>CM042684.1:157642495-158242495 GCA_023614405.1 Avena insularis
ATGGAGTGAAACATAACTACTTCTTATTTATAATTGATTTCATATCAAGGAAGATGAGAATACTGGACTCAGGAAGAAATCCAGATGATGAGAGTTTGCAAACAATAGCTATCAAAGTCACAAACAATGTTAAAAATTTATGGTTTAATGGGTTCAGTCAAGAGCATCAAGAATTAATGAGCTTCGGCATTGAGTTTGGTGATATGCCAAAACATATCAATGTGTAAGCACTAATCGCTCCCTTGTTTTTAAATTTAGATATATCAATTTATGTTTTAGAATTAATTGATAATTTATTATTACATTTTATTCAATTCCCAGTGAAGACGGTACCTTCATGATGCTACAAGCGATGGAAACCACAGTAATGGATTCTTACACAGAATTTACAGTAGAAGACATGCCTATTATTCGCAACCTGTGGTTCTATAGAATGTTAAACGAAATGGAAAACACCAATATACTGTTGAATGGATTAACTACAAATACCGAAGGTATGTTGCGTTATAATGTAACAATAATATAATAACAATTAGAAGTTCAATTTATACAATTAGAATCATGATGTATGCAGACTAACAACATGCTTTTGATTTTGTTTTGTAGGAATTCCTAACTTGATTTGAGTACAGATGCAAAACAAAACACTTTCATGCAGTCTCTTGAGTCGGCGGCTAAAGAAACAAAGAGATTGCTGATTGACGAAAGGAGTCAAGCTCAACTCTATTTCACAGACATGGAAGTACTCAGATTGGCTAAGGACATTGAAAATGAACCCAATCAGGATAGTGGGAAAAAAAGATCAAGAAGAGCAGAAAGCCAAAAACCTTGGCTATGATATCAACAATGTCTCCAGAAAAGGGTGAAACATCCGGAAGAGTAACCAGAAACAAAAAATCCAGGGATGAAACACCTGTGGTGAAAATGTCGCAATCTGAATCTATTACAGCACTACCAGAAACATCGAGCATGCCATCAAGGTGTAGCATCCCAATTGTCTAACAATTACAATGCTACTAGCCTAGTCTATATATATGCTACCTTCGTACATATAATTGTTGCATCATAATTATATCATGCTCATGTCATCATGCCACATTGCATTTGAGCATCATATAAAACCCTTTTTCATTTGGTTCTTGTCTCATATGCATTATTAATTGTATTTGGTTCTTAATAAATTGTATTTGGTTATTGATAAATGCTTGATGCCCAAGTTGAGTTGGGGGCATATCTTTTATTTAACTCCACCACCTTTCTTTGTCACCACCCCATAATTCCACCATCCAACTATATGTGAGTTTTGCATTTTATTTGGGTTTACCTCTAGCTCATGTGGGTTGGGATGGGTCCACTTACAATTCCACATGCTCCCATATATGCATCATGTTGTGTTCACATTATTGATATGTGGAGAGCCATATAGCCATCTTTTGCATGCTATGTGAGTGGAATCCTTGTCAAGCTTACATATGGTTTGAATTTGAATAAATGCTCATGTAAGAATATAACTTTGGCCATATTATGCCTAGTGGCTCATACACACAAGCTTGGTCACCTTATATTCATGCATGTCCATGTGGTAGACAAGCTCTCTTTTCTTTTGTTGGCCCTAATTCCAAAATTTGGTAATCTTGCTTAGATAATTGCCATGAGAAATTCTAGTGGTTTTCACTACTAGAGGGATCATTTATTACAATGCATGGGCCAGGCACACATGTTTCTTCTCATGTCTTTTATCTCTTACTTGATCTCTTTGGTTTGGTTGAATTTCAACCAAACCCACCTTGCAAAACCCTACACTTATCTCATATGCATGTATGTGGGCTTCCATATCCACATGCCATAATGCCTAGCTATCCTACCCCATCAAAACATGAGCACCTTTTTAATCTCTCACTTAAACCCTCTCTTCCACCCAGCTTGGCCGATCCCTCTCTCCACCCCTAATCCTCATCAAAGCCTCACCCCTCCTATGCAGGTGGCCACATGTATGAGTCCCATCTACCTACTCCTTCTACCCTCCCAGCCTAGCCCTCTTCTTCTCTCTTTCTCCGCACCTAGTACCTTCCCTCCTTTTCTGGTGCATAAGCCATCACACCCCATGTGCTCCCCATCCCTCTCTCCCTTGATCAGCCACCACCACCCTTTTTCCTGATCCCCACCGTCCCCTCTCTCACGTTGGCAGCAGCGAGATCAAACAAGAGAGAGGAGAGACAACAACCACCTACCTGCCCTCCTCTCTCACCTTTCCCCTCGAACAAGGAATAAACAGAGAAGAGGGAGGCCTGCCATGTGCTCTCCTTCCCTCCCTCATCTATCCCACCACCTCACCCCACCTCAGATCCCATCCAGGAGGCGCCTAGGTTCCTCTCTCCCTCCCTTCTTCCTCCCCGAACCTGCTATAGCCATGGCCATGCATCCATCTAACCCTAGCCACGACCCTCCTCTGTCCTTCTTCGTTCAGGTGGGCGTCGAGCCGATCCGGGAGCACCAGGACACTCCCCGGCTTCCTCTTATTCGCCCTGTACATGACCCCCGCCAGGAGCTCGCCGGAGAAGCTGCAGGACGCCAGTGGCTGCATGTGCCAGGGAGTTCGTGACACGAGCCCCGCCGCTGATCCAGTCCTCCTCGAGCAAGCTTCTCTGCACGATGAGCGCGGTGAGTTCCTCTCCTGCTAGACACGGTCCCTCCTTGCCTTGCTCACTTCGCCACGCGCGCGCTCGGGAGACAGCAGCAGCAGCCGCATAGCAGACACCTCTGCTCCCCCCTCTTTTCCGCGTCATTTTCCCCCACTGCAGTCCGCCTTAGCCGAAGCCACCTGAACAAAAGATATAGATCAGAGCACCCTCTGCATCTTCTTTTTTCGTGACATAGCAAAATTCAGGAAGGTAGCTGTAATCGTCCTCACAAGATCGGCCCGAGCTAGCTGTTCGTGAGCGTTTTTCAGTTTCGTCAGTTTTTCAGAGAGCAGCAGCCCGCAGCAATTTTATAGAAAACCCCCCGGGATCCTTTCCCTTCCAACCCGCGGTCCCCGAGCCCCACCAGCCAGCCCTAGTGTTCCTTTTACGAAAAGATACCCGTGCTTTGAGGGTTTCCCACCCGAACTCGCCCGTGTGTAGTGGGTCCCAGATCTGGGTCCCGCTTATCATCCTCCGCGGCTGGCTGAGCGCCCGGTGAGAAAAGCCGTTAGTTTTTCCCGCCAGCTCAGCAGACGATCCCACCTGTTTGTGACTCGGGCTAATTCTCTCTGAGTACAAATAGTCTCTATTCTTTTCTGTTTAATCAAAATGTTTTCAGAATTGTTAAATATGTTTTAAATCCAGAAATTAATAACTTTTCATTAATAAATCCAATTAATACAAATGATATATGTTTTTGAATCAGAAAAATGTGAGGAATTCAAATATGCCATTCAAAATAATGTTTGACTATTTTAAATTTTCGAAATTGTTTAATTGCAATAAAAATGCCTTTTCTTAAATAAGTAATAACTTTAATTCTATAACTCCAAATTTGGGAAATAATATGTCTAAATCGATCAGCGCGATGAGCCCGTTCTGTTTATGGTAATAGAACTTGACCAAATAAATAATAAAATGATTATTCTTGTCCCCACACCTCACTCTTGCCATGCTACATTATTGCATGTAAATTGTGCATCATCCATCATGGCATGCTTGGCCGTTTGGTCGTGATTTATCATATGCTTGCGCAATTTTATTTACGTTAACCCTCGTTTGTTTGGTTCTTTCTAATGTATCGCACGAAAGGTGGGAAAATATCAGAATCCCGTGAGTGGTTTACCCAAGTCCATCTCGCTCAACCGAAGTCAAATAGTAGTGCACAATTATTGTTATAATACATATAGTAATTTGGTTGTTTCTATCTTATTCTTGCACTGCTGAGTCATGGATGCATTACTAAATTGAATCCCAAGTACCGTATAGCTCACTTTAAACTCGATCAGCTTAATTCCTCCATCCTGGCGAGCTGGCTACTATAGATATTTTGAGCTTACGCACGTAGAACAAGAGTGTAGGGTATGTGGAGCCCGGTGGATAATGAGGTACCTAACACCCTAACTGAGTAGTAATAGGATAACCACGAAAGAGGCACCTATGGGATGCGATCTCGTCTTTTTGTTTTGCGTTCACTGTCCCGTAGTACCTCACTTGGTTCCTGCTCTTGACTATTCACATTATCCGTGATCTCGGGAGGGCCCAGGACTTCTAGCTTTAGCTTGATCTATTTCTATTTCTTTAAAGGCAAACAGTTCGCATTTATTTACTATCTCGTATTTCTATGCCATGTTATCATTTATTAAGATTGTATGCGGAGAACTCAAATTATTTGATGTGGAGGCCAAAACGATGTCTACCACACATTTTCGGTTCTCAACAAGCCAGGTTACTAATGCAACCTTGTGGTCCATCTTCGAGTCAAGCCAACTTCGCTGTGGTAGCTTAAATGGGGTGGTTTCCTCTGCAATATTTTTATGAATCCTGTGATCGCTTGGTCGTGAAAGCCTCATGGGTTTTGAGTTGTTTTTCCGAAAGTTGATCGGTAGTATGGTGGTTGCTATTTGTGCACACCGCAGGGTAAAATCCTTTTCAAAGCCATGTCCGCTGGCTATGGACGACTTGGAGCACAGCTTTCGATCATAGACAAGTATAACTAAAGTACCATATTTAATTTTGACTAAATATCCTGACTAATAAATGGTAACTTTCATGGAATGGTTAATAAAATCAAGCTAACGGATGGGTTGTCTATCGGGCCTCAGCTTTCTGCTGGTGTTTTAGAAGGAGTGATTTTCTGATCTGTTATTTTATACCGTTATAACTGTTGTTCTCCAATTAACTGGACATTCGCTCTATCATTGGTTAGGTGGATGGCGGCTAGCTGGTATCTATAGACTCTGTTAGTTATTATCTTTTAGTCGCCGTAAATATGCGTACCCAGGTTATGTCCCTTTAGAGGCATAAAGACTTGCCGTAGTAAATCCTAGGGTCTCACATGATAAATTGTTTGATTCGTGATGAACAGTGTGTATTCGCAGTGATGGATACTGGTGGAGGAGATAGATGATGTTGGCAACAATCACTGCGTGTAGAGATTCCGAGGATGGGGATCCGTGAGATCTATGAAGCGGACGTGGTTTATTTATGTGCATCTATGTGCCGATTTGCTTCTTTATCCATACTCGGATCTTTGTTTCTCAAGCTTCCGCTTGATACTCCGTTGAATGATGTATGAGGAGCTATCCTATACTATTATCTCTATCTAGGATATTTGGATTCACCGACATGAAGGCTGCAATATTTCTATTTTTTAGATGGTGTGGCTCGAGAACTGTTGTAAGTGGTAGCTTGCATACATACTCACTCTGTGTATGGTATTTTGATCTCTTCAAGATGTTGCTTACTTACCGGTCATTGGCCTGTCCCGATGTTCTTGAAGTGGTTAGTGGCGTACGGTTGGCTCACACGGGCTTCCAGTATACGCGGTAGCCCTCGAGCCCTCACTGCATTACTTTGACCACTTTTGGTTCTATCTAGGCTTGAACTTTAGAGCATAGGGTCCGAGGTTGTTACAGCACAAGGCTTCAGCCGCAAGGTCAAAAGAAGCTCTAGCTTTCAAGAACATGTCCTTTTAAATACGTTAGGAAGCAGCTTAAGTGTTACACGAAAGGCTATCTTGGATGAAAGTTTTCAAGATAAATATGCTTAGAGTAAGACACATTATAGTGAGTTGTGTAAAGTTTACATACTAATGTTGTTCTAAAAATGCATATCTCAGATCTTTCATTTAAAACACTGGCAAGGGCTACTTTTTCTAGTCATTGCGTCATTGCTTAAAACATCTTCACATATAAAAGTATAATAGGAGTAGTATGCTAAACCCCTTTCACTATTCCAAGGATAAAAGCTTAACGCATCAAGATTTGTTAAATTTTATGCAATAAAAGGTGCTAAAAACAATTACAATTTTGAAAAATAAGTATCAGCATTTGCTTTGCCATAATAATTTGCAGTAATGAATGAACAATCTTTCCTTATCCGTTATAGGAAAAAGATTATTCAGATTCGGTGAAATAGAATCTAGAGTAATGATGAAGGTAATGAATGGACAGACGACGCGATCTGAAAAACAATCTTAAACAAGCGAGGGACATTGAAGTAATCAATTGGTTCAAAGACACATAGACATATTAGACACAATTGATACAAATTTCTCGCAGAGGTTTTCAGGATGAGGCAAAAGATTCATATGCGTACCTTTCATCGCTACACATTGGACGGAATTCGAGAAGGAAAAAACAATATCCAGATAGAAACAACGTGTGAATCAATTCAAATCATTGATGAAATTTTTAAACCTTTGTACATGGCAAAACCGTAGTAAGTTTCTAAATTTTCAAAAAACATCTATTTCGAAGAGGATTGATAAGCAATAAATTCTTTCGAGCTTAGCTTACTATTAATAAAATAAACTTTATGTTAATGGACTTACTATTATGTATTCCATTGATAGATTGAAATAATTCATGGTTCATAATTTACTATTACAAGGGCTTGATCTCCTCAACAGTGTGATATCGTTGGAGGTACAATTTTGACATATAATTGACTCAAGGAAATACACTCTTAAGGATTACTTGTTTAAAACAAGAGCGTATCATCACAACAGTTAGACTCAATCAAGGTATAGAACATTACTTTCATATTAATCTTCCAACTTCACCATATTTAGAATACTGATCAATAAATGTTGCATTTCATGAAAACTTAAAAGAATAGATGGACTTCTTAAAGCTGCATATCTCTAGTCATAATTCTCTTCCAGAATTCAAGAGAGAAGTTCTAATCTAAGCAAAGTTCCCTAGGTGTCTGTAAAAAGCAAACAAGAGAATGAGTAAAGTTTACTCGGATCCCTAAGAAGTGGCTACAGCAGTACTAAATGGAGACACCATATAAATGCAACCAAGAAGAAGAGGTAAGTCGCTGCTTTTTTATGTTACATATAACTGCCTGCTATTTTTTTCATTGGCAACATACATTCAAAACATACCGATTTCCTTATTGTTGAACAGTTCTCGCTTCTTTCCGCAATGTGGGAGAGAAGAATTTGAATTCACAAGATGATGATACGGATAGAAAACGATCTACTTGATGAACTTCTCAAGAATTGAGAGCATTCAGACCTATTGTCAAAGAGAAGGGACATCCTTGCACTAAAGTATTTAGCGTATTAGATTGATACTTGTATTGAATATTAATACATTAGGTTGTTCAAAGAATCTATGTAAATAAAATATTTTCTTATATTTAAGATGTTTGTATGTATCAATATGCTAATAATACGTATAACTCAATATATAAGGCACTTTGAATGTACATGGACAAAGCCTCGCAAGGTGTATGGCGATGTAATCGCTATCCTATTTTCATAAAATACATGTGCGCATAAAGGCAAACGAAGGTTCCACTATTAACGCAGATCGCACCGAATATGCATTAACAATCGCACCTACAATACAAAACACAAATCTAACTGCTCGTGAAGGAGGTATGCACCGCTTTTTACTATGGTCCAGAAATTACGTGAAAGTATGTGACGCCAAAAGCGCGCAGTTAACGTAGGCCGAGAGGCAAAGATAATCGATCGCAGTAATGCATTGCTCACCCAATGCACATTGAATTGAAACTGCCTTTATGCACTACGATAGATCGTGTTATTATGGTCCTCCTGACTGAAGTTGTTGTGAGAAACGTTCAGCAAAAGGTGCCACGGCAATGCATTGATCATGAACTTCCACATCAATTCATAATGCATGCGACACGCATACAAAATGCGGGGGTTTGCTACAAGACACCGTGATCCTAATATGCAGCCAAATAAGGTGCCACGGCAAGAGCACACAAACGTACGCAATGCAGCGTGCACCAGAACAAATAGTGATAACTAACTGCTTCCAACATAAATATGCACCGAGGTTCTATGCTTCTTAAAGCTGCTTTATGGATTTGAAAAGATAAGAAAGTGCAGTGCGCAAGACTGCAAAACACTTCATTCTGTAAAGGTACTACACCTGTACTGCAATACTATGCACATAATAAATAAGTATGCATCAAGGCTGCCTTATGGTTCATTAAAGGTACCGTATGTGATGGTTCAAAATAAGGCGCCAAGGCAGAGTAATAACCTCGCAATGCGCACTAAGCACCTAAAATTTAAAGTACCACACACCGCTTCTGTAATAGCCATCGACACCCATCGCCGCCTCCGAAATAATTCATGCATGCAAGGCAAAAGTATGTTTTAAAGCAAGCTTTGGTGATCGTGTGTAAGACAAGGACCCACGTTAGTGCATAAGTACCTCTACCAGGTAAATACATTGCACTCTGGCAGCGCAAGACTACATTCCGTAGAATCGCAATACAATCACACCGTAAAGAAATAAGTATGCATTGTGCTCTTATGCTTAGTTAAATTATCGTGAGTATGGAGCAAAAATAAGTGGGCCAAGGTAGAGACATAACCGTAGGTATTGAATCTGCAACTAAAATTTATAGTACTACGACCGCTTGTAATCACGACGACTGTGATTGGACTGGATATCGTTGATGAAACTGCTCTGGTCAAACGTTCAAAATATTGAAATCATAGCTGGTGTACCAAAGAGACCGTGATTCGGCCTTTCATCCCAGACCGCTATCCCATCTACCGATAATCGTCGCATAAACGGAAGTACACAAAGGGTTTCCTCATGAGAATAATTAGCATTATAGTATCTTTCTATAAAACGAAGCGACGCAAAACTATCCATTTAAGTACTCTTTTTCCAAATCTTCTTGTTGTTCCCTGCATTCACGGCCAAGAAACCAACCCTAATCAACTTCCGCCGCAACCTTCAACAAAAGATCATCGATTCACCACTCCTAATGCCTTCGGTAAGAAAAACAACATCGCTTAATTTTTTTAGCAAATCGTTTACATTGTACAAACATTAGCAAAAATGTTTGCATGCTAATATTCCTCTAGATCTAAATCAATGTACCGAGATTTATATTGTCCAGATTTTCACAAATATAAGTCCATTAGTATGAGTTAAAGATAGAAGTTCACAATATATCTATATGATGTTGAACCAATACCAAAGTTCTTATACTTTTTTTAATTGTATGACGAGAATGTTCATTTGTTTAATTTGACAAACATTAATAGTAGTTTAATTACTAGATTAATCCCTACTTATTAGTTCTAGTCTAAAGAACTGATCTACCGTAATCAGATTATTAGAAGCAAATATAATTACAAAATATAAGAAAATTCCAGTGCACAAATTATAAATTATTTTATATATGTATAGAGATTTAATAACACACAACTATTTTTATTGGCAGTAAGAAATGGTGCATTGTCAAAGTTTGTTTCAACATCGTGTGGTCAAAAAATTTAGAGACATTTAGGCTCCTGGAATTCATTGTTCGGCCTCGTAGAAGGCCAGCCTTCGAGCATTTATCGGGTATGTATACACTACGCTTCAATATATATAAATCCATTTCTTAATGTTGGTTACCTATAATAGTCCTCTCCTTCACTAAATCATTCCATGACTATACCATAAAGCAATCGGTAAGGTTGCAATTCAATGACATAATGTAATCCTTGGAGTGGAATTCAAAGCTCTTGAAAAATACATATTGCGTTGAAGATCCACAAACAACGCACAATTACTCGTGCATTACCTGTCCAGGTTGGACAAGGTTCGCTATAGAGAACACACGATCGGCGCAGGAGCACAATCGGCCTTTTCATTGGGAGCTCTAGGAACCAAAGATCACTCCGAGCATATTTTGATTCTCAAGAAGATAACATCATGTTGATGATGAAAACAGCAAATGTCCAAGTGCTTAATATTCTACAATTTTTCCAAGACATGGCACCCTCATGCATTCTAAGGAAAATTACTTATTCATATCTTCTCCCCTCGCCAATTCTATATTTGTAGGGTTGCCATTTGTGACTCAAGCTTGACAAAAACAAACATTAAACAACACAATGTGGTATGTTTCTAAATTTAACTTATTTATTTGTTTATTGATTTCACATTGGTTTATTATATTCATAATGTTATTCCTAAAAACGGCTCTTCTCCTTCTATCGCAGAACTCAGAAACTACCATTGACGCTCATTTTGCTACACTTGGAATTGCTAAAGAAGGTCTCAGTTGGAGTACGCTTAGGAGCAAGTGGTAATGCTCAACACCATGGCGCATAAACAACAAAAGATGGCCGATCTCATCTAACAAATACGATGGAAGAACTTCGTTGAAATCTGCTACAAATCTCTAGTGTTGGACAAGCAATAATGCACATATCGCTAAAAAATATTCACACTTAACAATCGAAATGATGTTTGTCATGAACATCATTATTCATTGGTAGCCAGCCATTACTAGAGTCGCCGCTTTTGAATCAAACTCAATGACTGATAATTTGCTTATTTATTATGTCTCATAAGAATATGTACTTTTTTTATCTATTATGTCTATTTAGAATTTTGCAAGTGCTCGTACTAAAACGAAAAGTTTGTGTCCCAAGGGCTATTATCTCGTAATACTATTGTTCGAAAAAGCTTGAACTAAGTAATCGATCGTTATAAATTCTATGTGAATCAAATTACTAGAATATAAACAATTGACATTGTGCTCCTAGAGATTTGATTAAAAGTGTAATATACATATTTAACATGAACATATTGTAATTACAATAGAAAAATTAATATTAGATTAAATAATCGATTATCTGCTTATATAAGTGTGTAGCCACAATGTAAAAAATATATAACCAAGCGGCATATGTACAAACCAAGTTTTCAAAGAAACCCTAGAATAAGGCCCACCGTAAAGAAACTCCTAGAACAACCAAGGAATTGTATATAAGGGACATACACGACTACACTAATTTAGTCCTTCACATAAATTGTAAGTCACTAATTCTTCCATTTTGTAGCATGCTAAGCGGGTTGATGAAAATATACATGCTTATAGATGAATCATAGGTCCAAGAAATATTAGATACAAATCAAATTGTTCACCTTATTGTGTGAAGCCAAACCAGAGAATTACATATAGAAGGGGATCTACCAATTCAACAAAGCAAATTAATATCCTCAAGTGCATCCGCCATGCCCAAGTCGTTTATACATACACCCAGTACTACTTTTATGTATAAGTTTACTATACAATAGCGAAATACTAAGTTAAATATTATGCTAGATTTATACTAATCTTGGTGTATAAGACAAACACCTAAACATCGCTAAAAAATCTAAAATAGGTACATTATTTCGGCCCAATTAATCGTGATAAGAAATCCTTTGTACTTAGAGGGATATCAAGATGCTTGCAAACCTGCACCTTGAATAATGAGGTGAGAGTTTTACTCGGTAAGAACAAATAACTGAAAACTCAAAAATATAAACTCATATGCTTAAACTAATATATTTGTTTTCTACCTTTTGTCTCTGTTGTGGCAAGTATATGCAGCATGTCGTTACAATTTGTTCTCGTAAGTTATTGTCATGCAGATGTTTTGAAACGATAAGGTACATTTTAATTAAGAGTGTCCTTATACAAAGGTGACCAAATATCACATGAAGGTGACGCATTTATTGGACTACATTATGTACAAATCAAGAATATTAGTCCTGTAATACATCGATCGCGAATAGAAACAATGAACTAATGTTCTACTTAATTGGTATTATAACTTGCACCACAATTATATTCATATATGTCATGCTCTCCAGAATGCTACTGCCAAGTTTAGTTTAATTTCACAAGCATCAGAATCGCACTTGTTAGCTCATGGCAATACCTTATAAATAAATTACTTATGGCAGTCATATAGAAAACTGCTTACTTATCTCCAGAGGAACACTCTTTGCTTTCAAGAAGTGCCTATTTTCCCGAGTGCATCGTATTACCTAAAAGTTAGCAGCACTACAAGTGTACACTAGTTTAGATAAGAATCATCAAGGCTTACAAAGACATGCACTCGCCTATGAAACTAATTAACCGTGGTATTCTACCAACAAATACAAATATGCAACGACTATGTACTCTTCCCTGCATTGCTATAATTTAAATATATGCAATCGTCAAAGTTGATCCTCATGCCAAATTAGTTTACTATGAGTAATCGCCATATTTAACCTGTGGCATCGCCCACGTTGTGTTGTGCAATCGCACTGCCCATATAGTCATAGAAAACTATCGCACGGATAGACACCTGCGTAATTTCTTCAAAACTGCCCTATACCTAAGTGCACTACCCGTGATAGTTATATAGAAAATCGCCGGGAAAAACTGCCTATGTACTAAGTGGCACCACCCAGAGTAGTTATATAGAAACGCTTTCACACGGATGCTGCCAGACACCTATGTATAAGTGTATCACCAGATAGTTATATAGAAAACTCGCTTACACGGAGATATCTTGTTGTATTTTCAAGAATCGCCTATTTATCCAAACCTGCTTTCTAACGGATGTATTACCCCTGCGTATTTTCAACCGCCGATGATCCGTGAGTAATGCCTTAATCCGACAATTGCAACGCTTCATGTAATGCCGCAGTACATCGTTTCTCTTCACATCAAGGCTCTCGTGCACATGCACGCATCAATTTGGCTAGAGACTATACTAGCTCTTAACGAATGCGACGATTTACTCCGCACTCTAAGTGCACCGCAGAAAACCGTTACACGGATAGTCATATAGAAAATCGCTGGTTAATGGATATTAATTTTAATCTTCGACAATTGTATTGCTTATGTAATGCTGCACACCGTTTCTTCTTCACACTGCTTCTCAAAAAGCAACGCTTGCTTAGAAACTATACTAGCTCATTATAGACTTTGTACCTATGTATTCGTAGTGCACCATTTAATTCGGATAAATTGTATTGCTCATGTACGTCAGCAGTACACGTTTTCAAGACCGCGTTTCTTTGCATACATACCGCCTAAGTGAAACTACTAGCCCCTAATGAATGTGGACGACCTTCAAGACTCACTTATTTAAGACTCACCTATTTATTCAGAGTGCACCGCTTTAATTCGACAATTGTATTGTTCATGTAATGCTGCAGTACACCGGTTTTCTTCACATCATACCTCGTGCACAGCACCCAGTTTGAAACCATACTCAGTTCTAATGAATGCGGATCTACCTGCACTCTAAGTGCAATGCTCATATAGTCATATAGAAAACTCCTTGGTACACGGATAGACACCTATGTATCAAGAACTGCCTATTTATCCTATGCATGCAATCGCCTTTTAATTCGACAATTGACCGCTTATGTAATGCTAGAGGTACATTGGTTTTTTTCAAGCATCGCTTCCTCGCCTTATGCACTCTTCTTGCTTAGAAACTATACTAGCCCCAAATCTAATGCGGGACGACCCGCACTCTAAGTGCCGCCTGGTGATAGTCATATAGAAAACTGCTTACACGGATATGCGACTCCATGTACTATGAAAAACTGCCCTATTTATCTTGCGGATCGCCTTCTATTTCGACAATTGAACCGCTCTATGTAATGCTGCAGTACATTGGTTTTTTTCAAGCACCACGCTTCCTCGTGCACATGCACCGCCTAACCTAGAAACTATACTTATCCCTAATTAATGCGGACGCGGGATTTAACTTCGCACTCTGCAGTAAGTGCACGCCCATTAGTCATATATAAAACTCGCTTTCTACACGGATAAACACCTATGTACTTTCGAAAAACTGCCCTATTTATCCCACGGCACTACCAATTTCTATTTCGACAATTGAATCGCCTATGTAATACTACAGTACATTGGTTTTTTTCAAGCATCAAGGCTTCCTGCACATGCACCGCCTAACCTAGAAACTATACTAGCTCCTAATAAATGCGGACCACCCTGCACTCTAATTGCAATCGCCTGAGATAGTCATATAGAAAACCGCTTACACTTGATAGAAACTATGTACATTGGAAAAACTGACATATTTATCCCAAGGCAATCGCTTCTTAAATCGACAATTCCACTACTCTATGTAATGTCAGTACACTAGTTTTTCTTCGATGCCGCTTCCTCAGTACATGCACCGCTTAACCTAGAAACTATACTAGCCCCTAACGTAATGCGGACGACCCCTACCCTTAAGTGCACTGCCCATATAGTTATATAGAAAACTGCTTTCTACACGGATAGACACCTATGTATTTTCGAAGAACTGCCTTATTTATCTAGAGTGCAATCGCCTTAATTCGACAATTGTATTGTTTCATGTAATGCGGCGATACACTAGTTTCTCTTCGCATCGCGCTCGTGTAATTTGCAATCGCCTAACCTAGAAACTATATTAGCCCCTAACTTAATGCGAGATTTACCCTCAAGACTCTAAGTGCACTGCCCTTATAGTCATATAGAAAACTGATTTCTACACGGATAGACACCTATGTACTTTCAAGAATCGCCCTATTTATTCTGCGCAATCACGCTTTTATTTTTCACAATTTCAATGCTCTATGTAATGTCACAGTATACCGTTTATTCTTCAAGCACCGTGACTTCCTCGTGCACATGCACCGCCTAACCTAGAAACTATACGAGCCTCAACGAAGACGGGACGACCCACACTCTATGTGCATCACCAGATAGTCATATAGAAAACTGCTTTCTACAATTGATAGACACCTATGTACTCCGAAGAACTGCCCTATTTTATCCTACGGCAACGCTCTTATTTCCACAAATTGCACTACTCTATGTAATGCTGCAACTACATTGGTTTTTCCCAAGCATCGTGCTTCCTCAAATTGCCGGTAGTAATCATTGCCTACCTAGAAACTATACTAGCCCCTAACGAATGCGGGACTAATTTCAGTGACTCTAAGTGCACCGCTGTATAGTCATATAGAAAACTGCCACACCGATAGACACCTGTGTACTTTCGAAGAACTGCCCTATTTAGTGTGCATGCACTGACCTTATTTCGACAATTGTACTGCTCTTTGTAATGCTGGGCAGTACACCGTATGTTCAAGCATCACAAGGCCCTCGTGCACATGCATCGTTTAACCTAGAAACTATACTAGCCTCAACATGCGGGACGACCCGCACTTTAAGTGGACTGCCGTATAGTTATATAGAAAACTGCTTACACGGATAGACACCTATGTATTTTCAAGAACTGCCCTATTTATCCGCAGAGTGCAATCGCTTAATTCGACAATTACATCGTCTATGTAATGCGGCAGGTACACTGTTTCTCTTCAACATCATCTCGAAAATATGCACATGCGCTTAACCTAGAAACTATATTAGTTTCTAACTAATGCGGGACGACTCAAGACTCTAATGCACTGTCAGATAGTCATATAGAAATCTGCTTTCACACGGATAGACACCTATGTACTTTCAAGAATCGCCTTTATTTATTCAAGGCACCGCTTCTTATTTTACAATTTCATCGCTTATGTAATGCTGCAGTACACCGGTTTATCTTCGGCATCAAGGCTCTCGTGCACATGCATCGCTTTACGAAACTATATTTAGCCCCTAACGAATACGGGACGCACTCCCACACTTAAGTGCACCGCTCAGATAGTCATATAGAAAACTCGCTTACACGGATAGACACCTATGTACTCAAGAACTGCCTTTATTTATCCTCGTGGCATCGCTTCTTATTTCCACAATTGCACCGCTCTATGTAATGCCGCAGTACATTGGTTTTTTTCCAAAGCACCGTGGCTCTCCTCATCTGCAAATCGCTTTTTGCCCAGAAACTATACTAGCCTTAACGAATGTGGGACGACCTCGCAGCCTAAGTGCAACGCCCAGATAGTCATATAGAAAACTGCTTACACGATAGACACCTGTACTTTCAAGAAATGCCTATTTAGCGTGTTGCACTTAATTTTATTTGGACAATTGCACCGCTTGTAATGCTGCAGTACACTGGTTTCTCGTCAAGCACCGCCTCGTGCACATGCACTACCTAACCTAGAAACTATACTAGCCCCTAACTAATGCGGACGACCCCTGCACTCTAAGTGTAATCGCCTGTATAGTCATATAGAAACTGCTTACACGGATACAAACCTATGTACTATGAAAAAACTGCCCTAATTTATCCTGCGGACTGCCATTTCGACAATTGAATCGCTTATGTAATGCTGCAGGTACACCGTTTCTCTTCGATGCATCGCGCTTCCTCGTGCACATGCACCGCCTAACGAGAAACTATACTAGCCCTTAACGGATGCGGCCGACTCGCACTCTAAGGCAATCGCCCAGATAGTCATATAGAAAACTGCTTCGATAGACACCTATGTACTTTCAAAGAACCGCCCATTTATCCGCGTAATGCCCTTAATTCGACAATTGTAATCGCCTATGTAATGCTGCGTACATTGGTTTTTTTCAAGCATCGCTTCTCGCGCATTGCCTTGCCCAAACTATACTATCCCCTAACGTAATGCGGGACGACCCTGCACTCTAAGTGCACTGCCCGTATAGTCATATAGAAAACTGCTTTCTACACGGATACACACTTATGTCCTTTCGATGAACTGCCCTATTTATCCTACGTGCACTGCCCCTATTTCGACAATTGCATCGCTTCTTTGTAATGCTGTAGGTACACTGTTTCTCTTGAACCACCACGTCCTTTATTACATGCACTTCCTAACCTAGAAACTATACTAGCCCTAACTAATGCGGGACGACCCGCACTCTAAGTGCACTGCCCGTGATAGTCATATAGAAAACTGCTTTCTACACGGATAGACACCTATGTACTTTCAAGAACTACCTATTTATTCGCATGCGGCATCCGCCTTTATTTCGACAATTTTACTACTCTATGTAATGCTGCAGTACACCGATTCTTCTTCAAGCATCAGTTGCTCGTGCACATGCACGCTTAACCTAGAAACTATACTTCAGACATAACGAATGCGGGACGCACCCTCGCACTCTAAGTGCACTGCCCATATAGTCATATAGAAAACTGCTTACATGGATACAAACCTATGTACTTTGGAAGAATCGCCTATTTATCCCGCGTAATCGCCTCATTTCGCAATTGAACCGCTCTATGTAATGCTATAGGTACATCGTTTCTCTTCGATGCATCAGGTTTCCTCACCAGGCACTACCTGCCTAAACTATACTTCAGCCCTAACTAATGCGGACCACCTGCACTCTATGCACCGCCCAGATAGTCATATAGAAAACTGCTTACACGGATAGACACCTATGTACTTTCAAGAACTGCCCTATTTATTCTGCGCAATCGCCTTATTTCGACAATTTCATCGCTTATGTAATGCTGCAGTACATCGTTTATCTTCACATCAAGGCTTCCTCGCACATGCATCGCTTCACGAGAAACTATACGAGCCCCTAACGAATACGGGATTACCCCACACTTAAGTGCACTGCCCAGATAGTCATATAGAAAACTGCTTTCTACATGGATAGACACTATGTACTCAAGAATCGCCTTATTTATCTCGCGGTAATCGCCTTTATTTCCACAATTGCATCGCTTCTATGTAATGTCACAGTACATTGGTTTCTTCATGCATCGCGCTCTCGTGCACATGTACTACCTAACATAGAAACTATATTAGCCCCTAACGAATACGGGACGCCTCGCACTTTAAGTGCACCGCCAGATAGTCATATAGAAAACTGCTTACACGGATAGACACCTATGTACTTTTTGAAGAACTACCCTATTTATTCCAAGGCAATCGCCTTATTTCGGACAAATCAGACCGCCTATGTAATGCTATTGTACACTGCTTTCTCTTCACATCGGCTTCTCAGCAATGCACCGCCTAACGAGAAACTATACTAGACCTAACGAATGCGGACGCACTGCACTCTAAGTGTATCGCCCAGATAGTCATATAGAAAACTGCTTACATGGATACAAACCTATGTACTTTGGAAAAACTGCCCTATTTATCCTCAAGGTAATCGCCCTATTTCGACAATTGAATCGCTTCTATGTAATGCCAGTACACCGTTTTCTTCATGCATCGCTTCCTCGTGCACATGCGTAATCGCTTAACCTAGAAACTATACTTAGCCCCTAATCTAATACGGGATTTACCCTCAAGACTCTAAGTGCACGCCAAGATAGTCATATAGAAAATCGCTTTCTACACGTATATACACCTATGTACTTTAGAAGAACTGCCCTATTTATTCGCAGATGCACCGCCTTATTTCGACAATTGCATTATGTAATGTTGCGGTACACTGTTTCTTCAAGCACCATATTCTCGTGCACATGCACCGCCACCTAGAAACTATACTAGCCTTCTAATGAATACGGATCACGCACTTCAAGTGCAATCGCCCAGAGTAGTCGATAGAAAACTGCTCTACACATAAACACCTATGTACTTCAAGAACTCTTATTTATCCCGCGTAACGCCTCTTTATTTCGACAATTGCACCGCTTCTATGTAATGTCGCAGTACACTAATAATATGAAATTTAGCATACCGCTTCTATGTAATGCTGCAGTACAATCGATAATAAGGAAATTTCACTACATCAATTAGCAATTACAATAGCAGTAATAGGATGCCAAATTTATAATACAGTTCAAGAAGATTACCAAAAAGCAACAAAGTAAATAATTGTATTCCAGAATAAAGTTCTAGAAGATCAAAAGAAGCAACAAAACGCTTAGTTTGCTCACATTACAAAGAGATATTTAATTTTGTTGCATTTCGTCAATCACTATTGAGCAGGTGGTCAAAGTTTTGTTACTGCAAAAGCACTACAAACAACTAATGGTGTAGATAACTTGATAAAATCGACATACCTTCTTCAAAGATGTCCTACATTGCACGTGTTTCACATCAAAATCAATCACATAAGAATATCGCGACTCATCACGGACATTGTTATAACACGAACACACCACAACCGAGATTGCACTCACAAATACTACCAAGTCTTTCCTTCCAAGAGTCTTCAATATTCCAGTCAAAAGCGCTTCAGATGCAATGTGCAGATCTAACATTGTTTGATGATCCACTTATTTTGACCATTGTTGTAGTCAAGGAGCCGTTGTCAAGATACCATCACTAGAAAAAGGTAGCTAGTAAAATGTTTCTGATCTATCCTCTGAAATATAATAATTCCTCCTCGATCCTTTGTTGTCAGCACCGATTCAGGAATTGTATCATAGAAGCAAATGTGGATATGTTGTAACACGGAAGGCCTACAACATACGCCATAATAGGTCTTTGCCTATCGTGATTCCTTCAGCCGACTAAGGTAAGTGGTTTGTGTTGGCACAGGAACTGGGTCAGAAATATGCATCTCCCATTGACCATTTTGCTGAATACAGACATGCAAAAATATTCCAGATGTTGTATTAGCAGTAAGACCATGATATGAAACCTTGCAAACATTGAATATATTTATACGAAAGAATGTCATTCCTGATCTAGCAGCACTTGGAATCAAGCAGAATTTCCCATATGAATGATTTGTATCACTCTTCGACATTGATGGCATTCGTGTAACAAAGAGGCAAGGAAAGTGAACAACTGGAGACCTGGAAGGATAATTAATATAGTACCTGTGGATCTCTATAATCATGTGAAGAAGACCTGAATGAGGACTGCCTGCTTCGCCACATTATCACCAATTCCCTTTAGATGTTTTGTAGACTCGCTGAATCAAGTTCAACAAATAGCTAGAGATGTTTCATCTTAGATGAATATTCAAGCCCTGTGAGTTTGGCTACCAACCTCCGCATCCAATGATAATCAACAAGAAATCCTAGGCATGATGGCAAATTTTTCTTCATATAACGCAAAGAAATCTGTGCTCTTTGAGTGCAGATTCAAGCTTTGTTGAGGATACTACAACGGATCAAAGATTTCATAGACGCTTAACCTTAAAATAATCTCTCGCACTAAATCTAGGTCCTCACCCACGCGATCCATCGAGAACCAGATCTAGTAAAATCCATCGCTATTCAATGCATTGTTTTTCCTCCGCATGTAAGAAGAAGAAGGGTTTGTTTCTTTCATGAAGAACGGTTTAACGCCCTATGCTAGCCATATCCAAGCTAAAATATATTGAATAAGGAACTGCCAGTAGAACGCATGCATCGATCTATAATTGTAGATGTGGTAGCCAGAATCGCTTCATAACTCCACATGCATTGCCACGCGTAAGCCCGCAACACACACCAAATACAAGGCGCTTCAAAATACAGGCGCCCAAATACAAGGCGCCTAAAATAGACGGCTTCAAGATCTATATGAATGCTTGATACGCCAAGGCGCTGCGTTTACGGGCGGAGCCCGCAACACACACTCAAATAGAAGGCGGTCCAAATACTGTATGCCCAAATACAAGGCGCCAAATACAGGCGCTCAAATACAAGGCGCCCAAAATACATGACGCTTCAAGATCTATAGGAAAGCTTGATGTGCTGGCGCTTATGCCCACGGGCTCAGAAAAACACTCCAAAATACGAGGCGCCCAAATATGGCGCCCAAATACAAGGCACTCAAATACACGCGCTTCAAGATCTATATGAATGCTTGATGCGCCAAGGCGCTTGCTACGGCGAGCCTGCAACACACACTCAAATACAAGGCGCCCAAATACAAGGCGCCCAAATTATATGAATGCTTGATGCTAACGGGCTGTGCTCACGGCGGAGCCTGCAACACACACTCCAAAAATACAAGGTACCAAATACAGGCGCTCAAATACAAGGCGCCCAAATACACGGCTTCAAATACAAGGCGCTCAAAAATACACGGCGCTTCAAGATCTATAGGAAATCTTGATGCGCCGAAAGCGCCGTGCCCACGGGCGGAGCCCACAAAACACACCAAATACAGACGCCCAAAATACAAGGCGCCCAAATACACGGCGCTCAAGATCTATATGAATGTTTGATGCGCCAAGGTGCCAGGTCGACAAGGAGCCTGCAACACACATCCGAAATACAAGGCGCTCAAATATCAAGGCCCAAAACAGGCGCTTAAATACAAGGTAATAAATTACACGCGCTGAATTATGTTTGTACCGCTTCCTAATATACAAATGCAAAGGCTTTACTCTAATCCGCTCAAAGTGAATGCATTTCGCCAAGGCCAATTATGTTTGTAGTGCTCCTAATATACAAATGCACTTCTTTACTGTAATCCGCTCAAAGTGAATGCATTTCGCTGTAATTGAATTATGTTCAGACTGCTCTAATATACAAATGCACTGCCATCAGAATCCGCTCAGTGAATGCATTTCGCCATGCTTAAATTATGTTTGTATTGCCCTAATATACAAATGCACTGCTTACTTTAATTGCTCAAAGTGAATGCATTTTCTTGCGCTTGAATTATGTTTGTACCGCTTTTAATATACAAATGCAATCGTGTTACTATAATCCATTCAAAGTCAATACATTGTGTTGTACAAACCATACCCTCCCATTACACCCCATAAAATCTCCATTCGTGAATAGAAAAAAGATAATAAAAATAAATGAAAATGGAAAAGAGAAGAATGAAAATAAATGACAATGAAAAGAAAACAAACTAAAACGGAAGTGATAGAAAGTGTATACTTAATATGCGAGCGGACAACAGCGCACAAAGAGAAAAAACCGAAAGAGAAAAAACGGAAAAGAGAAAAACCGCTACATGTGCGCGACTGGGCTTCGAGATACCCACGCCAGCCGCTGTTAAAAAAAAAATTAATTTGTTCACATTGCATTTGCATGACGTTTTTAGTGGCTCTTTCAACTTCTAAAATTCTTCCTTCACTAGGTATTCCAGGTTTAACATTATAACCATATGTATTATTAGGAGGGTAAGGCTTATAATTGTTATTACCATAAGCATTGTTGCCAAAATTATTACTTCTTATAAAGTTCACATGAACTTGCTCTTCTTCAGCAACCAAAGAGGCTAAGGGAACATGATTTGGATCAATATGAGCTTTCCTATTAACAAGCATAAACATAATAACATCAATTTTATCACCAAGGAGGAGGTTTCTTCAACAGAATTTACCTTCTTACCGTGGAGCTCTTTCAAAGGTGCTATTCAGAAAATTAAACATCATATTATCCAGAAGCTTTATTGTAGCACCCAAAGTAATAGTCATAAAGGTACCTCCAGCAGCAAAATCCAATAAGTTTCTTGAAGAATAATTCAATCCCACATAAAAAGTTTGGATAATCATCCAAGTAGTCAGTCTATGAGTGGGACAATTCTTTACCAAAGATTTCATTCTTTCCCAAGCTTGAGCAACATGTTCATTATCAGATTGTTTAAACTTCATTATTTCACTTCACATAGATATAATCTTAGCAGGAGGATAGTATTTTCCAATGAATGCATCTTTGCATTGAGTCCAAGAATCAATACTATTCCTAGTTAAGGAATTCAACCATTCCTTAGCTTTTGTCTCTCAAAGAGAATGGAAACAATTTAAGCTTAATAATATCCCCATCTATATCCCTTTATGCTTACGATCTCACAAAGTTCAACAAATTTATTTAGATGAGCAACATCTTCATTACTAATACCAGAAAATTGTTCTCTCATAACAAGATTGAGTAAAGCAGGTTTTATTTTAAAGAAAGTAGCTTCAAGAACAGGTGGAGCAATAGGTGCATGAAATCATTGTTGTTGGTGCTAGTGAAATCACACAACTTAGTGTTTTCAAAAGTAGTCATTTTCTGTGTTTTTAATCAAGAAAGCAAACTAGTACAACTAATTTTTTTGTATTCTTGATAAAGAAACAAGCAAACAAAGCACGAAAATAAACTAAGCAAAACAAATAAAACAAAGTAAAGAGATTGGTTATGAGGATTCCCTTGTGAAGATGTCCTGCTTCCCCAAGAATGGCGCTGTAAAAATAGCTTGATGGTCCAAAATATATCGAGCTCGATGGGGAACCCCAAGAGGAAGGTATGATGAGCACAGCAACAAGTTTTCCCTCAATTATGAAACCAAGGTTATCGGACTAGTAGGAGCAAAGAAACACCTCCAAGGTGTTGTTGCCAACTTGGAATCCTGCACAACACAACCACATAACCTTTCCCCCAATTTACAGTGAGGTTGTCAATCTCACCGGTTTTGCTGAAAACAAAGGATTAACGCTATTGTGTGGAAGATAGTAGAAGCTTGCAGAAAGTAAACAGGAAGCCGTAAACAGTTGTAGATTGATGATAAAAGAAAGGACCGGGGTCCATAGTTCACTAGTAGGGGCTCTCCTTAAGATAGATGACATGTTGGGTGAACAAATTACAACGGGGCAATTGACAAACATCGAGAAAGCATACATGCATATACTAATCATCTTGACTCCTTTGAGATTTGATTGGGCACTACAACATTATACATAGACCGTAATCCAACTGCATGTATGACTAATAATCAACCTTCAGGTTATCATCTGAACCCCCTCCAGTATTAAGTTGCAAGCAACAGATAGTTGCATTATGTATCATGTGTTTTCTCCTAGCAGAACATCACATCTATTACCTTAGATATTTCTATCAATTCCCCAGATTACTAGAGGCATGAACCCACTATCAAGCATAAATACTAACTCTTGGAGTTGCTAGCATCTACTTGGCCAAGATAGCTACTAACAACGGAAAGCATGCAAGATCACAAATAACAAAGACATGATAGAATCAATAATCAATCTAAAATAGCATCTCAATATCCATCAAATCCCCACAAACACAACATGTAGGATTACAAATAGACGATCTTGATCATGAACAGAGCTCACAAGATCTAAACATGATAGCACAAAGGAGAAGAACCAACCATCTAGCTACTACATGTGTGGGGCCCCCGGATTAATCCTCCAAGACTGTTACGCATACAACCATGATCCCATGATCGCTAGTCGTGGCACATAACCAACAAGTATCAAGGTAAACATCCCAAACATAAGGAATACATGGCATACCTTATTTGCCAAGATGGCTGATCGATCAACATCAGCGGAACTTCATTAAGCGAGAGCCCGAGCCATGCCTTAACCCACGTGCAATCGACCGGGAGAATGTCCTAGCTCGCATAGTCGTCAACGTCACCTTCTTCTTGATATCTAACCAAGTTAATAGCCAGGGGAAATGCCAGTGAGTACTTTGAATGTACTCGCAAACCACCTTCAGATAATAGTAATAACAACAGGATATGCATTATGGCTGTGGTAGTAGGAGGGCTCTAAGAGAGGTTCTTTAACAAATAGTTTCTCGTAGATATAGCATCTACATATCTTTGTTGAAAACCTTGTAAACATTTTGGAAACCATTTTGAAAAGTTTGTAAACACTAGGATAGGGGTACCCATTTGTTCCCATCTTCAGTCGCATCTACCACCAAACTACTTTCTCCTCTTCCGACCATCCCATGGTCAAAACCTTTCTCCCTGCATTTGACCATCCCATGGTCAAAACATTTCCAAAGCCATTTCTTCCAAATCCTTTTGAAAACAAAACCAACACCGCCTACAACAACCTTCCTAATCGCCCATGACCGCGACACGGCTATTTGAATAGACTTACACTGCAGAGGTTGCACACTTTACCCACACCATATGGGTACACCACCGATCTACACCAATCGTGGCTGGAGTAACCGATCAAGACTCTCCTGGATGCACACTCCAATATAAGTGCCTACCCCTATGAGTGGTGTTCCCTCAACACCGGACGCCGGGTACCTAGGACCAACTAGAGCGCTTTTTCCATCACTGGAGGTGCGCCAATGAGGGGCTCATAGTAACGCTGTGGAGGCTCGCATGCCCTTCGCTCCTTCTCCGTGTCGACATCCCACATGGACCCTTATGTGAGAAGGCCCAGCCTCCAAGGATTTTTATCCTCAGAAGTTGTTGCGGGCAGCTATACCAGAATAGACAAACATCAAATCTAGCCCCGTCCCATTCTGCAGTAATGTGGTCGCACATGGTTAATTGTTCTAGCAAAACTCAAAGAACCGGTGTGTGTATGTAAACCTTTTTCGTCTGTCTTTCCTTTAGCGTTTTGTAAAACAAAACCTTTTTGTTTCTCAACATCACTTGGGAGGTCCCACCTCACCAAGGTTTTATCATAAAACATTTGGTAAAACTTTGTTGGGGTCTTCCCATCCTATAGCTTTGCTTCGGCTAAATCAGGGTCTCCAAAGGGTATGGTGTGTTACACCATCTACCATACTAGGGGCAAGTAGGTGTCATCAAGGGGGTTGTACTTAATAGTAGAAAAGTGTAATAGTTCGGAGGATCCAAACCACTACCATATATACATCATCATATAGTAAAACAATGCAGTTTTAAATAAACAGTAGATAAAACATGCATGAGTAAAACAAGAGGACAAGGCTTATGAGCAAGAACGTGGTTTGCCCGATGATCAGCAATATGGCAATATGTCCTCGGGCTTTTTCTTTTAGATAACCAAGAATACCAATACCAAATAATAATAAGATCTCTTCTTCATGCTAATGTAAGCAACTATCGTCATCGAGTATACATGCAAGCAAGCAAGACCACAATCACAACAAGGCATACAAACATCAATACATACAGTAAGCAATGAACAATTCAAATTTACAAATCAGTAGGTCTTAGGAAGAATGGATTAATCATATTGGCCTTGTCTTGGAAATATGGAAGAAATCCCTTGGGATTTATAGTCTAGAAACTACCTAAGAGACGGATTTTGGACCAAGACCATATCCTGTATGATCTCATTGTATGAAAATGGTATCATCAGATAGGTATTGATTGAATGAAGCAAGAAAAAGTGGTTTTACTATTTTATCAATCTCCTGATTTAATAAGCATCTTCTAGTGATCGAAAACTCTAGTTTTGGAAATAGTTCACCAGAAATTTTCAGAGATCCAAAAATTATTTCCTTGGATGATTTAGTAGGGATTTTTGTACTTATCCACTGAGAGTTGGAATCATGTCAAAAAAATTACCATAATGCCCTCAGGAAATTCCCAAAGGCAGTTTTGGAGGTGTTTTGTCTTTTTCACAAGATTTAATCTACAGAAGCTTTTGATTTGATTACAAGGACAAATGGTAGTTATTTAGAATACCTTTCTGTAGAAATTGGAATCAACCTTTTTGGAGTTACAGAGCTACTGGAGTGATTTAGCTAGTGATAACACTATGGACAAAAATGTTTAATTCATAAAAAATTGAACCAGAGCTCAATAAAATTTGAGCTACTGGGGTTTGATAGATGTTGATATGGAGTTTTATCGGAGTTGGAAATGGGCTAATACCTCTGCTGGTTTGACCTAGAGAAATTACCAAGGCGTAAACTAATAGTTTTGTTACTTTTACTATAGACAAACTACTATTCACGTTGGCACGAGGCCTATGCTAATTGAAATGTATAGTAATTACCTTCCAGGAGAATTTTGATTCATTCCAAATGGGCATGGACAACTCCCCGAGGAATTTATTTAGTGCAAAAGACATACTTTTGTAGATTAATTGCCAATAAATAATAAAATTATTTTGGCAAAATACCAGTTCTGCATGTTGCACAAAACACACATGAACCTAGTAAAAATTTTATTTGGACAATATATCCCATTTTCCATTTTCAAACTGGTTTAAACGGACAGCTATTAAACAGGGCAGAGGCTGTTGGGCCGGATCGGACGATCGCGGGCCGCCCAGCAACAAAGCCGGCCCACTCGGCTTCTCTCCGCGTGGGAGTGTGCGGTTTCGAACTAGATGGGTGGGATCCACCCGTCAGTGAGGGGAGACCCGTGAAGGGGTATGGAGGGGCTGTCGTCCATCGGATCAAGTGAGGATCGATGGACGGGGTTCGCTGGCCCACCTCTGGCTCAAGCGGCAAGACGGGCTAACCCCTAGCGCTTGCCGGGACCATGGGAGGCGAGGATGATGCAATGACGGCAACATCCTGCAGAGGGACGACACGGCCGGTTTTGGTGCAGGGACAGGCACGCGTGTAGCAACGCTGGCGAATCCTTCGGGAGATCGCCAGAGAGGCTTCCATGGGCCGTCCTGAGCAGGGAAAACAGAGAGGATTAGTAGAAGCAGGGATAGGGATCTCACACAGTGACATGCAGAGGAAGACAGGGGAGGAGGAGGGAGCTTAGCCTGCTTAGGAGAGTCCAAGAGCTCTTTCTCTCCTTCTCTCGGGCAGAGACAAGGCAAGAGAGAGGGTGGGGAGCTCTAGGGTGGTAAGTGGGAGCGAGAGGAGGGAATGAGGGGGGGGGAGGGGGTGACCTCTGGCCTTTAAACCAAGGGTGAGGCCTATGGTGGACTTGTCCCATGGAGAGGTATGGAGGAGGTGGAAACCAGAGGGGATGTTGTGGGCGTGAGAGTGGTTTCGGTGGTGTGCAAGGGCAGAGGTAGAAAGCAGCAAAGAGGCTAAGGGGAGTAAAGAGGTTTGCAAGGAAAGACACCCACATGAGGTTAAGCTCTAGTGTCCAAGCACTAGAGGACAAGCTGCTACAGTGATCACGACCAGAGATGAGTGATGGGTGCTATGGTGCATTGTTTTGCAAGATTGGTGGGGTTTGGGTTTGCTTTTTGATATACAAAGGTTAAATGTCCCAATTTGCCATAAAGGATGATCCCATGTTAAATCTTGATTTCTGATCTTGACAACTTGAGGTACTGATGCTGGTAGATGGGTAGGGTTAATATGCATCTCTTGGATTTATTTGGGATTTTTCAGAAAGTTAGAAGTCCACTTAAATCCATTTATTCAGAAACTGCAGAAGTGAATTCTTGGAGTTCATTTTATATTTTTACATTGGACAAGGTGGGTTTTTGAGTTGAGATGGTCCCAAATATGAATACACACTTAGGGGAATTTTTCCAAGATTTATTGGAAGATAAAAGTATTTAAAATAATTATTATTCCAATTCAGCCATTTAAGAAAATGGGCAAAAAGAAATAATAAAGCTCTTCAAAAATATTTATTTTTGAAGTGGGAACATGGGGTATGATATGTGGACCTCAATTGAGCCAAAATTTGGGGAAGTTTTGGCAAAAACCAAACTTTTCTTTATGGAAGAAGTTTTGGAGATTTTGCCTATTAAAGGAATTTGAATAGTTTTGGTCCATAATAATTATGGACCATTATTGATAAATCTTGATGATCAAGGTAGATGATGTATACAAGGTGTAGCAAGCATTTGCAGCCTTGGGAATTGGAAATCCAACTTGAATTAGATGGAAAACAAGGGGTTGTGGATCTAGGGTGATGTTATTTTTATACCACCAAAACCTTGTTGGATCTTGGAGCTCCGAGCTCACCTTGATGCAAGGGATTGATGGATATCTAGACCAAGTCATATATATGATTAGGGCAGAGGGAGTTTGGATTGTCTACATTTGAGGTGGTCTGGAAGTAATGGCAAACTTTGTTGAAAATAAGGCTACCATACTGTAGATGAGTCATGATGCCTTATAAAACCATGTGGGTTTAAGAAGCACAAAGATCCACTTGGAAAAGTGAAGTAGAAATTTATAGACCTATATTAGTAGAGCAAAACCATGCAAAGAGTTGATCCATATAAGGTTGGATGGTGGTGTGAGCTTCATCAAAGTAGGCATGTTGACTAGAATTGCGGTGAAAAGTTATTTTCTTGCTCAGAAAACCATCAAGAACAAGTGGGTTGGATGACTTATATATACAAGGGAAAGAGGGCCTTGGTAGTCCTTAGGATGGTTAACAATATAGTTCAGATTCATTTTCAAAAGGCACAAGGGTTGAGAAAGGAGGCATTCAAAAGGTGATGTTGGAAATAGTTTTCCACTTGGCCAAATTTGGCAGATTTAGGGTTTTGACTAGAATGTGGGTGGTGATGATTTTGATGGTTGCAGGTGCCCAAGCATCATCATGGATGATGTTGAAGTGTATATTTAGTAGGAAGTATCCTTGCTCGATACTGGTCTTCATTGACTTGGAAACTTCTATAATGGATCACTACAGAATTGATCTGGTTAAAGGTTTTAGATAATCACCTGGTGGCTAGGGATTAGATCCAGATTGTATTCTTTCTTAGGGTTGGGTGATTTTAAAGTATCTTGATCCTAGTTTATGAGCTCCTAGAGTAGCTCATACTACTTCTAAGCAATCAAGTCAAACATCAGATCAAGGCAACTCATCTTACCAACAAATCAACTACTACTAGGGTTACCATTAAGCTTAGATTGAGGTGAGGATGGGAAATTTTGAAAGGTTGGAGTTTGAGTAAGGTAAGAGTCCTTGGTATCTCTACCAAGAGTAGAATTCAAAAGCTTTAAAAGGAGGTTTTGGGAAACCTGGGGATAAGAATAGTTGAAGGTTCTGTCTATAAAACATAAGGAGATTATATTATATATCTCTCCATAGTTTTGTCAATAGAAGCTACTAAAATAGTTTTGGTTACATAAGAACCTTGGCTCAGGTTTTGAATTGCCAGAACATTTGAGAATAAGTAAATTGAGCCAGATAGTTTTGTCTAATAGCTTTTGACAACTGATGTTGAGGTAAGGAGTATATCATAAGCTATACAATCAGAAGCATAAGCAATGCATAATCAATGTTTAACATTGCAACACTTAACAAGAAAAAGTTTTTGTTCCCCGATTTTTGCATTCAACAACTAATTAGGGTTGCTAAAATTGGATGTTATGCACCTTTCCCCTTAAAGGTGTTGATACTAGGTGTCTTAGGTGTACTATCTTACGGACCGCCTTTGAAAGTGACTACATGCCGAGAAGTTGCTTCAGCCTTTGGCATGCATGGAGAGTTGGCGAGTCTAGTCCCGATTACAGGGATGACCTTCTTTTTCCTTCCGGACTCTATATCTCGAGGGCTTAGACTCGCAAACTATCTCGATGTTGAACTTCACGGAGTACTTTGTCGAGGATAGAATCATACCTGGGAGTACCTCTCTCTAAGGGTCCACGACTCTTCTTAGGGCGTAGCCCATCCTAATTAAAGATTTTATGGTCGATACTCCGGTTTGCTTCTAGGAAGGGTTATTTGTTTTGGTGGAAAGACGCAGTCTTTCCCCTTAGGATTAAACTTGGGTAGATCGGAGAGTTGACATAGTCCTTCCTTCTTGGAGTCATGATTTGATGTTTTTAAGATTTGGAATCTTCCGATGACTTACGGTTAGGGTCCTACCAGCTTATATACTATGATTATTCATACTTAGTCTGTTGGGGCCGTTGGAGTCTCACGTCCTCTAATAGATATGAACTGAGCGGTTAGAGATCCTTGGGTCCTTCGGATAGGTTTGAAGCTGACGTAGCGAAGGGATTTAGTAGAATCTTTAGCTAGTTTCTCTTCGGATAACTCACGGGTGCTATTTTGGCGGAATGACGGTGTATCCGAAGATCTCTTATGGAGCATCCTCCCGTAAATGGGGCCTTCGAGGATTGAGTGGAAAGACAGTCTTTCCACCTTAGGCTTCACTAAGGTGCTTTAGGAGTGGTGATCTTCTATTTGGGAGTGCTAACCTGATGTTAGCTAAGGCTGTATCTTCCCGGAGTCTTGAGATGGGGTCTTCAAGTGACGTCTTATCGCTTAAGCCTTATCGGGGTTGGTTTCTTAATTAAGCTTTAAGGAGTTAGCTCAGCACAAGTTAGTTGTTTACGTCTCTTCTTGCTAGTAGTTAGTCAGGTTTGAAGCAGTCAGCGTCAGGTAAGAGGTCTTCATTGGCATTTCTTGCGTTGCTTCTGCTTGATGGAGGAGTGGACTCGTTGTCTTCACACTTCCTAATCATCCTCGACTTCAGGTTGGTTCGACCTTCTAGGAGTGATCATTCCGTTAGTTTGGGTAGGGTCCACTAGATTAGTTAGTCTCCTGAGACGTCGAAGCTCTGATACACCAAAGGTTAGTGTGGTTAGGTCTTCACTTCTTGTCTTGGTTGACTTATCGAGTGGTTTCTTGTGGATATTGAGGATCCTTCTGGTTGACTTCCAGCTCAACGGGATTCTTGTTGTAGTAGACTGAGGAACAAGGCAGTGTGGTGCTATTGACGAGTCCTGCGAGGTGAGTTTGACGAGGTATGCCGTCCTGCTGAGGTGAAATCTTCGAGTTGATTCTGACTTGACGATGTCGAACTCTTGGTTCTGGTGATGCTTTTCCTCTCATATACTCTCGAGGTTAGTCTGGGTCTCATTACCGACAGCTAACACAGGGGTTTCCTGAGTTACTAGGTGGGTTATCGCTCCTCGAGTCACATTTTTAAGGAGGTCAAAGCAAACCAGAGCATACAAACAAGGCGAACAAAGTGAGGGGATCAATGTCCTCGGCAAACAACACACATCAAGCGAACAGGATGCACACAGCAAGCAAACACGGTCAATGCTAGGGACCAAGGAGTTAACTACTCGCGATGTAGGGGAATCATATTCTTAGGACTATTGACCCAAGATATCGTCTTTCTTCAGGTCGGAGTCACTATCTTGCAGATGAAGCCTTATTTATCTTCGACGCTTCTTGATAGTGCAACACTTGACGACTTCTAATTATGGGGATTCCATTGGTAGAACGATATTGTAGTCTCCTTGTGTTTGCTGGTAGTTGCTTGTCTTCATCTTGTTCTCATTGTCTTTACCGGGTTCTAGATCCTAGTTATTTAAAATCCTTGGGTTTGAAGTTTGGACGAGAGATGGAGGAAACCATTTTCGAAAGCATTTACTTAGAGTAAGAGAAGAGGTAGAACTTTTGAAACTCACTTAAACTAGTTTTCTAAAGCCGGGTTTTCAAAAATAAGGTTCTGTCTAAACGACCATGCTAACTAAGGTTCTCCTATAGTTAGGATGGCTCTGATACCAAGTCTGTGGGGCCCCCGGATTAATCCTCCGAGACTCCCTATTATGCATACAACCACGATCCCATGATCAGTTAGTCGTGGCACATAACCGACAAGTATCAAAGTAAACATCCGAAACATAACGAATACAAGGCATACCTTATTTCCCAGTATGGCTACATCGATCAACATCAGCGGAACTTCATTAAGCGTAGAGCCCGAGCCATGCCTTAACCTACAGGCAACTGACTGGGAGAAGATCCTAGATCGCATAGTCATCAACGTCACCTTCTTCTTGATATCGGACTGTTAATAGCGGGGGCAATGCCGTGAGTACTTTGAATGTACTCGCAAAACCACCTTAAGATAATAGTAATAACAAGAGGATATGCATTATGGATGTGGTAGGAGGGCTCCAAGAGAGGTTCATTTAACAAATAGTTTCTCTTGTAGATATAGCATCTACATATCTTTGTTGAAAACCTTTGTAAACATTTTGGAAACCTTTTGAAAAGTTTTGCAAACACTAGGATAGGGGTACCCATTTGTTCCTCTTCAGTCGGTACTACCACTCAAACTCCTTTCTCCTCTTTCCGACCATCCCATGGTCAAAACATTTAAATCCATTTCTTCCAAATCCTTTTGAAAACAAAACCAGCACCGCTTACAGCAACCTTCCCAACCGTCCATGATCAGGGACACGGCTATTCAATAGATTTACACTGCAGAGGTTGCACACTTTACCCACACCATCCGGCATCACCTCGACCGAAAGGAATATGCCCGAGAGGCAATAATAAAGTGGTTATTATCTTATTCGTTGTTTATGATAAATGTTTATTTTTCTTGTTATATTTGTATTATTGTGGAAACGTTAATACATGTGTGTTTAAGAAACAAAAGGAAAGTTCCTAGTTATGCCTCTCTTATAGACTAGCTTGTTGATTAACAAGATGATCAAGGTTTCCTGATCATGGAGATTGGATGTTGTTAATAACAAGGTCACACCATTGGTGGAATGATGTGATGAACATTCATCCGAAGTATAGCATTACGATCAAAGTCATTATGTTTATATTGCTATAGTATCATATGAAGTAATCTTTATCCTTAGACCATGAGATCATGTTAATTGCTAACACCGGAAGAGTATCTTGATAACATCAAACGTCACACCGTAACAGGGTGACTATAAAGGTGGGTTCAGTGCTACGAAGGTGTTATGTTGAGGCTCATGGATCAAGAGTGGGATTTGTCATAAAGGATGATCACAGGTTAAATCTTGTTTTCTGATCTTGACAACATGAGTTAAGGATGTTGGTAGATGGGTATGGTTAATATGCATCTCTAGGATTTATTTGGGATTTTTCAGAAGGTTAGAAGTCCACTTAAATCCATTTATTTAGAAACTGCAGAAGTGAATTCTTGGAGTTCATTTGATATTTTTACATTGGAAAAGGTGGGTTTCTGAGTTGTGATGGTCCCAGATGTGAATACGAACTTAGGGGAATTTTTCCAAGATTTATTGGAAGATAAAAGTATTTAAAACAATTATTATTCCAATTCACCCATTTAAGAAAATGGGCAAAAAGAATATTAAAGCTCTTCAAAAATATTTATTTTGAAGTGGAAAGATGGGGTATGGTATGTGGACCCCAGTTGAGCCAAAATTTTGGGAAGTGTTTGGCAAAAACCAAACTTTTCTTTATGGAAGAAGTTTTTGAGATTTTGCCTATTAAAGGAATTTGAATAGTTTTGGTCCATAATAATTATGGATAATTATTTATAAATCTTGATGATCAAGTTAGATGATGTAGACAAGGTTTAGAGAGCATTTGCTACCTTGGGAATTGGAAATCCAACTTGAATTAGAAGGAAACAAGGGTTGTGGATCTAGGGTGATGTTATTTTTTATACCACCAAAACCTTGTTGGTCTTGGAGCTCGAGCTCACCTTGATGCATGGGATAGATGTATAGCTAGACCAAGTCATATAGATGATCAGGGCAGAGGGAGTTTGGATTGGTTACATTTGAGGTGGTCTGGAAGTGATGGCAAACTTTGTTGAAAATAAGGCTACCATACAAGATGAGTCATGATGCCTTATAAACCATGTGGGTTTAAGAAGCACAAAGATCCACTTGGAACAAGTGAAGTATATATTGATAGATCTATATTAGTAGAGCACAACCATCCAAAGAGTTGATCCACAGGAGGTTGGATGGTGGTGTGAGCTTCATCAAAGTAGGCATGTTGACCAGAATTGCAGGAAAAGTTATTTTCTGCTCGCAAAACCATCAAGAGCAAGTGGCTGGAGGATGATCTATCCAAGGGAAAGAGGGCCTGGTAGTTCTTAGGATGGTTAATAATATGGTTCATATGCATTTTCAAAAAGGAACAAGGGTTGAGAAAGGAGGCATTCAAAATGCGATGTTGGAAATAATTTTCCACTTGGCCAAATTTGGCAGATTTAGGGTTTTGACTAGAATGTGGTGGTGATGATTTTGATGGGTTGCAAGGTACCCAATCATCATCAAGTGGATGATGTTGAAGTGTAGATTGAGTAGGAAGGATCCTTGCTCAATATTGGTCTTCATTGACTTGAAACTTCTAGAATGGATCAGAAATTGATCCGGTTAAAGGTTTTAGATGATCACCCGTGGCTAGGGATTAGATCTAGATTGTATTCTTGCTTAGGTTGGGTGATTTTAAAGTATCTTGATCCTAGTGTATGAGCTCCTTGTGAGTGCAGCTCATACTACTTCCTAAGCAATCAAGTCAAACATCAGGATCAAGGCAACTCATCTTACCAACAAATCAACTACTACTAGGTTACCATCAAGCTTAGCTTGAGGAGATGATGGGCAAATTTGAAAGGTTGGAGTTTGAGTAAGGTAAGATTCCTGGTATCTCACCAAGAGTAGAATTCAAAAAGCTTTAAAGGGGTTTTTGGGAAACCTGAGGACAAAGGAATAGTTGAAGGTTACGATCCGCTAAAACATAAGGAGATTATATTATATATCTCTCTCCATGGTTTGTCAATAAGCTACTAAAATAGTTTTGATTACATAAGCACATGGCTCAGGTTTTGAATTTCCAGAACATTTGAGAATAAATCAATTAGGCAGATAGTTTTTTGTCAGCCAGGTTTTTGACATGATGTTGAGTAAAAGGTATATCATAAGATATACAATCGAGCTTATAACACAAGCAATCAGCAAGCAAACACTAAACATAACAAAAGATTTTTGTTCCCTGATTTTTTGCATTACGGACAACTAATGAGGTTGCTGAAATTAGGATATTTTTAACATGGACCCGTAGTCAGGTAGACTACTCACGCGCATCACACCGGGCTTACATAGTCGCGAGCCTCCATGGTGAATTCCGTCTCCGTCGAGAATGCCGGAAGAGCAGATCCTCGATCTAGGGATGGCCGATGACAAGCTGAACTCTTTAAGCTGGAATTTTGATGTGTTCCTTCTACATCAGTGTCATTGCATGTGTTCTTTCATAAACCATGGATCCTGATCATTGCATGAGTGTTCTTTTCATAGACCCTGACTAGAGTCATTTCATGTTTTCATAAGCCACAACTAGAGTCATTTTATGTGTGTTTTCATAAACCATAACTAGAGTTCATTGCCGCGTGTGTTATTTTCGCAACCACTTGGATCCACTAAGTCATTGCAAGTGTTCTTTTTCATAAACCATGGATCCACAGAGTTCATTCCATAATGTATTTCTTTTCGCGTCCACATTGAGTGCATTGCATGTGTGTTCTTTTCATAAACCACATGGATCCACCAGTGTCATTGCACTCCATGCACTTTTCATAAGCCAAATATGGATCCATAGTGCCGTGCATGTATTCTTCTCTAAACCACCACTGGGGTCATTTAGCGTGTATTTCTTTTTCATAAACCGCCTTCTAAATTCCATTTGTGTGGTTCTTTTTCGCCAAACCCATGGATCCACCAGATGTCATTGCATGTGTGTTCTTTTCATAAACAATAGCCGTTCATTTGCATGTGTGTTCTTTTCATCAACCCATGGATCCTCTGGGGAATCATTTCATGTGTGTTCTTTTCACCAAACCACATAGATCCACGAGTCATTGCATGTGTGTTCTTTTCATAAACCACAACTAGAATCAATTGCATGTGTTCTTTCATAAACCACAGCTAAGTCATTAGATGTGTGTATTGTTTCATAAACCACAACTAGAGTTCATTGCGGGTGTGTTCTTTTCATAAACCACATGGATCCACTAGAGTCATTGCATGTGTGTTGTTTCACCAAACCACATGGGACCAACTCAGGTAGTTCAGTTCATGTTCTTTTCATAAAACCTGACTAGAGTCATTGCATGTGTATTTCTTTTCACCAGCTTCATCGATCCCACACCCAGGTGTTATTACATGTAGCCCATTCTTTCATAAACCACATATGGATCCACCGGTATCCTTTGCATGTGTGTTCTTTACTCTTAGCGCCACTAGTCATTGCATATGTATTTCTTTCATCAGCTACAACTAGAGTCATTGCATGTGTGTGTTCTTTTCATAAACCACATGGATCCACCAGTGTAATTACATGTGTGTTCTTTTCGCAAACCACAACTAGTGTCATTGCATGTGTGTTCTTTCATAAACACATGCATCCTCCATAGTCATTGCATGTGTTCTTTCACAAAACACATGGATCTACAGTCAATCATTGCATGTGTATTTCTTTTGTAAACCACAGCTAGAGTGCATGTGTGTTCTTTTTATAAACCACATGGATCCATAGTCATTGCATGTGTGTTCATTCCTGACCCACATCTAGTGTCATTGCATGTGTGTGTTCTTTTCACATAAACCACCTTGGATCCACCAGAAGTCATTGCATGAGTGTTTCTTTTCATGGGCCCTGCTAAGTCATTTTCATGTGTGTTCTTTTCATAAACCACAGCTGGGGAATCATTTTTATGTGTGTTCTTTTCATAGCATTCTTTAGAGTTCATTGCGTGTGTTCTTTCTCGCAAACCACATGGATCCACTAGAGTCATTTTTTTGCAAGAGTGTGTTTCTTTTCATAAACCACACGGATACTGAAGTTCATTCCATGTGTGTTCTTTTCATAATCACAACTAAGTCATTGCATGTGTGTATAAACCATGGATCCACGGTGTCATTACATAAGCTTCTTTTCATAAACCAAATATGGATCCACTAGTGCCATGCTGTGTATTCTTCTCCTAAGCACCACTAGGGTCATTGCATGTGTGTTCTTTTCACATAAACCGCAACTAGAGTCATTGCATCGTGTTCTTTCATAAATACATGGATCCACGATTGTCATTGCATGTGTGATATTTTCATAAACAATAGCCAGATTCATTTGCATGTGTGTTCTTTCATCAACCCGCTGGATCCTCTAAGTCATTTCATGTGTGTTCTTTCATAGCCACATAGATCCACCAGAGTCATTGCATGGTGCTGCAAGCCACAACTAAGTCATTGCATGTGTGTTCTTTTCATAAACCCTGACTGGTCATTGAATGTGTATCGTTTTTCATAAACCACAACTAGAGTTCATTGCAGGTGTATTCTTTTCGCAAGCCACATGGATCACTAGAGTCATTGCATGTGTGTTGTTTATAAACCACATGGATCACTTTCAGTCGTTGAGTTCATGTTCTTTTCATAAACCCACTGACTAGGAATGTTGCATGTGTGTTCTTTTCACTTGAAACCCTTCCAGAATGCAGTGTTATTGCATGTGTGTTCTTTTCATAAACCACATATGGATCCACGGTGTCCTTTGCATGTGTTCTTCTCATGTAAACAACCACTAGAGTCATTGCATATGTAATTTCTTTTCATAACCACAACTAGAGTCATTGCATGTGTGTTCTTTTCATAAACCACATGGATCCACCAGTGTCATTGCATGTGTGTTCTTTTCATAAACAATAGCTAGATTCATTGCATGGCCAATGTTCTTTTCATCCAACCACATGGATCCTCTGGAAGTCACATTTCATGTGTGTTCTTTTCATAAACACATAGATCCACAGTCATTGCATGTGTGTCTTTCATAGCAAACCACAACTAGAATCATTGCATATTATTTCTTTTCATAAACCACAGCTAGAGTCATTGTATGTGTATTGTTTTCATAAACCACAACTAGAGTTCGTCAGTGTGTTCTTTTCATAAACCCACATGGATCCACTAAGAGTCATTGCATGTGTGTTGTTTCATAAATACATGGATCAATCAGTCGTTGAGTTCATGTTCTTTTCATAAACCCTGACTAAGTCATTGCATGTGTGTTCTTTTTCACGCCAAACCACAGCCGATCCACCAGTGTTATTGCATGTGTACTTTCTCAACCACATATGGATCCACCCCGTGTCCTTTGCATGTGTGTGCTTCTCTTAAACAACCACTAGAAGTCCATGCATATGTGTTCTTTCATAGAAACCACAACTGATCATTGCATGTGTGTTCTTTTCATAAACCACATGGATCCACCAGGTGTAATTACATGTGTGTTCTTTTCATAAGCCACAACTGGTGTCATTGCATGTGTGTTCTTTTCACTTAAACCCATGCATCCTCCATAGTCATTACATGTGTGTTCTTTTCATAAACCACATGGATCACAGAGTCATTGCATGTGTGTTCCACATAGGCACTTAACCTTGAGTCATTGCATGTGTGTTCTTTATAAACCACAACTAGAGTGATTATATGTGTTCTTTTTGTAAGCCACAACTAGAGTTTATTGCATGTGTGTTCTTTTCATAAACAATAGCTTAGATTCATTGCATGTGTGTTCTTTCATCAACCCTTGGGATCATCTGAGTCATTTCATGTGTGTTCTTTCCATGAAGCCACATAGATCACAGAGAGTCATTGCATGTGTGTTCTTTTCATAAAGCCACAACTAGAATCATTGCATGTGTATTTCTTTTCACAAACCGGCTAAGAGTCATTGAATGTGTATGTTTTCATAAACCACAACTAGAGTTCATTGCAGGTGTGTTCTTTTCATAAACCATGGATCCACTAGAGTCATTGCATGTGTGTTTGTTTCATAAACCACATGGATCCACTGAGGTCGTTGAGACCATGTTCTTTTCGCAAACCCTGACTAGAGTCATTGCATGTGTGTTCTTTTCATAAACCACATCGATCCTGGTGTTGTGCATGTGTGTCTTTTCATAAACCACATATGGATCCACCGTGTCCTTTGCATGTGTGTTCTTCTCTTACTTGACCACTGAGTCATTACATATGTGTTCTTTTCATAAACCACAACTAGAGTCGTGCATGTGTGTTCTTTCATAAGCCACATGGATCCACCAGTGTAATTGCATGTGTGTTCTTTTCATAAACGCTAGTGTCATTGCATGTGTGTTCTTTTCATAGCCACATGCATCCTCCATAGTCATTGCATGTGTGTTCTTTTCACAAAATACATGAATCTACGATGTCATTGCATGTGTGTTCTTTCATAAAGCCACAGCTGATAATTGCATGTGTGTTCTTTTCATGACCACATGGATCCATCAGTCATTGCATGTGTGTTCATTTCATAAACCACATCTGTAGTGTCATTGCATGTGTTCTTTTCATAAGCCACATGGATCACAGTCATTACATGGTATTATTTCATAGACCTGACTAGTCATTTTCATGTGTGTTCTTTTCATAAACCACAACTAAGTGCATTTATGTACAGTCTTTTCATGAAACCACTTCTGGAGTTCAATAAACTAGAGTCATTGCATGTGTGTTCTTTTCATAAAACCACATGGATCTCGAATAATCATTGCATCTGTCTTCTTTTCACAAACCAAATATGGATCCACTAGTGCCATTGCATATTCTTCTCTAAACCACCACTAGGGTCATTGCATGTGTGTTCTTTTCATAAACCGCAACTAGAGTCATTGCATGTGTGTTCTTTTCCTTAAACCACATGGATCCACCAGTGTCATTGCATGTGTTCTTTTCGCAAACAATAGCTAGATTCATTTGCATGTGTGTTCTTTCATCAACCCACATGGATCCTCTAGAGTCATTTCATGTGTGTTCTTTTCTAAACCACATAGATCCACGGAGTCATTGCATGTGTGTTGTTTCAGAAACCACAACTAGAATCGTGCATGTGTTTCTTTTTATAAACCACAGCTAGAGTCATTGTGAATATTATACGTTTCCGCAAACCACAACTAGAGTTCATTACGGGTGTGTGTTCTTTTCACTGCAACCACATGGATCCCGTAGAGTCATTGCATGTGTGTTTCATAAACCATGTGGATCCACTTTCAGTCGTTGAGTTCATGTTCTTTTTCATAAACCACAACTAGGTCATTGCATGTGTGTTTGCTTTTCATAAAGCCACATGATCCACGGTGTTATTGCATGTGTGTTTCTTTTCGCAAACCACATAAGATCCACCGATATCCTTGCATGTGTGTTCTTCTCTTAAGCGACCACTAGGTCATTCCATATGTGTTCTTTTTCATAAACCTAGCCTAGAGGGTCATTTCATGTGTGTTGCTTTTCATAAACCATGGATCCACCAGTGTGTAATTGCATGTGTATTCTTTTCATAAGCTACACAACTGAGTGTCATTGCATGTGTGTTCTTTTCATAAGCCATGCATCCTCCGCCAGTCATTGCATGTGTGTTCTTTTTCACAAAACCATGGATACACTGAGTGTCATTGCATGTGATTTCTTTCACCAACCACAGCTAGGTAATTGCATGTGTGTTCTTTTCATAAGCCACATGGATCCATAAGAATCATTGCATGTGTGTTCATTTTCATAAACCACATCAGTGTCATTGCATGTATTATTTCTTTTCACTAAAACACATGGGATCCACCGAGAATCATTGCATGAGTGTTATTTTCATAGACCACAACTACAGAGTCATTTCATGTGTGTTCTTTTTAAAACCACAACTAAGTCATTTTATGTGTAGTCTTTTCATAAACCAGCCAGCACTAGAGTTCATTGCGTGTGTTCTTTTCATAAACCATGGATCCACTAGAATCATTTGCAAATTATTGTTCTTTTTCATAAACCATGGATCCACTAGAGTTCATTCCATGTGTGTTCTTTCATAATCCACAACTAGGTCATTGCATGTGTGTTCTTTTCACAAACCACATACTGGATCCACCAGTCATCATTGCATCTGTCTTCTTTTCATAAACCAAATATGGATCCACTAGTGCCATTGCATGTGTCTTCTCCTAAACCACCACTAGGGTCATTGCATGTGTGTTCTTTTCCGCAAACCGCAACTAGAGTCATTGCATGTGTGTTCTTTTTCATAAACCACATGGATCCTGCCAGTGTCATTGCATGTGTTCTTTTCATAAACAATAGCTGGAATTCATTGCATGTGTGTTTCTTTTCATCAACCACATGGATCCTCTAGAGATCATTTCATGTGTGTTCTTTTCACCAAACCACGCTAGATCACCAGAGTCATTTGCATGTATTGTTCTTTTCATAAACCTAACTAGAATCATTGCATGTGTGTTTCTTTTCTTAGAAGCCACAGCTAGGTCATTGTATGTGTATTGTTTTCATAAGCTAATAGAGTTCATTGCAGGTGTTCTTTCGCAAGCCACATGGATCCACTAGAGTCATTGCATGTGTTGTTTCATAAACCACATGGATCAATCAGTAGATTGAGTTCATGTTCTTTTCTTAAACCTATTCGGTCATTGCATGTGTGTTTCTTTTCATAAACCATCGATCCACCAGTGTTATTGCATGTGTGTCCTTTTCTCAAACCACATATGGATACATATCCTTTGCATGTGTGTGCTTCTTAAGCAACCACTAGAGTCATTGCATATGTGTTCTTTTCATAAGCCACAGCTAGAGTGTTGCATGTGTGTTCTTTTCACCAACCCTTGGATCCTGATGTAATTGCATGTGTGTTCTTTTCATAAACCACAACTAAGTAATGCATTTGCATGTGTGTTGTTCTTTCACCAAACCCACATGCATCCTCCATAGTCATTGCATGTGTGTTCTTTTCACCAAGCCACTGTGTGGATCCACAGTCATTGCATGTGTGTTCTTTGCATGAGCCCGCAGCAGGTCATTGCATGTGTGTTCTTTGCAAACCACAACTAGAGTGATTGCATGTGTGTTCTTTTCACCAAGCCACAACTAGAGTTTGTGCATGTGTGTTCTTTTCATAAACAATGACATGGAATTCGACTGCATGTGTATTCTTTCATCGACCACATGGATCCTCTAAGTCCTTTCATGTGTGTTCTTTTCATAAACCACATAGATCCACAGAGTCATTGCATGTGTGTTCTTTTGCTTAAACCACAACTAGAATCATTGCATGTGTGTTCTTTTTCATAAACCCGGCTAGTGTCATTACGGTGTGTTCTTTCTCAAATACATGGATCCACTAGAGTCATTGCATGTGTGTTGTTCATAAACCACATGGATCCTTTTCAGTGATTGAGTTCATGTTCTTTTATAAGCCCTGACTAAGTCATTGCATGTGTGTTCTTTTCATAAGCCACATCGATCCACCAGTGTTGTGCATGTGTGTTCTTTTCATAAACCACATGGATCCACTGGTGTCCTTGCATGTGTGTTCTTCTCTTGAAAACAACCACTAGAGTCATTGCATGTGTTCTTTTCTGCAAACCACAACTAGAGTCATTTCATGTGTGTTCTTTTCATAAACCACATGGATCCACCGATTATAATTGCATGTGTTCTTTTCATAAACCACAACTAGTGTCATTGCATGTGTGTTCTTTTAAGCCATGCATCCTCCATAGTCATTGCATGTGTGTTCTTTCACAAAAACCCATGGATCTACTAATGTCATTACATGTGTGTTCTTTTCGCAAGCCACAGCTAGGTAATTTGCATGTGTGTTCTTTTCATAAACCACATGGATCCATAAGAGTCATTGCATGTGTGTTCATTTCTCAAACCACATGGTCCTCTAGTGTCCATTGCACATGTGTGTTTCTTTTCATAAACCAGTATGGATCCCTGCGAGTCATTGCATGAGGAAGTTATTCTCATAGACCACTAACTAGAGTCATTTTCATGTGTGTTCTTTTTATAACACCTCATACAACTAGAGTCATTGCATGTGCTTAGTCTTTTCATAAACCATAACTGAAGAGTTCATCAAGCACGTGTGTGTCTTTTTCATAAACCACATGTGGATCCACAGAGTCATTGCAAGATGTGTGTTCTTTTTCATAAACCACATGGATCCACTAGAGTTCATTGTGATGTGTGTTCTTTTCATAATCCACAAACTAGGTCATTGCATGTGTGTAAATCTTTCATAAACCACATGGATCCACCCAGTGTCATTTGCATCTATCTTTCTTTTCATAAACCAAATATGGATCCACTAGTTGCCAGCTGCATGTATGTTCTTCTCCTAAACCGACCACTAGGGTCATTACATGTGTGTTCTTTTCATAAACCATAATAGAGTCATTGCATGTGTTCTTTTCATAAACCACATGGATCCTGGTCATCATTACATGTGTGTTCTTTTCATAAACAATAGCTAGATTCATTGCATGTGTGTTCTTTCATCAACCACATGGATCCTCAAGTCATTTTTCATGTGTGTTCTTTCATAAACCACATAGATCCACAGTCATTGCATGTGTGTTACTGTAAACCACAACTAGAATCATTGCATGTAGTAATTTCTTTTCATAAACCACAGCTAGAGTCATTGTATGTGTATTGTTTCATAAACCACAACTAGAGTTCATTGCGGTGTGTTCTTTTCATAAACCACATGGATCCACTAGAGTCATTGCCATGTATTTGTTTCATAAACCATGGATCAATCAGTCGTTGATTCATGTTCTTTTCATAAACCACAACTGAGTCAAATTTACATGTGCCTTCTTTTCGCCATCCCACATCCAATCTAGAGTGTTGATTGCATGTGTCTCCTTTTCATAAACTACATATGGATCCACGGGTGTCTTGCATGTGTGCTTCTCTTAAACAACCACTAGAGTCATTGCATATGTGTTTCTTTTCTTAAACCACAACTAGAGTCATTGCATGTGTTCTTTCATAAACCACATGGATCCTACGAGTGTAATTGCATGTGTTCTTTTAAAACCTGGCAGGTAATGTCATTGCATGTGTGTTCTTTCATAAGCCACATACCATCCTCCATAGTCATTGCATGTGTGTTCTTTTCATAAGCCACGGATCCACCAGAATCATTGCATGTGTGTTCTTTGCATAGACCGCAACTTGAGTCATTGCATGTGTGTTGCACGCCAAAGCCACAACTAAGTGATTGCATGTGTGTTCTTTCATAAACCCTGACTAAGTTTGTGCATGTGTTTTCCATAAACAATAGCTGGGTCATTTGCATGTGTGTGTTCTTTTCATCAACCATGGATCCTCTAGGGAGTCATTTCATGTGTGTTCTTTTCATAAACCACATAGATCCACCAGAGTCATTGCATGTGTGTTCTTTTCATAAACCACCTTCTAGAATCATTGCATGTGTGTTCTTTTTCATAAACCACAGCAGCTAGAGTCATTGAATGTATCGTTTTTTCATAGAAACCACAACTAGAGTTCATTGCAGGTGTGTTCTTTTCATAAATACATGGATCCACTAAGTCATTGCATGTGTGTTGTTCATAAACCACATGGATCCACTGAAATCGTTGAGTTCATGTTCTTTCATAAACCTGACTAGGAGTCATTGCATATGTTCTTTTCGCAAACCACATCCAAGTCCACCAGTGTTATTGCATGTGTGTTCTTTCACCAAACCACATATATGGATCCCACCCCGTGTCCTGCATGTGTTCTTCTGTAAGTAACCACTAGAGTCATTGCATATGTGTTCTTTTCATAAACCACAACTAGAGTCCATTGCATGTGTGTTTCTTTTCACCAAGCCACATGGATCCACCAGTGTATTGCATGTGTGTTCTTTCTTAAACCACAACTAGTGTCATTGCATGTGTGTTCTTTTCATAAGCCACATGCATCCTCCATAGTCATTGCATGTGTGTTCTTTTCTGCAAAACCACATGGATCTACCAATGTCATTGCATGTGTTCTTTTCACAAACCACAGCTAGAGTAGTGCATGTGTGTTCTTTTTCATAAAACACATGGATCCATCAAGTCATTGCATGTGTATTTCATTTCATAAACCACATCTAGTGTCATTTGCATGTGTGTTCTTTTCATAAACCCTGTGGATCCATAGAATCATTGCATGAGTGTTATTTTCACCAGACCACAACTACTAGAGTCATTTCATGTGTGTTCTTTTCATAAACCACAACTAGTATGCATTTTTATGTGTAGTCTTTTCATAAACCATAGCTAGAGTTCATTTACGCATTGTTGTTTTCATAAACCACATGGATCCTAGAGTCATTTCCAAGTGTGTTCTTTTTCATAAACCACATGGATCACTAGAGTTCATTCCATGTGTGTTCTTTCATAATCACAACTAAGTCATTGCATATTGTGTTCTTTTCGCAAGCCACATGGATCCCTGAGTGTCATTGCATCTGTCTTCTTTCCATAAACCAATGTGGATCCACTGGTACTTATTGCATGTATTCTTCTCTAAGCACCACTAGGGTCGTGCATGTGTATTCTTTTCATAAACGCAACTAGAGTCATTGCATGTGTTCTTTTCACTTAAGCCATGGATCCACCAGTGTCATTGCATGTGTGTTCTTTTCATAAGCAATAGCTAGATTCCATTGCATGTGTGTTCTTTCATCAACCATGGATCCTCTAGAATCATTTCATGTGTGTTCTTTTCATAAACCACATAGATCCACGAGTCATTGCATGTGTGTTCTTTTTCATGACACAACTGAATCATTGCATCGTATTGTTCTTTCATAAACCACAGCTAGAATGCATTTAGCCCATGTGTATTGTTTTCATAAACCACAACTAGAGTTTATTCTTGAGGTGTGTTCTTTTCATAAACCATGGATCCACTAGAGTCATGCATGTGTGTTGTTCCTCAGCCACATGGATCCAATCAATCGTTGAGTTCATGTTCTTTTCACCGGCTCCTAACTAAAGGTCATTGCATGTGTGTTCTTTTCATAAACCATCGATCCACCAGTGTTATTGCATGTGGTAATCCCTTTTCATAAACCCACATATGGATGCAGGTATCCCCTTTGCGTAGCCATGTGCTTCTCTTATGACCACTAGAGTCATTGCATGTGTTCTTTTCATAAACCACAATAAGTCATTGCATGTGTCATTTCTTTTCATAAACCCACATGGATACAGTGTAATTGCATGTGTGTTTCTTTTTCATAAACCCCTGACTAGTGTCGTGCATGTGTGTGTTCTTTTCATAAACCATACATCCTCCTCGAATCATTGCATGTGTGTTCTTTCCTTAAACCATGGATCCACCAGAAGTCATTACATGTGTGTTCTTTTATAGACTGCAACTTGAGTCATTGCATGTGTGTTCTTTGCATAAACCACAGCTAGGTGATTGCATGTGTGTTCTTTTCTAAACCACAACTAGAGTTTTGTGTGCATGTGTGTTCTTTTCATAAACAATAGCTAGATTCATTGCATGTGTGTTTCTTTTCATCAACCACATGAATATGAGGTCATTTCATGTGTGTTCACTATAAATCACATAGATCCACGGAGTCATTGCATGTGTGTTCTTTCATAAACCCTGACTAGAATCATTGCATGTGTATTTCTTTCATAAACCACACAGCTAGAGTCATTGAATGTGTCAGATTTTTCATAAACCACAACTAGAGTTCATTGCGGTGTGTTCTTTTCATAAACCACATGGATCCACTAGAATGTCTTGCATGTGTGTTGTTCATAACCCCCTTGGATCCCACTTTCAGTCGTTGAGTTTCATTCTTTTCATAAACCCACCATTAGAGTCATTACATGTGTGTTCTTTTCATAAACCACATCGATCCACAGTGTTATTGCATGTGTGTTCTTTTCTGCAAACTCCTATGGATCCACACGTGTCTTTTTCATGTGTGTTCTTCTTAAACAACCACTAGAGTCATTGCATATGTGTTCTTTTCATAAACCACAACTAGAGTCATTGCATGTGTTCTTTCGCAAACCATGGATCCACCGTCAACAATTGCATGTATGTTCTTTTCATAAACCACAACTAGTGTCATTGCATGTGTGTTCTTTTCATAAGCCACATGCGGCCTCCATCATTGCATGTGTGTTCTTTCACAAAACCACATGGATCTACCTGATGTCATTGCATGTGTGTTCTTTTCATAAACCACAGCTAGAGTAATTGCATGTGTGTTCTTTTCGCAAGCCACATGGATCCATCAGAGGTCATTGCATGTGTGTTCATTTCATAAACCATCTAGTGTCATTGCACATGTGTGTTCATAAACCACATGGATCACAGTCATTGCATGAGTGTTATTTTCTGAATGACCACAACTAGAATCATTTCATGTGTGTTCTTTCATAAACCACAACTAGTGTCATTTTATGTGTAGTCTTTTCCTGCAAGCCATAACCAAGGGTTCATTGCACGTGTGTTGTGCTATAAACCACATGTGGATCCACTAGAGTCATTGCAAGTGTTCTTTCATAAACCACATGGGATCCACTAGAGTTCAATTCCATGTGTGTTCTTTCATAATCCTAACTAGAGTCATTGCATGTGTGTTCTTTTCATAAACCACATGGATCCACCAGTGTCGTGCATACATCTTCTTTTCATAAGCCAAATATGGGATCCACTAGTGCCATTGCATGTATTCTTCCTCCCCCAAGCCACCACTAGGGTCATTGCATGTGTATTCTTTTCATAAACACAACTAGAGTCTTGCATGTGTGTTCTTTCATAAACCATGGATCCTGGTCATTGCGTATGTGTTCTTTTCATAAACAATAGCTAGATTCATTGCATGTGTGTTTTCATCGACCACATGGATCCTCCCCAGGAATCATTTCATGTGTGTTCTTTTCATAAACCACATATAGATCCACCAGAGTCATTGCATGTGTGTTGCTTTTTCATAAGCCACAACTAGAATCATTGCATGTGTGTTCTTTTCATAAACCCACAATGGGGAGTCATTGTATGTGTATTGTTTCATAAACCACAGCTAGAGTTCATTGCAGGTGTGTTCTTTTCATAAACCCTGTGGATCGCTAGAGTCATTGCACATGTGTGTTGTTTTCGCCAAACCATACTGGATCCAATCAGTCGTTGAGTTCATGTTCTTTTCATAAGCCACAACTAGAGTCATTGCATGTGTGTTCTTCATAAACCACATCGATCCACCGGTGTTATTGCATGTGTGTCCTTTTCATAAACCACATATGGATCCACCGTGTGCTGCATGTGTGTGCTTCTCTTAAGCAACCACTAGAGTCATTGCATATGTGTTCTTTTCATAAACCACAACTAGAGTCATTGCATGTGTGTTCTTTCATAAACCCACATGGATCCACAGTTATATTGCATGTGTGTTCTTTTCATAAACCACAGCAAGTGTCATTGCATGTGTGTTCTTTTCATAGCCACATGCATCCTCCTCTAGTCATTACATGTGTGTTCTTTCATAAACCATGGATCCACAAGTCATTGCATGTGTGTTCTTTATAGACGCAACTTGAGTCATTGCATGTGTGTTCTTTGCATAAACCACAACTAGAGTGATTGCATGTGTGTTCCTTTTTCATAAACCCATGACTAGAGTTTATTGCATGTGTGTTCTTTTCAAAAACCAAATGGATCCACTAGAGGTCATTGCATGTGTTCTTTTTCATAAACCTCCTTGGATCCACTAGGTGGTGCATTTCTGTTCTTTTCCTTACACCACAAATAGAGTCATTGCATGTTTGTTCTTTCATAAACCACATGGATCCTGAGTGTCATTATGCCTTCCTTTTCATAAACCACATATGGATCCGCAGTGTCATTGCATGTGTGTTCTTGTACAAAGCTTACCACTAGAGTCATTACATGTGTTCTTTCATAAACCACAACTAGAGTCGTGCATGTGTCTTCTTTTAATAAACCACAACTAAGTCGTGCATGTGTGTTCTTTTCATATGCTAACTGGGTGGTGCATGTGTGTTCTTTTCATAAACTACATGGATCCACTAGGTCATTGCATGTGTGTTCTTTTTCACCAAACACATGGATCACTAGTTTCATAAACAACAACCAGAGTCATTACATGTGTGTTGTTCTTTTCATAAAACCACATGTGGATCTACCGATGTCATTACTTGCGTGTGTTCTTTTCTGAAAACCCACATCTAGAGTCACATTGCATGTGTGTTCTTTTCATAGACCACATGGATCCTCTAGAGTCATTGCATGTGTGTTCTTTTCATAAACCACATGTGGATCCTGGGAGATCATTGCATGTGTGTTCTTTTGCAAAGCCACAACTAGAGTGTTTACTTGCGTTTGTTCTTTTATAAGCTTCACATTGATTCACTAAAGTTCATTGCATTTGTGTTCTTTTCATAAGCTATAACTAGAGTCATTGCATGTAATTTCTTTTCACAAACCAAGCGGATCCACAGTGTCATTACATGGCCTGTGTTCTTTCATAAACCACATATGGATCACAGTGTCATTGCTTGTGTGTTCTTCTCTAACCACACTAGATTCATTGCATATGTGTTCTTTTTCATAAGCCTGACTAAGTCATTGCATGTGTGTTCTTTTATAAACCCTTGGATCCACTAGTGTATTGCATGTGTGTGTTCTTTCATAAACCACAGCTAGTGTCATTGCATGTGTGTTCTTTTCACTTAAACCCATGGATCCACCAGAATAAATTGCATGAGTGTTCTTTTCTAGACCACAACTAGAGTCATTTCATGTGTGTTCTTTCATAAACCGACTAGAGTCATTTGTAGTCTTTTCATAAACCACATGGATCCACTAGGTTTATTGCATTTTGTGTTTTTTCATAATCCACAAGTAGAATCATTGCATGTGTTCATTTCATAGCTTAAATATGGATCCAAATTAATTGCATGTTCTACTCCTAAACCACCACTAAACGTCATTGCATGTATTGTTCTTTTTCACCAAACCACAACTAAGTCATTACATGTGTGTTCTTTCATAAAGCACATGCTGGATCCACAAGTCATCATTACATGTGTGTTCTTTTCATAAACAATAGCTGCAGAGTCATTACCGTGTGTTCTTTTTTCATAAACCACATGGATCCTCAGAGAGTCATTGCATGTTTTGTTCTTTCATAAACCATGGATCCACCCAGGTGTCATTATATGTGTTCTTTCCATAAACTCCATATGGATCCACCAGTGTCATTGCATGTGTGTTCTTCTCTAAACCACCACTAGAGTCATTACATGTGTGTTCTTTTTCATAAAACCACAACTAAAGTTATTGCGTGTGTTCTTTTCACAAACACAACTAAGTCATTGCATGTGTGTTCTTTTCTAAACCCTGGCCCGGAGTTAATTGCATAGCCAATGTTCTTTCATAAACCACATGGATCCTGATCCATTGCATGTGTGTTCTTTTCATAGACCACAACTAAGAGTCATTGCTTGTGGCCATTTCTTTTCATAAACCATAACTAAGTCGGTTTTATGTACGTTCTTTTTTGCATAAAGAGCACAACTAGAGTCATTGCATGTGTGTTCTTTTCTTAAACCACATGGATGCCAGTGTCATAACAGCATCTTAAACAATAGCTAGAAGTCATTACATGTGTGTTCTTTTCATAAACCACATGGATCCTCAGAGTCATTGCATGTGTGTTGTTTTCATAAACCCTTAGATCCACAGTCATTGCATGTGTGTTCTTTGCATAAACCCTGACTAGAGTCATTGCATATTGTGTTCTTTTCATAAACCACAACTAGGTTTATTGCATGTATGTTCTTTTCATAAATTAGATGGATCCACACCTAGGTCATTGCATGTGTGTTCTTTCATAAACCATGGATCCACAAGAGTTTATTGCATTTGTGTTCTTTTTCATAAACCCTGAAATAGAGTCATTGCATGTGTGTGTTCTTTTCACCAGCCACATGGATCCACCGGTGTCATTGCATGTGTGTTCCAACCATAAACCACATATGGATCCACCGGTGTCATTGCATGTGCCATTACATTGGGTGCGCGGCATAGAAAACAAAAATTTTCCTATGATGAGAACTATACGCCAAAGATCATCTACTAGATCACGAACAGCGGGTGAACATACATCCATGGAGAACTTACCTCTCGAGACAACGAGTTTTGTTACTTGAGTAGGAACTGATGGTTATTGTGTGATAAATGCGCTTTGCCGATCTCCCAGATCGTGTGGAAGTCGGCACGCAAATCAGCGGCGCATTTGTCCCTCGCACACGTTGAAGCCACCGGACAACCTCCACCTCTCGCTCCAGCGAATCGGTGAGCAGCCGACTCGCGCTCTGGGCATAAGGCCGCGGGAACATGCTTGTCTGCGTAATCCGAGACCGCTGGGGAATATCTAGAGGGAGGGATCCTTCACGGTGGGGTTTGTGAGGAAAGGGCTTATATGGGAGGAGAGACCCCTCCCCCCTCCATAACTTGGCGCATGAGGGGGGGGGACTCCTCCTCCTTTCATTACATGTGATGAACCTCACTCACATAAACATGGCCTCCACCAAAATCCCACTCACATGTATTTAATTTCCGCAAATTAGTACAACTCTCAATTAATAAAAACTCTTTAATTTATTTTATTCATAATTTGTTAATTGCTTTAATTAACAAACATTCATAAAACCTTGCAACATTTCAATATACATCACGAGAACCACTTTACCTCTGATTTCACTTCAAACAATTCGGTTTCTATCGAAACAATTCCTGTTCTGCTCCGAAACATTTCCTCGCTTTACCAACCTTTTGTCTGGGCATGTGCTCGTGGTAACCCCTTAGTATATACCCCTAGGTTGTGACAATGCCGAACATGATTTGAGGGCTTCCCTCCTGGAATCCAACCATCGAAGCCGGGACACGGAGATCCTGTGACTCGCATATTCAATGATGACTTACGTCGTGAGAACCTTCTAACGTCGACAATTTAATCCCTTTGTCTCATGATATAATAAATGTCCAAATTCGTCAGCCGGTGTCCAAATACTAAGTTTGATCCTAGATTCTGGGCAATGCTTTCTTTTCTCGTTCATTGATGTAACATTCTAATTGATCCACATCACTTTTGCTTGCAGTATGTAATGTGATATGCAGGGGGCCCAGTACATATCCATCGTCTTCGGGATTGACAAGAATTCCACTCTTGATCCACTTAGGGCCTCAAGCATTAACACCTTCACTTAACACTGAACCCACAACATAGTGCTTTGGTATGGTGTGGCGTTTAGAAATGATATCAAGATACTCTTAGGTGTTAGCAAGTGCGCGGTCTCATGGTCTAAGGACTAAGACTACTGTATGATGTTATATAATATAAACGCAATGACTTGGTGTAATGCTATACTTGGATGAATGTTCATCATCATTTCACAAATGTTGTGACATTGTTATTAACAACATCCATGTCCATGATCGAGGAAACCTTGATCATCTTGTTAATCAACAAGCTAGAATTATAAGAGACGCTAAGAACCCTTTTGTTTATTAAACACACATGTATTGATGTTTCCTATCAATACAATTATAGCATCTCAAATAAAATATCATATACAGGAATACATAATATACAGCTTTATGCATTGCCTCTCGGGGCATATTTCCTTCATGTTCTTATCCTAAAACACCACTAGGTCATTACACATGTAATGTTCTTTTTCACTAAACCACAACTAGAGTCATTGCATGTGTGGTTCTTTTAAGCAAGCCACAACTAGAGTCATTGCATGTGTGTTTCTTTTCACTGAAAGCCACAACTAGGTTAATTGCATGTGTGTTCTTTTCATAAACCACATGTGGATCCACTAGAGTCATTGCATGTGTATTCTTTTTGCATAAACCATTTTGTGGATCCACTAGTTTCATAAACCACAACTAGAGTCAATGCATGGCTGTGTTTCTTTTTCACCAAAACCACATGGATCCTACGGTGTCATTTACTGCGTGTTCTTTTCATAAACCACAGCTAGAGTCATTGGATGTGTGTTGCTTTTTCATAAACCCACATGGATCCTCTAGAGTACCGTTGCATGTGTGTTCTTTTATAAACCACATGGATCCACGAGTCATTTGCATGTGTGTTCTTTTCAGAAACCACAACTTCTGGGGAGTCATTTGCTGCGTTTGTTCTTTTCATAAACCACATTGATTCACTGAGAGTTCATTGCATTTTGTGTTCTTTTCATAAACCCACTGACTAGAGTCATTGCCCGTTTGTTCTTTTCACCAAACCACATTGAGTTCACTAGAGTTCATTGCATTTGTGTTCTTTTCATAAACCATGACTAGGAGTCCATTGCATCTGTGTTTACTTTTCATAAACCCATGGATCCACCAGTGTCCACTACATGTGTATTCTTTCCATAAACCACATATGGATCCACTAGTGTCATTGCATGTGTGTTCTTCTCCTAAACCACCCAGTGGGAGTCATTGCATATGTGTTCTTTTCTGAAACCACAACTAGAGTCATTGCATGTGTGTTTCTTTACACTTAAACCCATTGGATCCACTAGTGTCAACCAATTACATGTGTGTTCTTTTCATAAACTTCCACGGTAGTGCCATTGCATGTGTGTTCTTTTCATAAGCCACATCGCGACCTCGGAGAATCATTGCATGTGTGTTGCTTTTCACTTAAACCACAACTAGAGTCATTGCAGGTGTAATTAACTTTTTCATAGAAAACCACAACTAGAGTTCATTGCGTGTGTTCTTTTTATAAAACCACCTGGATCCACTAGAGTCATTGTGCTTAGTGATACCAAGGCGTACCAGATGCAGTAAGATCCCTAAGTCCTGTGAATTAACATGCTAGTTCCCACTGGATCCAATAGCTACACTCCACGGTCGATGAAATATCATGTAAAACACAAGTCTTTATTACATGGATTCGAATAATCAGAGTTTACATTATTACAACAGAGCGATATAAATACAACTTGGGTCCCATCAATACCCGAGGCGAGGTTGAAGTGAAGACGCATGATCCTGGCGGCACCTTTCAAAGATCTCGAAATTACGCACATGAAGCGTCACGACCAACAAATTGGGTCAATACTTTACATGTATGATGACAAATTACACCAAGGAAGGAAAAGACTAACTCTCTACATGCAAGGCTAGTTTAGGCTTTGGGTTCATTTGCATAAAGCCTAATTTTCTCTAAGTATGGAGAAAAGAGAGAAATTTTACCCTACTTTGTAAACATTAGCTTTCGAGATAAAATAGGGTCCGAAGATGGCTTTTACGGGATATTAATTACGCTACCAAGTGTTCCAAACAACCCGGCACTTGGATATTACACTGCAAGCGTCGCATGGATATTACACAGTTCCCAAATTCCCCACCCATTAACGATATTACATACGCATATTAGGGGTTTTCAAAACTTTGTTTAGAAAAGAGAGGAAGATCCAGGAAACTCCATCCTTGGGCAGTGGCTCATTTGTTGTTGCATTGCCATTGAATGCAGGCTGATCCCGATCAGGTGCAATACTCTCTCGAGAGTTTGTGCACACCCTGATCCATCGATCCAAGTACTTTTCACAGAATATAAGACCATGGAGAGAGCTTTCCCTTAGTCAACCCCTCTACCTTCCGGATCAACCGTGCCAAGAACCTCCAAATGTTGGTACCAGTGAGGTTTCCACACCTAAGTACTAAGAGCCAAGACAGAGCCCATAATGTATTTGTGGTTTTGCCTTTGGAAACTTACGAGATTACGAAACATGGCCGGAACTTCTTTGATTCTTTGGTTGTGCGTAGTCTCCACAAAATCACACTCAAATTGACCCGACAACCATTAGCCCATGGAAAAGAAAACTTAGTTTTTATTGCAAGAAGTGGATTTGAGAAGAAAGTTTGCTCTAGAGAGCCTTTATACTTAGAAAAATTCTTTGTCTTTCGAACCCCCCAATGGTACTTTTGTGTATATATAGCATAGCAAGCAATACTTAAAAGCAGGGGGTAACCCTTATTAGGATGATCCTAGTATAGATCTACTGTGCAGCATACTACAAAATCATCAACGCACTTGTAAAAATAATGCTAAGGAAAAATTCTACTAGAATATCCTACACATGCATACTACAGAGGCATATTGAAGATCACATGCATGAAATCAAAGCGGGACAAAATTATGTGAATAAATGGTATGTAACTTGCCTTATGTTGATAATATGAGTGTTAGATTGTATTTCCTACGCATCAATCGCACTCTCCGAACAATCTAATATGAGGACAAAAGTGGTTCAATCAAAACAATTGCTTGAACATAACAAACTTACAACAAGAATGATCGAAAACATGCACTGATGATTTAACATTACACACAATGGCCGGTGCCTAATTAGTCTTATGGTATTAATATATCGCCATGAAGTGCATGTAACAGGTTCATTTTAATGCAATAGGGTACTTGTTATTAACGTAATTACTTGCCAATATAAGGGTTTTGATAGATTCTGCTGGAAACTTCTATATTAATTGCCGTTATTAAATTTGTATCTAATTAGTGTGTTGGATGGGGGCATTAATACTAACCAGTAGCTTGAATTGGATTCAACTTTATCGGAGTTATAAATCTTTTCTTATGATTTAAATAGTGTTTAATGGAGTTTAAATTATTTAAACAATTTCTGTTGTCTAAAATTCAAACTAAATACAGATCCTATAATATACATGATAATGTGACGTTCCAGAGACATATTATTCATATTTTCTGAGTTATAAAATTGTTACTATGAATTTAATACTCTAAAAGTCCATTAAAACTATTTGAAATCCACTACAACAATTTTACAACGCAAAATTTGGATCCTAACAGCATATTAATGTTTTATATGAAATTATGAATCCATAGACACTTTATTTTGTATTTTTAGGATCTACAGATAATTTACTATGATTTATTATGTCTAAAAGCTCACATTAAATACATTTAATTTATTACAGTAAATAGAATCTTTGTAAAGTTATATCTATTCTCGTATTATTGTTCTACACAATTTTGTGAATCCAACCATATATTATTTATATTTTTTTGGACATGTATTCAATTTTATATGAATTTTACAAGATTATGTGGACATAGATTCTGGCTATTTTTAAATATTAAAATCAAATAACTTTCATGTGGCGCTGGGCTACGGGCACTGTGACCTGCTTGATAGCCAAGAGATGGCAAGCTGATGCGATCACGGCTTCTGGCGGCGAGGCGTGTGCCTGTGGCGCATGATCCTGGTGAGCGGAGCGATACTCTCTTCGTGGTGCTTTGGGTCTAATCTATAGACCGCGAGATAGAAATCCGATGGTCTGGATCGAAGCTCCACTGGGACACCACCGGAGATGACGTCCACCGGCGGGCGTCTCGGAGGTGATGGTGGCCCAGCCGATGCTGGCGGTCACTTTGGAGAGCGGAGAGGGTGAACTACGAGGGTGGTAGCGTCCTGGCTATAACTTGATGGAGTGCTACTGTGTGGTGTTAAACTCTGGAAGCGTGATGGGAGGTATTTGGAGGCGGTGGTCATAGTTGGTAACTGCGAGCGGCGATGGGGAGGCGGTGGGCGGTGGTCATGGTGTTTCTCCGGCCCGGAAGCAATTCGAGGAGTGGTTGGCTGATCTGCGCAAGGAAAGTTGCATGAGGAAACTCGGTTGAGTATGGGGAAGAGAATAGGAGGAACACCCTAGGAGAGGCAGCCAGATCGTCGTGATAGAGCTGCCTGAGACTTGCCACCTTGTCCTCAACAATGGCGGCGAGATCCAGAATCGGAATTCAGACTAGGAGTTTCCGCTGTGTGTTTGAAAAAAGGAAAGAAAAAGACTTGGGCTGAGGGAATTTATATGTGGGTGGATTCCGTGTAGAGGCGTGAGAGACCGGAATCGGCGAGAGAATCCCTTGCAGTCCCGGCTCGTCCGGGTGTTCTTCCGATCCTGGCAGGAGGAAGGAGATGACCGCCTTGCAGGCCTGTGGCAGTGGAGGGAGGGCAGCGGGCTGTGGCTGGGCTTGCGATGGAGCCTTTAAGCGGGTTGTTATTTCTTCTTTAACTGTGTCTTGATGGGTAGAGAAGCTGAATGGTAGGTACTGGCTTTGGGCATTGGCAGTTAGGCTGGCGGTGAAGTAGGATTGGGTTAGTTTTTCAATTGTTTCTTTTTTTTACATTTTTAGTATTCCTTTTGTAGATTTAGTTTTTAGCTAGCTCCAAATGGAATGAGATTCAAATTTCTAATTTTTTTGTAAATTTAAAATACACCTAATAAACTTTCTGGGACCATAGTTTTGGTCAAAAAACAAAATGACAAGATTGCCATTGTATATATATTGCATTATATTGCCACTTTTAGAGAATTTCACAAAAGGGTTTAAGGTTTTATAATTTTCCAAAATATTTTAGGACATATGGGGATACTTTATTCCTGTCGAAGATTTAAATAAAATATATTATCAAATATAAATCCCATTAACAAAAATTCTGGGGACTTGAATTAGAGTTTTTCACTACAAGATTTTTGCATGAGGTTTTGTATGAGATGCCATGATGAAATACAATGAAATTTTACTTTGTAATCCCAATTTTTTGAGAAATCCTGGGATGTTACAGTACTTGCATGTGTGTTCTTTTCATAAACCACATGGATCCACTAGGGAGTTCATTGCCATTTTGTGTTCTTTTCATAATCCACAACGCTAGAGTCATTGCATGTGTGTTCTTTTATAAACCACAGCAAGGATCACAGTCATTACATTTGTTGTTTTCATGGCCACATCTAGAGGTCATTGCATGTGTGTGCTTTTCATAGAAGCCACAACTAGGTTCATTGCATGTGATGATCTTTTCATAAACAACATGCTTGTCCACTAAGTCATTGCATGTGTGTTCTTTCATAAAGCCACATTGATCCAATAGACTTCATTGCATTTGTGCCAGTTCTTTTTCATAAAAGCGGAGACTAGGAGTCATTGCATGTGTGTTCTTTTCATAAACCACATGGATCCACTAGTGACATTTGCATGTGTCAATTTCTTTTTTCATAAACCACATATAGATCCACCAGTGTCCTTGCATGTGTGTTCTTCTCTTAAACCACCACTAGAGTCATTGCATATGTGTTCCTTTCCATAAACCACAACTAGAGGTCATTGCATGTGTTGTTTCTTTTAAGGCTCACATGGATCTACTAGTGTAATTGCATAATGTGTTCTTTTCATAAACCACAACTTCAGTGCCATTGCATGTGTGTTCTTTTCTTAAGCCACATGCATCCCTCCAGAATCATTGCATGTGTGTTCTTTTCATAAACCGCAATGGATCCACCAGATTCATTGCATGCAACATGTTCTTTTCATAGACCACAACTAGAGTCATTGCATGTGTTGTGCTTACTTTGCAAACCACAACTAGAGTCATTGCATGTGTTCTTCTCATAAACCACAACTAGAAGTTTCATTGCATGTGTTCTTTTCATAAACGGATGGATCACTAGAGTCATTGCATGTGTGTTCTTTTTCATAAACCATGGATCCACTAGAGTTGATTGGTTGGTGTTCTTTCATAAGGCACAAATAGAGTCTCATTGCACGTGTATGTTCTTTTCATAAACCACATGGATCCACCAGTGTCATTTTCATGTGTGTTCTTTTCATAAACCACATATGGATCCACCGGTGTTGTGCATGTGTGTGTTCTTCTCCTAAACCACCACTAGAGTCATTACATGTGTGTTCTTTTTCATAAACCACAACTAGAGTCATTGCATGTGTGTGGTTTTCATAAACTCCTAACTAGAGTCATTGCATGTATAGTTCTTTTCATAAACCACAACTAGAGTTAATTGCATGTGTGTTCTTTTCATAAACCACATGGATCCACTAGTTTCACTAAACCACAAGCCTAGAGTCATTGCATGTGTGTTCCTTTTCACCGAAACACATGGATCTACCGGTGTCATTGCATGTGTGTTCTTTTCATAGACCATGGATCCTCTAAGTCATTGCATGTGTGTTCGGTATCATAATCCACATGGATCCACCGGGGAATCATTGCATGTGTGTTCTTTTCCAGGAAACCACAACTAGGAGTCATTGCATGTAGTGTTCTTTTCATAAACCACATTGATCCACTAGAGTCATTGCATTTTATGTTCTTTTTCATAAACCACAACTGAGAGTCATTGCATGTGTGTTCTTTACATAAACCACATTGGATCCACCAGATGTACATTGCATGTGTATTCCTTTTCCGCCATAAACCCACAGCTAGTGTCATTACATGTGTGTTGTTTTCATAAGCCACATGCATCCTCAGGAGAGTCATTGCATGTGTGTTCTTTTCATAGAACCACATGGATCCACCAGAGGTCATTGCATGTGTGCTCTTTTTCATAGAGCCACTACTAGAGTCATTCTATGTGTGTTCTTTTCATCAACCACAACTAGAGTTCATTGCCCGTGTGTTCTTTTCATAAACCACATGGGATCCACTAAGTCATTGCATGTGTGTGTTATTTTCATAAACCACATGGATCCACTAGAGAGTTCATTCCATTTGTGTTCTTTTCATAATCTAGAACTAGAAGGTCATTGCATGTGTATTCTTTTCATAAACCACATGCTTATCCACAGCCGATTGTCATTGCATATGTGTTCTTTTAGTAACAACAACCTTCTCACATACCAAATATGGATCCACCAGTGTCATTGCATGTGTTCATTTCACTAAAAACTAGGAGTCATTTTGCATTTTTGATCTTTTCATATACCACCTATGGATCCACAGAGTCATTGCATGTGTGTTCTTTTCATAAACCACGTCATTGAAATATGTTCTTCTCACATACCTATGGATCCACAGTGTCATTGCATGTGTGTTCTTTTCATAAACCACCTATGGATCTAGAGAGTCATTGCATGTGTGTTCTTTTCAGTAACCACATGGATCCTGAGTCATTTTGCATGTGTGTTCTTTCACATACACACCTATGGATCCACAGTGTCATTGAATGTGTGTTATTTTCACAATTAGACCATGGATCACCTAGAGTCCATTGCATTTGTGTTCTTTTCATAAACCACAACTAATTCATTTTGCATGTGTGATCTCTTCATACCACATAGATCACACCGGTGTCATTGCATGTGTGTTCTTTTCATAAACAACAACTTGAGTCATTGAAATGTGTGTTCTTCTCATAAACCTATGGATCCAACTAGAGTCATTGCATGTGTGTTCATTTCACTAACAACAACTAGAGTCATTTTGCATGTGTGATCTCTTCACATACCACATGGATCCACTAGTGTCATTGCATGTGTGATCTTTTCATAAACGACAACTAGAGAGTCATTGAAATGTGTGTTCTTCTCATACCACCTATGGATCCACAGGTGTCATTGCATGTGTGTTCATTTCATAAACCACCTATGGAACCACCACTGTCATTTCATGTGTGTTCTTTTTTAGTAACAACATCCTCAGAGTCATTTTGCATGTGTGTTCTTCTCATATACCACCTATGGATCCACAGAGTCATTGAAATGTGTATTTCTTTACACAATCCACCCATGGATCACCACTATGTCATTGCATGTGTGTTCTTTTAGTAAACTACAACTAGACTTCATTGCATGTGTGATCTCTTCACATACCACCTATGGATCCACAGTGTCATTGCATGTGTGTTCTTTTCATAACAACAACCTTCTCACATACCACACATGGATCCACCAGTGTCATTGCATGTGTGTTCTTTTCACTAACAACAACCAGTGTCATTGCATGTGTGTTTCTCTTCACAATCCACCTATGGATCCACTAGTGTCATTGAAATATGTTCTCTCATAGATACCAACATGGATCCACAGGTGTCATTGCATGTGTGTTCTTTTTAGTAAAACACAACTGGTCATTTTGCATGTGTGTTTCTTTCATACCACCTATGGATCCACCAGTGTCATTGCATGTGTGTTCTCTTCACAATCCACCTATGGATCCACCGGTGTCATTGCATGTGTGTTCTTTTTTAGTAAACAACAACAAGTGTCATTGCATGTGTGTTCTCTTTTCAGAGACCACATGGATCCTCTAGAGATGCATATCGTATGTGTGTTCTTTCACTAACACACATAGATAGAGTCATTGAAATGTGTGTTCTCTTCAGAGACCACATATGGATCCACACAGTTGTCATTGCATGTGTGGTATTTTCACTAAACAACAACTAGAGTCATTGCATGTGTGTTCTTTTCCACATATGGATCCACTAGAGTCATTTTGCATGTGTGTTCTCTTCATAAACCTATGGATCCACAGTGTCATTGCATGTGTGTTCTTTGATAACAACAACCTTCTCACATACCACCTATGGATCCACTAGTGTCATTGCATGTGTTCATTTTACTAACAACTAGAGTCTCATTGCATTATGATCTCTTCACACTACCACTATGGATCCACTAGTGTCATTGCATGTGTGTTCTTTTTAAACAACAACTAGAGTCATTGAAATGTGTGTTCTTCTCACATACCACCTAGATCCACAGTGTCATTGCATGTGTGTTCATTTCATAATTCACCTATGGATCCACAGTGTCATTGCGTGTGTGTTCTTTTAGTAACAACAGCGTCATTTTGCATGTGTGTTCTTCTCAGATACCACCTATGGATCCACAGTGTCATTGAAATGTGTATTATTTTCACAATCCACCATGGATCACCGGTGTCATTGCATGTGTCTTCTTTTAGTAACAACTAGAGTCATTTGCATGTGTAGTCTCTCTTCACATACCACCTATGGATCCACCAGTGGCATTGCATGTATGTTCTTTTTAACAACAACTTGAGTCATTGAAATGTGTGTTCTTCTCACATACCACCTATGGATCCACCTGTGTCATTGCATGTGTGTTCATTTCACTAACAACCACTAGAGTCATTTTGCATGTGTGATCTCTTCATAAGCCTATGGATCCACCAGTGTCATTGCATGTGTTTTCTTTTTAGTAAACAACAAAGTCATTGAATGTGTGTGTTCTTCTCACATACCACCTATGGATCCAGTCATTGCATGTGTGTTCATTTCATAATCACCTATGGATCCACCAGTGTCATTGCATGTGTGTTCTTTTTATAAACAACAACTAGAGTTCATTTTGCATGTGTGTTCTTCACATACCACCTATGGATCCACCAGTGTCATTGAATGTGTATTTTTTCTAAATCCACATGGATCACAGTGTCATTGCATGTGTGTTCTATTAAGTAACAACAACAAGAGTCATTTTGCATATTTGATCTCTTCACATACCACCTATGGATCCACCAGTGTCATTGCATGTGTGTTCTTTTTAGTAACAACAACGAGTCATTGAAATGTATGTTCTTCTCACATACCATATGGATCCACCAGAGTGTCATTGCATGTGTGTTCATTTCATAATCCACCTATGGATCCACCAGTGTCATTGCATGTGTGTTCTTTTTACAAACAACATATCCAGAGTCATTTTGCATGTGTGTTCTTCTCATATACCACCTATGGATCCACCATTTGAAATGTATATTATTTTCAGAATCCACCATGGATCACATGGTGTCATTGCATGTGTGTTCTTTTCATAAACAACAACCAGAGTCATTTTGCATGTGTGATCTCTTCACATACCACCTATGGATCCACCAGTGTCATTGCATGTGTGTTCTTTTTAGTAACAACAACCTTCTCACATACCACCTATGGATCCACTAGGGTCATTGCATGTGTGTTCATTTCACTATGCTACTAGAGTCATTTTGCATTTTGTAGTCTCTTCACATACTACTATGGATCCACGTGTCATTGCATGTGTGTTCTTTTTAGTAAAAACAACGAGAGTCATTGAATGTGTGTTCTTCTCACATACCACCTATGGATCCACAGGTGTCATTGCATGTGTGTTCATTCCATAATCCACCTATGGATCCACAGTGTCATTGCATGTGTGTTATTTTTAAACCACAACTAGAGTCATTTTGCATGTGTGATCTCTTCACATACCACCTATGTATCCACTAGTGTCGTTGCAAGTGTGTTCTTTTACATACCACCTGGTGTCATTGAAATGTGTGTTCGTCTCACATACCCCCTATGGATCCACCAGTGTCATTGCATGTGTGTTCATTTCATAATTCACCTATGGATCCACCAGTGTCATTGCGTGTGTGTTCTTTTTTGTAACAACAACCAGAGTCATTTTGCATGTGTGTTCTTCTCAGATACCACCTATGGATCCACCAGTGTCATTGAAATGTGTATTATTTTCACAATCCACCCATGGATCACGGTGTCATTGCATGTGTCTTCTTTTTAACAACAACCAGAGTCATTTGCATGTCTGTTCTCTTCACATACCATGGATCCACAGGTGGCATTGCATGTATGTTCTTTTCATAAACAACAACTAGAGTCATTGAAATGTGTCTTCTTCTCACATACCACCTATGGATCCACGGAGTCATTGCATGTGTGTTCATTTCACTAATCAACTAAAGAGTCATTGCATGCATGTGATCTCTTCACACACAACATGGATCCACTATAGTCATTGCATGTGTTTTCTTTTATTAAACAACAGAGTCATTGAAATGTGTGTTCTTCTCATAAACCATATGGATCCACAGTGTCATTGCATGTGTGTTCATTTCATAATCCACCTATGGATCCACCAGTGTCATTGCATGTGTGTTCTTTTTAACACAACTAGAGTCATTTTGTGTGTTCTTCTCACATACCACATGGATCCACAGTGTCATTGAAATGTGTATTATTTCACAATCCACCATGGATCACCAGTGTCATTGCATGTGTGTTCTTTTCATAACCACATGGATCCAGTCATTTGCATGTGTGATCTTTTCACATACCACCTATGGATCCACGGTGTCATTGCATGTGTGCTCTTCTTAGTAACATGGATCCACAGAGTCATTGAAATGTATGTTATTCTCACATACCACCTATGGATCCACCAGTGTCATTGCATGTGTAGGTCATTTTGCATGTGTGTTCTTATCATACCACCTATGGATCCACAGTGTCATTGCATGTGTGTTCTTTTTAGTAACAACAACCAGTCATTTTGCATGTGTGATCTCTTCACATACCACCTATGGATCCACGGTGTCATTGAAATGTGTATTATTTTATAATCCACCTATGGATCACAGTGTCATTGCATGTGTGTTCTTTTAGTAACAACAACAGAGTCATTTTGCATGTGTGATGTCTTCTCATACCACCTATGGATCCACCGGTGTCATTGCATGTGCTCATTTTCATAAACAACAACGAGTCATCTTCACATACCACCTATGGATCCACTAGTGTCATTGCATGTGTGTTCATTTCACTAACAACTACCAGAGTCATTTTGCATTGGCGATCTCTTCACATACTACCTATGGATCCACCAGTGTCATTGCATGTGTGTTCTTTTTAGTAACAACAACCAGAGTCATTGAAATGTGTGTTCTTCTCACATACCACCTATGGATCCACCAGTGTCATTGCATGTGTGTTCATTTCATAATCCACCTATGGATCCACCAGTGTCATTGCATGTGTGGTCTTTTTAGTAACAACAACCAGAGTCATTTTGCATGTGTGATCTAATCACATACCACCTATGTATCCACCAGTGTCATTGCATGTGTGTTCTTTTTAGTAACAACAACCAGAGTCATTGAAATGTGTGTTCTTCTCACATACCACCTATGGATCCACCATTGTCACTGCATGTGTGTTCATTTCACTAACAACTACTAGAGTCATTGCATGTGTTTTCTTTTCACAATCCACCCATGGATCCCACCAGAGTCATTGCATGTGTGTTCATTTCACAATCCACCTATGGATCCACCAGTGTCATTGCATGTGTGTTCTTTTTCGTAACAACAACCAGAGTCATTTTGCATGTGTGTTCTTCTCACATACCACCTATGGATCCACCAGTGTCATTGCATGTGTGTTATTTTCACTAACAACAACCAGTGTCAGTGCATGTGTGTTCTCTTCACAATCCACCTATGGATCCACCAGTGTCATTGAAATGCGTGTTTTCTCTGAGACCACATGGATCCACCAGTGTCATTGCATGTGTGTTCTTTTTAGTAACAACAACCAGTCATTTTGCATGTGTGTTCTTTTCACATACCACCTATGGATCCACCAGTGTCATTGCATGTGTGTTCTCTTCACAATCCACCTATGGATCCACTAGTGTCATTGCATGTGTGTTCTTTGTAGTAACAACAACATGAGTCATTGCATGTGTGTTCTCTTGGAGACCACATGGATCCCTGATGTCATTGCATGTGTGTTCTTTTCACTAACAACAACGAGTCATTGAATGTGTGTTCTCTTCAAAGACCACACATGGATCCAGATGTCATTGCATGTGTGTTCTTTTCACTAACAACAACCAGAGTCAGTGCATGTGTGTTCTTTTCACATACCACATATGGATCCACCAGAGTCATTTTGCATGTGTGATCTCTTCACATACCACCTATGGATCCACACGTGTCATTGCTTGTGTGTTCTTTTTAGTAATAACAACCAGAGTCATTGAAATGTGTGTTCTTCTCACATACCACCTATGGATCCACCAGTGTTATTGCATGTGTGTTCCTTTCACTAAAAACTACCGGAGTCCTTTTGCATGTGTGATCTCTTCACATACCACCTATGGATCCACCAGTGTCATTGCATGTGTGTTCTTTTTAGTAACAACAACCAGAGACATTGAAATGTGTGTTCTTCTCACATACCACCTATGGATCCACCAGTGTCATTGCATGTGTGTTCATTTCATAATCCACCTATGGATGCACCAGTGTCATTGCATGTGTGTACTTTTTAGTAACAACAACCAGTGTCATTGAAATGTGTATTATTTTCACAATCCACCCATTGATCACCAGTTCCATTGCATGTGTGTTCTTTTTAGTAACAACAACCGGAGTCATTTTGCATGTGTGATCTCTTCACATACCACCTATGGATCCACCAGTGTCATTGCATGTGTGTTCTTTTTAGTAACAACAACCAGAGTCATTGAAATGTGTGTTCTTCTCACGTACCACCTATGGATCCACAAGTGTCATTGCATGTATGTTCATTTCATAATCCACCTATGGATCCACCAGTGTCATTGCATGTGTGTTCTTTTTAGTAACAACAACGAGAGTCATTTTGCATGTGTGTTCTTCTCACATACCACCTATGGATCCACCACTGTCATTGAAATGTGTATTATTTTCAATCCACCCATGGATCACCAGTGTCATTGCATGTGTGTTCTTTTTAGTAACAACAACCAGAGTCATTTTGCATGTGTGATCTCTTCACATACCACCTATGGATCCACCAGTGTCATTGCATGTGTGTTCTTTTTAGTAACAACAACCTTCTCACACACCACCTATGGATCCACCAGTGTCATTGCATGTGTGTTCTTTTTAGTAACAACAACAAGTGTCATTGCATGTGTGTTCTCTTCAGAGACCACACATGGATCCACCAGTGTCCTTGCATCTGTGTTCTTTTCACTAACAACAACCAGAGTCATTGCAATGTGTGCTCTCTTCAAAGACCACACATGGATCCACCAGTGTCATTGCATGTGTGTTCTTTTCACTAACAACAACCAGACTCAGTGCATGTGTGTTCTTTTCACATACCACATATGGATCCACCAGAGTCATTTTGCATGTGTGATCTCTTCACATACCACCTATGGATCCACACGTGTCATTGCTTGTGTTTTATTTTTAGTAAAAAAAACACTATTAATTGAAATGTGTGTTCTTCTCACATACCACCTATGGATCCACCAGTGTCATTGCATGTGTGTTACTTTCACTAACAACTACCAGAGTCATTTTGCATGTATGATCTCTTCACATACCACCTATGGATCCACCAGTGTCATTGCATGTGTGTTCTTTTTAGTAACAACAACCAGAGACATTGAAATGTGTGTTCTTCTCACATACCACCTATGGATCCACCAGTGTCATTGCATGTGTGTTCATTTCATAATCCACCTATGGATGCACCAGTGTCATTGCATGTGTGTACTTTTTAGTAACAACAACCAGAGTCATTTTGCATGTGTGTTCTTCTCACATACCACCTATGGATCCACCAGTGTCATTGCATGTGTGTTCTTTTTAGTAACAACAACCGGAGTCATTTTGCATGTGTGATCTCTTCACATACCACCTATGGATCCACCAGTGTCATTGCATGTGTGTTCTTTTTAGTAACAACAACCAGAGTCATTGAAATGTGTGTTCTTCTCACGTACCACCTATGGATCCACAAGTGTCATTGCATGTATGTTCATTTTATAATCCACCTATGGATCCACCAGTGTCATTGCATGTGTGTTCTTTTTAGTAACAACAACGAGAGTCATTTTGCATGTGTGTTCTTCTCACATACCACCTATGGATCAACCACTGTCATTGAAATGTGTATTATTTTCAATCCACCCATGGATCACCAGTGTCATTGCATGTGTGTTCTTTTTAGTAACAACAACCAGACTCATTTTGCATGTGTGATCTCTTCACATACCACCTATGGATCCACCAGTGTCATTGAAATGCGTGTTCTCTACAGATACCACACATGGATCCACCAGTGTCATTGCATGTGTGTTCTTTTTAGTAACAACAACCAGTCATTTTGCATGTGTGTTCTTTTCACATACCACCTATGGATCCACTAGTGTCATTGCATGTGTGTTCTCTTCACAATCCACCTATGGATCCACCAGTGTCATTGCATGTGTGTTCTTTTTAGTAACAACAACAAGTGTCATTGCATGTGTGTTCTCTTCAGAGACCACACATGGATCCACCAGTGTCATTGCATGTGTGTTCTTTTCACTAACAACAACCAGAGTCATTGAAATGTGTACTCTCTTCAGAGACCACACATGGATCCACCAGTGTCATTGCATGTGTGTTCTTTTCACTAACAACAACCAGAGTCATTGCATGTGTGTTCTTTTCACATACCACATATGGATCTACTAGAGTCATTTTGCATGTGTGATCTCTTCACATACCACCTATGGATCCACCAGTGTCATTGCATGTGTGTTCTTTTCACTAACAACAACCAGAGTCATTGCATGTGTGTTCTTTTCACATACCACATATGGATCCACTAGAGTCATTTTGCATGTGTGATCTCTTCACATACCGCCTATGGATCCACTAGTGTCATTGCATGTGTGTTCTTTTTAGTAACAACAACCAGAGTCATTGAAATGTGTGTTCTTCTCACATACCACCTATGGATCCACCAGTGTCACTGCATGTGTGTTCAATTCACTAACAACTACCAGAGTCATTGCATGTGTTTTCTTTTCACAATCCACCCATGGATCCCACCAAAGTCATTGCATGTGTGTTCATTTCACAATCCACCTATGGATCCACCAGTGTCATTGCATGTGTGTTCTTTTTAGTAACAACAACCAGAGTCATTTTGCATGTGTGTTCTTTTCACATACCACCTATGGATCCACCAGTGTCATTGCATGTGTGTTCTTTTCACTAACAACAACAGTGTCAGGTGCATGTGTGTTCTCTTCACAATCCACCTATGGATCCACAGTGTCATTGAAATGCGTGTTCTCTATAGAAACCACACATGGATCCACCGTGTCAATGCATGTGTGTTATTTCTCGTAACAACACCCTGTCATTTTGCATGTGTGTCATTTTCACATACCACCAATGGATCCACCAGTGTCATTGCATGTGTGTTCTCTTCACAATCCACCTATGGATCCACTAGTGTCATTGCATGTGTGTTCTTTTAGTAACAACAACAAGTGTCATTGCATGTGTGTTTCTTGAGAGACCACACATGGATCCACCAGTGTGTCATGTGTGTTCTTTTCACTAACAACAACCAGAGTCATTGAAACGTGTGCTCTCTTCAGAGACCACACATGGATCCACCAGTGTCATTGCATGTGTGTTCATTTCACTAACAACAACAGAGTCAGTGCATGTGTGTTCTTTCACATACCACATATGGATCCACCTGTAGTCATTTTGCATGTGTGATCTCTTCACATACCACCTATGGATCCACCAGTGTCATTGCATGTGTGTTCATTTCACTAACAACTACCAGAGTCATTTTGCATGTGTGATCTCTTCACATACCACCTATGGATCCACACGTCATTGCTTGTGTGTTCTTTAGTAATAACAACCAGAGTCATTGAAATGTGTGTTCTTCTCACATACCACCTATGGATCCACCAGTGTCATTGCATGTGTGTTCCTTTCACTAACAACTACCAGAGTCATTTTGCATGTGTGATCTCTTCACATACCACCTATGGATCCACAGTCATTGCATGTGTGTTCTATTTAGTAACAACAACCAGAGTCATTGAAATGTGTGTTCTTCTCACATACCACCTATGGATCCACCAGTGTCATTGCATGTGTGTTCATTTCATAATCCACCTATGGATGCACCAGTGTCATTGCATGTGTGTACTTTTTAGTAACAACAACCACAGTCATTTTGCATGTGTGATCTCTTCACATACCACCTATGGATCCACCAGTGTCATTGCATGTGTGTTCTTTTTAGTAACAACAACCAGAGTCATTGAAATGTGTGTTCTTCTCATGTACCACCTATGGATCCACCAGTGTCATTGCATGTGTGTTCTTTTAGTAACAACAACAAGTGTCATTGCATGTGTGTTCTCTTAGAGACCACACATGGATCCACTGATGTCATTGCATGTGTGTTCTTTCCCTAACAACAACCAGAGTCATTGAAATGCGTGTTCTCTTCAGAGACCACACATGGATCCACCAGTGTCATTGCATGTGTGTTCTTTTCACTAACAACAACCAGAGTCATTGCATGTGTGTTCTTTTCACATACCACATATGGATCTACTAGAGTCATTTTGCATGTGTGATCTCTTCACATACCACCTATGGATCCACCAGTGTCATTGCATGTGTGTTCTTTTCACTAACAACAACCAGAGTCATTGCATGTGTGTTCTTTTCACATACCACATATGGATCCACTAGAGTCATTTTGCATGTGTGATCTCTTCACATACCACCTATGTATCCACCAGTGTCATTGCATCTGTTCTTTTAGTAACAACAACGAGTCATTGAAATGTGTTCTTCTCACATACCACCTATGGATCCACCAGTGTCACTGCATGTGTGTTCAATTCACTAACAACTACCAGAGTCATTGCATGTGTTTTCTTTTCACAATCCACCCATGGATCCCACCAAAGTCATTGCATGTGTGTTCATTTCACAATCCACCTATGGATCCACCAGTGTCATTGCATGTGTGTTCTTTTTCGAATAACAACCAGAGTCATTTTGCATGTGTGTTCTCTTCACAATCCACCTATGGATCCACCAGTGTCATTGAAATGCGTGTTCTCTATAGAAACCACACATGGATCCACCAGTGTCAATGCATGTGTGTTCTTTTTAGTAACAACAACCAGTCATTTTGCATGTGTGTTCTTTTCACATACCACCTATGGATCCACCAGTGTCATTGCATGTGTGTTCTCTTCACAATCCACCTATGGATCCACTAGTGTCATTGCATGTGTGTTCTTTTTAGTAACAACAACAAGTGTCATTGCATGTGTGTTCTTCAGACCACACATGGATCCACATGTCATTGCATGTGTGTTCTTTTCACTAACAACAACCAGAGTCATTGAAATGTGTGCTCTCTTCAAAGACCACACATGGATCCACCAGTGTCATTGCATGTGTGTTCATTTCACTAACAACTACCAGAGTCATTTTGCATGTGTGATCTCTTCACATACCACCTATGGATCCACACGTGTCATTGCTTGTGTGTTCTTTTTAGTAATAACAACCAGAGTCATTGAAATGTGTGTTCTTCTCACATACCACCTATGGATCCACCAGTGTCATTGCATGTGTGTTCCTTTCACTAACAACTACCAGAGTCATTTTGCATGTGTGATCTCTTCACATACCACCTATGGATCCACCAGTGTCATTGCATGTGTGTTCTTTTTAGTAACAACAACAAGAGTCATTGAAATGTGTGTTCTTCTCACATACCACCTATGGATCCACCAGTGTCATTGCATGTGTGTTCATTTCATAATCCACCTATGGATGCACCAGTGTCATTGCATGTGTGTACTTTTTAGTAACAACAACCAGAGTCATTTTGCATGTGTGATCTCTTCACATACCACCTATGGATCCACCAGTGTCATTGCATGTGTGTTCTTTTTAGTAACAACAACCAGAGTCATTGAAATGTGTGTTCTTCTCATGTACCACCTATGGATCCACCAGTGTCATTGCATGTGTGTTCTTTTTAGTAACAACAACAAGTGTCATTGCATGTGTGTTCTCTTCAGAGACCACACATGGATCCACCAGTGTCATTGCATGTGTGTTCTTTTCCCTAACAACAACCAGAGTCATTGAAATGTGTGCTCTCTTCAGAGACCACACATGGATCCACCAGTGTCATTGCATGTGTGTTCTTTTCACTAATAACAACCAGAGTCATTGCATGTGTGTTCTTTTCACATACCACATATGGATCTACTAGAGTCATTTTGCATGTGTGATCTCTTCACATACCACCTATGGATCCACCAGTGTCATTGCATGTGTGTTCTTTTCACTAACAACAACCAGAGTCATTGCATGTGTGTTATTTTCACATACCACATATGGATCCACTAGAGTCATTTTGCATGTGTGATCTCTTCACATACCACCTATGTATCCACCAGTGTCATTGCATGTGTGTTCTTTTTAGTAACAACAACCAGAGTCATTGAAATGTGTGTTCTTCTCACATACCACCTATGGATCCACCATTGTCACTGCATGTGTGTTCATTTCACTAACAACTACCAGAGTCATTGCATGTGTTTTCTTTTCACAATCCACCCATGGATCCCACCAGAGTCATTGCATGTGTGTTCATTTCACAATCACCTATGGATCCACCAGTGTCATTGCATGTGTGTTCTTTTTCGTAACAACAACCAGAGTCATTTTGCATGTGTGTTCTCTTCACAATCCACCTATGGATCCACCAGTGTCATTGAAATGCGTGTTCTCTATAGAAACCACACATGGATCCACCAGTGTCAATGCATGTGTGTTCTTTTTAGTAACAACAACCAGTCATTTTGCATGTGTGTTCTTTTCACATACCACCTATGGATCCACCAGTGTCATTGCATGTGTGTTCTCTTCACAATCCACCTATGGATCCACTAGTGTCATTGCATGTGTGTTCTTTTTAGTAACAACAACAAGTGTCATTGCATGTGTGTTCTCTTCAGAGACCACACATGGATCCACCAGTGTCATTGCATGTGTGTTCTTTTCACTAACAACAACCAGAGTCATTGAAATGTGTGCTCTCTTCAAAGACCACACATGGATCCACCAGTGTCATTGCATGTGTGTTCTTTTCACTAACAACAACCAGAGTCAGTGCATGTGTGTTCTTTTCACATACCACATATGGATCCACCAGAGTCATTTTGCATGTGTGATCTCTTCACATACCACCTATGGATCCACCAGTGTCATTGCATGTGTGTTCATTTCACTAACAACTACCAGAGTCATTTTGCATGTGTGATCTCTTCACATACCACCTATGGATCCACACGTGTCATTGCTTGTGTGTTCTTTTTAGTAATAACAACCAGTGTCATTGCATGTGTGTTCTCTTCAGAGACCACACATGGATCCACCAGTGTCATTGCATGTGTGTTCTTTTCCCTAACAACAACCAGAGTCATTGAAATGTGTGCTCTCTTCAGAGACCACACATGGATCCACCAGTGTCATTGCATGTGTGTTCTTTTCACTAACAACAACCAGAGTCATTGCATGTGTGTTCTTTTCACATACCACATATGGATCTACTAGAGTCATTTTGCATGTGTGATCTCTTCACATACCACCTATGGATCCACCAGTGTCATTGCATGTGTGTTCTTTTCACTAACAACAACCAGAGTCATTGCATGTGTGTTATTTTCACATACCACATATGGATCCACTAGAGTCATTTTGCATGTGTGATCTCTTCACATACCACCTATGTATCCACCAGTGTCATTGCATGTGTGTTCTTTTTAGTAACAACAACCAGAGTCATTGAAATGTGTGTTCTTCTCACATACCACCTATGGATCCACCATTGTCACTGCATGTGTGTTCATTTCACTAACAACTACCAGAGTCATTGCATGTGTTTTCTTTTCACAATCCACCCATGGATCCCACCAGAGTCATTGCATGTGTGTTCATTTCACAATCACCTATGGATCCACCAGTGTCATTGCATGTGTGTTCTTTTTCGTAACAACAACCAGAGTCATTTTGCATGTGTGTTCTTCTCACATACCACCTATGGATCCACCAGTGTCATTGCATGTGTGTTCTTTTCACTAACAACAACCAGTGTCAGTGCATGTGTGTTCTCTTCACAATCCACCTATGGATCCACCAGTGTCATTGAAATGCGTGTTCTCTATAGAAACCACACATGGATCCACCAGTGTCAATGCATGTGTGTTCTTTTTAGTAACAACAACCAGTCATTTTGCATGTGTGTTCTTTTCACATACCACCTATGGATCCACCAGTGTCATTGCATGTGTGTTCTCTTCACAATCCACCTATGGATCCACTAGTGTCATTGCATGTGTGTTCTTTTTAGTAACAACAACAAGTGTCATTGCATGTGTGTTCTCTTCAGAGACCACACATGGATCCACCAGTGTCATTGCATGCGTGTTCTTTTCACTAACAACAACCAGAGTCATTGAAATGTGTGCTCTCTTCAAAGACCACACATGGATCCACCAGTGTCATTGCATGTGTGTTCTTTTCACTAACAACAACCAGAGTCAGTGCATGTGTGTTCTTTTCACATACCACATATGGATCCACCAGAGTCATTTTGCATGTGTGATCTCTTCACATACCACCTATGGATGCACCAGTGTCATTGCATGTGTGTACTTTTTAGTAACAACAACCAGAGTCATTTTGCATGTGTGATCTCTTCACATACCACCTATGGATCCACACGTGTCATTGCTTGTGTGTTCTTTTTAGTAATAACAACCAGAGTCATTGAAATGTGTGTTCTTCTCACATACCACCTATGGATCCACCAGTGTCATTGCATGTGTGTTCCTTTCACTAACAACTACCAGAGTCATTTTGCATGTGTGATCTCTTCACATACCACCTATGGATCCACCAGTGTCATTGCATGTGTGTTCTTTTTAGTAACAACAACCAGAGTCATTGAAATGTGTGTTCTTCTCACATACCACCTATGGATCCACCAGTGTCATTGCATGTGTGTTCATTTCACTAACAACTACCAGACTCATTTTGCATGTGTGATCTCTTCACATACCACCTATGGATCCACACGTGTCATTGCTTGTGTGTTCTTTTTAGTAATAACAACCAGTGTCATTGCATGTGTGTTCTCTTCAGAGACCACACATGGATCCACCAGTGTCATTGCATGTGTGTTCTTTTCCCTAACAACAACCAGAGTCATTGAAATGTGTGCTCTCTTCAGAGTCCACACATGGATCCACCAGTGTCATTGCATGTGTGTTCTTTTCACTAACAACAACCAGAGTCATTGCATGTGTGTTCTTTTCACATACCACATATGGATCTACTAGAGTCATTTTGCATGTGTGATCTCTTCACATACCACCTATGGATCCACCAGTGTCATTGCATGTGTGTTCTTTTCACTAACAACAACCAGAGTCATTGCATGTGTGTTCTTTTCACATACCACATATGGATCCACTAGAGTCATTTTGCATGTGTGATCTCTTCACATACCACCTATGTATCCACCAGTGTCATTGCATGTGTGTTCTTTTCACTAACAACAACCAGAGTCATTGCATGTGTGTTATTTTCACATACCACATATGGATCCACTAGAGTCATTTTGCATGTGTGATCTCTTCACATACCACCTATGTATCCACCAGTGTCATTGCATGTGTGTTCTTTTTAGTAACAACAACCAGAGTCATTGAAATGTGTGTTCTTCTCACATACCACCTATGGATCCACCATTGTCACTGCATGTGTGTTCATTTCACTAACAACTACCAGAGTCATTGCATGTGTTTTCTTTTCACAATCCACCCATGGATCCCACCAGAGTCATTGCATGTGTGTTCATTTCACAATCACCTATGGATCCACCAGTGTCATTGCATGTGTGTTCTTTTTCGTAACAACAACCAGAGTCATTTTGCATGTGTGTTCTTCTCACATACCACCTATGGATCCACCAGTGTCATTGCATGTGTGTTCTTTTCACTAACAACAACCAGTGTCAGTGCATGTGTGTTCTCTTCACAATCCACCTATGGATCCACCAGTGTCATTGAAATGCGTGTTCTCTATAGAAACCACACATGGATCCACCAGTGTCAATGCATGTGTGTTCTTTTTAGTAACAACAACCAGTCATTTTGCATGTGTGTTCTTTTCACATACCACCTATGGATCCACCAAAGGTCATTGCATGTGTGTTCTCTTCACAATCCACCTATGGATCCACTAGTGTCATTGCATGTGTGTTCTTTTTAGTAACAACAACAAGTGTCATTGCATGTGTGTTCTCTTCAGAGACCACACATGGATCCACCAGTGTCATTGCATGTGTTCTTTTCACTAACAACAACCAGAGTCATTGAAATGCGTGTTCTCTTTAGATACCACACATGGATCCACCAGTGTCATTGCATGTGTGTTCTTTTCACTAACAACAACCAGAGTCAGTGCATGTGTGTTCTTTTCACATACCACATATGGATCCACCAGAGTCATTTTGCATGTGTGATCTCTTCACATACCACCTATGGATGCACCAGTGTCATTGCATGTGTGTACTTTTTAGTAACAACAACCAGAGTCATTTTGCATGTGTGATCTCTTCACATACCACCTATGGATCCACACGTGTCATTGCTTGTGTGTTCTTTTTAGTAATAACAACCAGAGTCATTGAAATGTGTGTTCTTCTCACATACCACCTATGGATCCACCAGTGTCATTGCATGTGTGTTCCTTTCACTAACAACTACCAGAGTCATTTTGCATGTGTGATCTCTTCACATACCACCTATGGATCCACCAGTGTCATTGCATGTGTGTTCTTTTTAGTAACAACAACCAGAGTCATTGAAATGTGTGTTCTTCTCACATACCACCTATGGATCCACCAGTGTCATTGCATGTGTGTTCATTTCACTAACAACTACCAGAGTCATTTTGCATGTGTGATCTCTTCACATACCACCTATGGATCCACACGTGTCATTGCTTGTGTGTTCTTTTTAGTAATAACAACCAGTGTCATTGCATGTGTGTTCTCTTCAGAGACCACACATGGATCCACCAGTGTCATTGCATGTGTGTTCTTTTCCCTAACAACAACCAGAGTCATTGAAATGTGTGCTCTCTTCAGAGACCACACATGGATCCACCAGTGTCATTGCATGTGTGTTCTTTTCACTAACAACAACCAGAGTCATTGCATGTGTGTTCTTTTCACATACCACATATGGATCTACTAGAGTCATTTTGCATGTGTGATCTCTTCACATACCACCTATGGATCCACCAGTGTCATTGCATGTGTGTTCTTTTCACTAACAACAACCAGAGTCATTGCATGTGTGTTATTTTCACATACCACATATGGATCCACTAGAGTCATTTTGCATGTGTGATCTCTTCACATACCACCTATGTATCCACCAGTGTCATTGCATGTGTGTTCTTTTTAGTAACAACAACCAGAGTCATTGAAATGTGTGTTCTTCTCACATACCACCTATGGATCCACCATTGTCACTGCATGTGTGTTCATTTCACTAACAACTACCAGAGTCATTGCATGTGTTTTCTTTTCACAATCCACCCATGGATCCCACCAGAGTCATTGCATGTGTGTTCATTTCACAATCCACCTATGGATCCACCAGTGTCATTGCATGTGTGTTCTTTTTCGTAACAACCAGAGTCATTTTGCATGTGTGTTCTTCTCACATACCACCTATGGATCCACCAGTGTCATTGCATGTGTGTTCTTTTCACTAACAACAACTGTCATTGCATGTGTGTTCTCTCTTCACAATCCACCTATGGATCCACCAAAGGTCATTGAAATGTGTGTTCTCTATAGAGACCACACATGGATCCACCAGTGTCAGTGATTGTGTGTTCTTTTTAGTAACAACAACCAGCCATTTTGCATGTATGTTCTTTTCACATACCACCTATGGATCCACAAAGGTCATTGCATGTGTGTTCTCTTCACAATCCACCTATGGATCCACTAGTGTCATTGCATGTGTGTTCTTTTTAGTAACAACAACAAGTGTCATTGCATGTGTGTTCTCTTCAGAGACCACACATGGATCCACCAGTGTCATTGCATGTGTGTTCTTTTCACTAACAACAACCAGTCATTGAAATGTGTGCTCTCTTCAAAGACCACACATGGATCCACCAGTGTCATTGCATGTGTGTTCTTTTCACTAACAACAACCAGAGTCAGTGCATGTGTGTTCTTTTCACATACCACATATGGATCCACCAGAGTCATTTTGCATGTGTGATCTCTTCACATACCACCTATGGATGCACCAGTGTCATTGCATGTGTGTACTTTTTAGTAACAACAACCAGAGTCATTTTGCATGTGTGATCTCTTCACATACCACCTATGGATCCACACGTGTCATTGCTTGTGTGTTCTTTTTAGTAATAACAACCAGAGTCATTGAAATGTGTGTTCTTCTCACATACCACCTATGGATCCACCAGTGTCATTGCATGTGTGTTCCTTTCACTAACAACTACCAGAGTCATTTTGCATGTGTGATCTCTTCACATACCACCTATGGATCCACCAGTGTCATTGCATGTGTGTTCTTTTTAGTAACAACAACCAGAGTCATTGAAATGTGTGTTCTTCTCACATACCACCTATGGATCCACCAGTGTCATTGCATGTGTGTTCATTTCATAATCCACCTATGGATGCACCAGTGCCATTGCATGTGTGTACTTTTTAGTAACAACAACCAGAGTCATTTTGCATGTGTGATCTCTTCACATACCACCTATGGATCCACCAGTGTCATTGCATGTGTGTTCTTTTTAGTAACAAAAACCAGAGTCATTGAAATGTGTGTTCTTCTCATGTACCACCTATGGATCCACCAGTGTCATTGCATGTGTGTTCATTTCATAATCCACCTATGGATCCACCAGTGTCATTGCATGTGTGTTCTTTTTAGTAACAACAACGAGAGTCATTTTGCATGTGTGTTCTTCTCACATACCACCTATGGATCCACCACTGTCATTGAAATGTGTATTATTTTCACAATCCACCCATGGATCACCAGTGTCATTGCATGTGTGTTCTTTTTAGTAACCACAACCAGAGTCATTTTGCATGTGTGATGTCTTCACATACCACCTATGGATCCACCAGTGTCATTACATGTGTGTTCTTTTTAGTAACAACAAGCTCCTCACACACCACCTATGGATCCACCAGTGTCATTGCATGTGTGTTCTCTTCACTAACAACAACCAGTGTCAGTGCATGTGTGTTCTCTTCACAATCCACCTATGGATCCACCAGTGTCATTGAAATGCGTGTTCTCTATAGAAACCACACATGGATCCACCAGTGTCAATGCATGTGTGTTCTTTTTAGTAACAACAACCAGTCATTTTGCATGTGTGTTCTTTTCACATACCACCTATGGATCCACCAGTGTCATTGCATGTGTGTTCTCTTCACAATCCACCTATGGATCCACTAGTGTCATTGCATGTGTGTTCTTTTTAGTAACAACAACAAGTGTCATTGCATGTGTGTTCTCTTCAGAGACCACACATGGATCCACCAGTGTCATTGCATGTGTGTTCTTTTCACTAACAACAACCAGAGTCATTGAAATGTGTGCTCTCTTCAAAGACCACACATGGATCCACCAGTGCCATTGCATGTGTGTTCTTTTCACTAACAACAACCAGAGTCAGTGCATGTGTGTTCTTTTCACATACCACATATGGATCCACCAGAGTCATTTTGCATGTGTGATCTCTTCACATACCACCTATGGATGCACCAGTGTCATTGCATGTGTGTACTTTTTAGTAACAACAACCAGAGTCATTTTGCATGTGTGATCTCTTCACATACCACCTATGGATCCACACGTGTCATTGCTTGTGTGTTCTTTTTAGTAATAACAACCAGAGTCATTGAAATGTGTGTTCTTCTCACATACCACCTATGGATCCACCAGTGTCATTGCATGTGTGTTCCTTTCACTAACAACTACCAGAGTCATTTTGCATGTGTGATCTCTTCACATACCACCTATGGATCCACCAGTGTCATTGCATGTGTGTTCTTTTTAGTAACAACAACCAGAGTCATTGAAATGTGTGTTCTTCTCACATACCACCTATGGATCCACCAGTGTCATTGCATGTGTGTTCATTTCATAATCCACCTATGGATGCACCAGTGCCATTGCATGTGTGTACTTTTTAGTAACAACAACCAGAGTCATTTTGCATGTGTGATCTCTTCACATACCACCTATGGATCCACCAGTGTCATTGCATGTGTGTTCTTTTTAGTAACAAAAACCAGAGTCATTGAAATGTGTGTTCTTCTCATGTACCACCTATGGATCCACCAGTGTCATTGCATGTGTGTTCATTTCATAATCCACCTATGGATCCACCAGTGTCATTGCATGTGTGTTCTTTTTAGTAACAACAACGAGAGTCATTTTGCATGTGTGTTCTTCTCACATACCACCTATGGATCCACCACTGTCATTGAAATGTGTATTATTTTCACAATCCACCCATGGATCACCAGTGTCATTGCATGTGTGTTCTTTTTAGTAACCACAACCAGAGTCATTTTGCATGTGTGATGTCTTCACATACCACCTATGGATCCACCAGTGTCATTACATGTGTGTTCTTTTTAGTAACAACAAGCTCCTCACACACCACCTATGGATCCACCAGTGTCATTGCATGTGTGTTCTTTTCACTAACAACAACCAGTGTCATTGCATGTGTGTTCTCTTCACATACCACATATGGATCCACCAGTGTCATTGAAATGTGTGTTCTCTATAGAAACCACACATGGATCCACCAGTGTCATTGCATGTGTGTTCTTTTTAGTAACAACAACCATCCATTTTGCATGTATGTTCTTTTCACATACCACCTATGGATCCACCAGTGTCATTGCATGTGTGTTCTCTTCACAATCCACCTATGGATCCACTAGTGTCATTGCATGTGTGTTCTTTTTAGTAACAACAACAAGTGTCATTGCATGTGTGTTCTCTTCAGAGACCACACATGGATCCACCAGTGTCATTGCATGTGTGTTCTTTTCACTAACAACAACCAGAGTCATTGAAATGTGTGCTCTCTTCAAAGACCACACATGGATCCACCAGTGTCATTGCATGTGTGTTCTTTTCACTAACAACAACCAGAGTCAGTGCATGTGTGTTCTTTTCACATACCACATATGGATCCACCAGAGTCATTTTGCATGTGTGATCTCTTCACATACCACCTATGGATCCACCAGTGTCATTGCATGTGTGTTCATTTCACTAACAACTACCAGAGTCATTTTGCATGTGTGATCTCTTCACATACCACCTATGGATCCACACGTGTCATTGCTTGTGTGTTCTTTTTAGTAATAACAACCAGAGTCATTGAAATGTGTTCTTTTCACTTACAACCTATGGATCCACCAGTGTCATTGCATGTGTGTTCATTTCACTAATAACTACCAGAGTCATTTTGCATGTGTGATCTCTTCACATACCACCTATGGATCCACCAGTGGCATTGCATGTGTGTTCTTTTTTAGTAACAACAACCAGAGTCATTGAAATGTGTGTTCTTCTCACATACCACCTATGGATCCACCAGTGTCATTGCATGTGTGTTCATTTCATAATCCACCTATGGATGCACCAGTGTCATTGCATGTGTGTACTTTTTAGTAACAACAACCAGAGTCATTTTGCATGTGTGATCTCTTCACATACCACCTATGGATCCACCAGTGTCATTGCATGTGTGTTCTTTTTAGTAACAACAACCAGAGTCATTGAAATGTGTGTTCTTCTCATGTACCACCTATGGATCCACCAGTGTCATTGCATGTGTGTTCATTTCATAATCCACCTATGGATCCACCAGTGTCATTGCATGTGTGTTCTTTTTAGTAACAACAACGAGAGTCATTTTGCATGTGTGTTCTTCTCACATACCACCTATGGATCCACCACTGTCATTGAAATGTGTATTATTTTCACAATCCACCCGTGGATCACCAGTGTCATTGCATGTGTGTTCTTTTTAGTAACCACAACCAGAGTCATTTTGCATGTGTGATGTCTTCACATACCACCTATGGATCCACCAGTGTCATTACATGTGTGTTCTTTTTAGTAACAACAACCTCCTCACACACCACCTATGGATCCACCAGTGTCTTTGCATGTGTGTTCTTTTCACTAACAACCAGTGTCATTGCATGTGTGTTCTCTTCACAATCCACCTATGGATCCACCAGTGTCATTGAAATGCGTGTTCTCTACAGATACCACACATGGATCCACCAGTGTCAATGCATGTGTGTTCTTTTTAGTAACAACAACCAGTCATTTTGCATGTGTGTTCTTTTCACATACCACCTATGGATCCACCAGTGTCATTGCATGTGTGTTCTCTTCACAATCCACCTATGGATCCACTAGTGTCATTGCATGTGTGTTCTTTTTAGTAACAACAACAAGTGTCATTGCATGTGTTTTCACTTAAGAGACCACACATGGATCCACCAGTGTCATTGCATGTGTGTTCTTTTCACTAACAACAACCAGAGTCATTGAAATGTGTGCTCTCTTCAAAGACCACACATGGATCCACCAGTGTCATTGCATGTGTGTTCTTTTCACTAACAACAACCAGAGTCAGTGCATGTGTGTTCTTTTCACATACCACATATGGATCCACCAGAGTCATTTTGCATGTGTGATCTCTTCACATACCACCTATGGATCCACCAGTGTCATTGCATGTGTGTTCATTTCACTAACAACTACCAGAGTCATTTTGCATGTGTGATCTCTTCACATACCACCTATGGATCCACACGTGTCATTGCTTGTGTGTTCTTTTTAGTAATAACAACCAGAGTCATTGAAATGTGTGTTCTTCTCACATACCACCTATGGATCCACCAGTGTCATTGCATGTGTGTTCCTTTCACTAACAACTACCAGAGTCATTTTGCATGTGTGATCTCTTCACATACCACCTATGGATCCACCAGTGTCATTGCATGTGTGTTCTTTTTAGTAACAACAACCAGAGTCATTGAAATGTGTGTTCTTCTCACATACCACCTATGGATCCACCAGTGTCATTGCATGTGTGTTCATTTCATAATCCACCTATGGATGCACCAGTGTCATTGCATGTGTGTACTTTTTAGTAACAACAACCAGAGTCATTTTGCATGTTTGATCTCTTCACATACCACCTATGGATCCACCAGTGTCATTGCATGTGTGTTCTTTTTAGTAACAACAACCTGAGTCATTGAAATGTGTGTTCTTCTCATGTACCACCTATGGATCCACCAGTGTCATTGCATGTGTGTTCATTTCATAATCCACCTATTTATCCACCAGTGTCATTGCATGTGTGTTCTTTTTAGTAACAACAACGAGAGTCATTTTGCATGTGTGTTCTTCTCACATACCACCTATGGATCCACCACTGTCATTGAAATGTGTATTATTTTCACAATCCACCCGTGGATCACCAGTGTCATTGCATGTGTGTTCTTTTTAGTAACCACAACCAGAGTCATTTTGCATGTGTGATGTCTTCACATACCACCTATGGATCCACCAGTGTCATTACATGTGTGTTCTTTTTAGTAACAACAACCTCCTCACACACCACCTATGGATCCACCAGTGTCTTTGCATGTGTGTTCTTTTCACTAACAACCAGTGTCATTGCATGTGTGTTCTCTTCACAATCCACCTATGGATCCACCAGTGTCATTGAAATGCGTGTTCTCTACAGATACCACACATGGATCCACCAGTGTCATTGCATGTGTGTTCTTTTTAGTAACAACAACCAGTCATTTTGCATTTGTGTTCTTTTCACATACCACCTATGGATCCACTAGTGTCATTGCATGTGTGTTCTCTTCACAATCCACCTATGGATCCACCAGTGTCATTGCATGTGTGTTCTTTTTAGTAACAACAACAAGTGCCATTGCATGTGTCTTCTCTTCAGAGACCACACATGGATCCACCAGTGTCATTGCATGTGTGTTCATTTCACTAACAACAACCAGAGTCATTGAAATGTGAGCTCTCTTCAAAGACCACACATGGATCCACCAGTGTAATTGCTTGTGTGTTCTTTTCACTAACATCAACCAGAGTCATTGCATGTGTGTTCTTTTCACATACCACATATGGATCCACCAGAGTCATTTTGCATGTGTGATCTCTTCACATACCACCTATGGATCCACCAGTGTCATTGCATGTGTGTTCATTTCACTAACAACTACCAGAGTCATTTTGCATGTGTGATCTCTTCACATACCACCTATGGATCCACACGTGTCATTGCTTGTGTGTTCTTTTTAGTAATAACAACCAGAGTCATTGAAATGTGTGTTCTTCTCACATACCACCTATGGATCCACCAGTGTCATTGCATGTGTGTTCCTTTCACTAACAACTACCAGAGTCATTTTGCATGTGTGATCTCTTCACATACCACCTATGGATCCACCAGTGTCATTGCATGTGTGTTCTTTTTAGTAACAACAACCAGAGTCATTGAAATGTGTGTTCTTCTCACATACCACCTATGGATCCACCAGTGTCATTGCATGTGTGTTCATTTCATAATCCACCTATGGATGCACCAGTGTCATTGCATGTGTGTACTTTTTAGTAACAACAACCAGAGTCATTTTGCATGTTTGATCTCTTCACATACCACCTATGGATCCACCAGTGTCATTGCATGTGTGTTCTTTTTATTAACAACCAGAGTCATTGAAATGTGTGTTCTTCTCATGTACCACCTATGGATCCACCAGTGTCATTGCATGTGTGTTCATTTCATAATCCACCTATGGATCCACCAGTGTCATTGCATGTGTGTTCTTTTTAGTAACAACAACGAGAGTCATTTTGCATGTGTGTTCTTCTCACATACCACCTATGGATCCACCACTGTCATTGAAATGTGTATTATTTTCACAATCCACCCGTGGATCACCAGTGTCATTGCATGTGTGTTCTTTTTAGTAACCACAACCAGAGTCATTTTGCATGTGTGATGTCTTCACATACCACCTATGGATCCACCAGTGTCATTACATGTGTGTTCTTTTTAGTAACAACAACCTCCTCACACACCACCTATGGATCCACCAGTGTCTTTGCATGTGTGTTCTTTTCACTAACAACCAGTGTCATTGCATGTGTGTTCTCTTCACAATCCACCTATGGATCCACAAGTGTCATTGAAATGCGTGTTCTCTACAGATACCACACATGGATCCACCGGTGTCATTGCATGTGTGTTCTTTTTAGTAACAACAACCAGTCATTTTGCATGTGTGTTCTTTTCACATACCACCTATGGATCCACCAGTGTCTTTGCATGTGTGTTATCTTCACAATCCACCTATGGATCCACTAGTGTCATTGCATGTGTGTTCTTTTTAGTAACAACAACAAGTGTCATTGCATGTGTGTTCTCTTCAGAGACCACACATGGATCCACCAGTGTCATTGCATGTGTGTTCTTTTCACTAACAACAACCAGAGTCATTGAAATGTGTGCTCTCTTCAAAGACCACACATGGATCCACCAGTGTCATTGCATGTGTGTTCTTTTCACTAACAACAACCAGAGTCATTGCATGTGTGTTCTTTTCACATACCACATATGGATCCACCAGAGTCATTTTGCATGTGTGATCTCTTCACATACCACCTATGGATCCACCAGTGTCATTGCATGTGTGTTCATTTCACTAACAACTACCAGAGTCATTTTGCATGTGTGATCTCTTCACATACCACCTATGGATCCACACGTGTCATTGCTTGTGTGTTCTTTTTAGTAATAACAACCAGAGTCATTGAAATGTGTGTTCTTCTCACATACCACCTATGGATCCACCAGTGTCATTGCATGTGTGTTCCTTTCACTAACAACTACCAGAGTCATTTTGCATGTGTGATCTCTTCACATACCACCTATGGATCCACCAGTGTCATTGCATGTGTGTTCTTTTTAGTAACAACAACCAGAGTCATTGAAATGTGTGTTCTTCTCACATACCACCTATGGATCCACCAGTGTCATTGCATGTGTGTTCATTTCATAATCCACCTATGGATGCACCAGTGTCATTGCATGTGTGTACTTTTTAGTAACAACAACCAGAGTCATTTTGCATGTGTGATCTCTTCACATACCACCTATGGATCCACCAGTGTCATTGCATGTGTGTTCTTTTTAGTAACAAAAACTAGAGTCATTGAAATGTGTGTTCTTCTCATGTACCACCTATGGATCCACCAGTGTCATTGCATGTGTGTTCATTTCATAATCCACCTATGGATCCACCAGTGTCATTGCATGTGTGTTCTTTTTAGTAACAACAACGAGAGTCATTTTGCATGTGTGTTCTTCTCACATACCACCTATGGATCCACCAGTGTCATTGAAATGTGTATTATTTTCACAATCCACCCATGGATCACCAGTGTCATTGCATGTGTGTTCTTTTTAGTAACAACAACCAGAGTCATTTTGCATGTGTGATGTCTTCACATACCACCTATGGATCCACCAGTGTCATTACATGTGTGTTCTTTTTAGTAACAACAACCTCCTCACACACCACCTATGGATCCACCAGTGTCTTTGCATGTGTGTTCTTTTCACTAACAACCAGTGTCATTGCATGTGTGTTCTCTTCACAATCCACCTATGGATCCACCAGTGTCATTGAAATGCGTGTTCTCTACAGATACCACACATGGATCCACCAGTGTCAATGCATGTGTGTTCTTTTTAGTAACAACAACCAGTCATTTTGCATGTGTGTTCTTTTCACATACCACCTATGGATCCACCAGTGTCATTGCATGTGTGTTCTCTTCACAATCCACCTATGGATCCACCAGTGTCATTGCATGTGTGTTCTTTTTAGTAACAACAACAAGTGTCATTGCATGTGTGTTCTCTTCAGAGACCACACATGGATCCACCAGTGTCATTGCATGTGTGTTCTTTTCACTAACAACAACCAGAGTCATTGAAATGTGTGCTCTCTTCAAAGACCACACATGGATCCACCAGTGTCATTGCATGTGTGTTCTTTTCACTAACAACAACCAGAGTCATTGCATGTGTGTTCTTTTCACATACCACATATGGATCCACCAGAGTCATTTTGCATGTGTGATCTCTTCACATACCACCTATGGATCCACCAGTGTCATTGCATGTGTGTTCATTTCACTAACAACTACCAGAGTCATTTTGCATGTGTGATCTCTTCACATACCACCTATGGATCCACACGTGTCATTGCTTGTGTGTTCTTTTTAGTAATAACAACCAGAGTCATTGAAATGTGTGTTCTTCTCATATACCACCTATGGATCCACCAGTGTCATTGCATGTGTGTTCCTTTCACTAACAACTACCAGAGTCATTTTGCATGTGTGATCTCTTCACATACCACCTATGGATCCACCAGTGTCATTGCATGTGTGTTCTTTTTAGTAACAACAACCAGAGTCATTGAAATGTGTGTTCTTCTCACATACCACCTATGGATCCACCAGTGTCATTGCATGTGTGTTTATTTCATAATCCACCTATGGATGCACCAGTGTCATTGCATGTGTGTACTTTTTAGTAACAACAACCTGAGTCATTGAAATGTGTGTTCTTCTCACGTACCACCTATGGATCCACCAGTGTCATTGCATGTGTGTTCATTTCATAATCCACCTATTTATCCACCAGTGTCATTGCATGTGTGTTCTTTTTAGTAACAACAACGAGAGTCATTTTGCATGTGTGTTCTTCTCACATACCACCTATGGATCCACCAGTGTCATTGAAATGTGTATTATTTTCACAATCCACCCATGGATCACCAGTGTCATTGCATGTGTGTTCTTTTTAGTAACAACAGCCAGAGTCATTTTGCATGTGTGATCTCTTCACATACCACCTATGGATCCACCAGTGTCATTACATGTGTGTTCTTTTTAGTAACAACAACCTTCTCACACACCACCTATGGATCCACCAGTTCCATTGCATGTGTGTTCTTTTCACTAACAACCAGTGTCATTGCATGTGTGTTCTCTTCACAATTCACCTATGGATCCACCAGTGTCATTGAAATGCGTGTTCTCTACAGATACCACACATGGATCCACCAGTGTCATTGCATGTGTGTTCTTTTTAGTAACAACAACCAGTCATTTTGCATTTGTGTTCTTTTCACATACCACCTATGGATCCACTAGTGTCATTGCATGTGTGTTCTCTTCACAATCCACCTATGGATCCACCAGTGTCATTGCATGTGTGTTCTTTTTAGTAACAACAACAAGTGCCATTGCATGTGTCTTCTCTTCAGAGACCACACATGGATCCACCAGTGTCATTGCATGTGTGTTCATTTCACTAACAACAACCAGAGTCATTGAAATGTGAGCTCTCTTCAAAGACCACACATGGATCCACCAGTGTAATTGCTTGTGTGTTCTTTTCACTAACATCAACCAGAGTCATTGCATGTGTGTTCTTTTCACATACCACATATGGATCCACCAGAGTCATTTTGCATGTGTGATCTCTTCACATACCACCTATGGATCCACCAGTGTCATTGCATGTGTGTTCTTTTTAGTAACAACAACCTTCTCATATACCACCTATGGATCCACCAGTGTCATTGCATGTGTGTTCATTTCACTAACAACTACCAGAGTCATTTTGCATGTGTGTTCTTCTCACATACCACCTATGGATCCACCAGTGTCATTGAAATGTGTATTATTTTCACAATCCACCCATGGATCACTAGTGTCATTGCAGGTGTGTTCTTTTTAGTAACAACAACCAGAGTCATTTTGCATGTGTGTTCTTCTCACATACCACCTATGGATCCACCAGTGTCATTGCATGTGTGTTCTCTTCACAATCCACCTAAGGATCCACCAGTGTCATTGAAATGCGTGTTCTCTACAGAGACCACACATGGATCCACCAGTGTCATTGCATGTGTGTTCTTTTTAGTAACAACAACCAGTCATTTTGCATGTGTGTTCTTCTCACATACCACCTATGGATCCACCAGTGTCATTGAAATGCGTGTTCTCTACAGATACCACACATGGATCCACCAATGTCATTGCATGTGTGTTCTTTTTAGTAACAACAACAAGTCATTTTGCATGTGTGTTCTTTTCACATACCACCTATGGATCCACTAGTGTCATTGCATGTGTGTTCTCTTCACAATCCACCTATGGATCCACCAGTGTCATTGCATGTGTGTTCTTTTTAGTAACAACAACAAGTGCCATTGCATGTGTCTTCTCTTCAGAGACCACACATGGATCCACCAGTGTCATTGCATGTGTGTTCTTTTCACTAACAACAACCAGAGTCATTGAAATGTGTGATCTCTTCAGAGACCACACATGGATCCACCAGTATCATTGCATGTGTGTTCTTTTCACTAACAACAACCAGAGTCATTGCATGTGTGTTCTTTTCACATACCAAATATGGATCCACTAGAGTCATTTTGCATGTGTGATCTCTTCACATACCACCTATGGATCCACCAGTGTCATATCATGTGTGTTCTTTTTAGTAACAACAACCTTCTCACATACCACCTATGGATCCACCAGTGTCATTGCATGTGTGTTCATTTCACTAACAACTACCAAAGTCATTTTGCATGTGTGATCTCTTCACATACCACCTATGGATCCACCAGTGGCATTGTATGTGTGTTCTTTTTACTAACAATAACCAGAGTCATTGAAATGTGTGTTCTTCTCACATACCACCTATGGATCTACCAGTGTCATTGCATGTGTGTTCATTTCACTAACAAATACCAGAGTCATTTTGCATGTGTGATCTCTTCACATACCACCTATGGATCCACCAATGTCATTGCATGTGTGTTCTTTTTACTAACAACAACCAGAGTCATTGAAATATATGTTCTTCTCACATACCACCTATGGATCCAACAGTGTCATTGCATGTGTGTTCATTTCATAATCCACCTATGGATCCACCAGTTTCATTGCATGTGTGTACTTTTTAGTAACAACAACCAGAGTCATTTTGCATGTGTGTTCTTCTCACATACCACCTATGGATCCACCAGTGTCATTGAAATGTGTATTACTTTCACAATCCACCCATGGATCACCAGTGTCATTGCATGTGTGTTCTTTTTAGTAACAACAAGCAGAGTCATTTTGCATGTGTGACCTCTTCACATACCACCTATGGATCCACCATTGTCATTGCATGTGTGTTCTTTTTAGTAACAACAACCAGAGTCATTGAAATGTGTGTTCTTCTCACATACCACCTATGGATTCACCAGTGTCATTGCATGTGTGTTCATTTCATAATCCACCTATGGATCCACCAGTGTCATTGCATGTGTGTTCTTTTTAGTAACAACAACGAGAGTCATTTTGCATGTGTGTTCTTCTCACATACCACCTATGGATCCACCAGTGTCATTGAAATGTGTATTATTTTCACAATCCACCCATGGATCACTAGTGTCATTGCAGGTGTGTTCTTTTTAGTAACAACAACCAGAGTCATTTTGCATGTGTGTTCTTCTCACATACCACCTATGGATCCACCAGTGTCATTGCATGTGTGTTCTCTTCACAATCCACCTAAGGATCCACCAGTGTCATTGAAATGTGTTCTTTCACATACCACCTATGGATCCACCAGTGTCATTGCATGTGTGTTCTTTTTAGTAACAACAACCAGTCATTTTGCATGTGTGTTCTTCTCACATACCACCTATGGATCCACCAGTGTCATTGAAATGCGTGTTCTCTACAGATACCACACATGGATCCACCAATGTCATTGCATGTGTGTTCTTTTTAGTAAGAACAACCAGTCATTTTGCATGTGTGTTCTTTTCACATACCACCTATGGATCTACTAGTGTCATTGCATGTGTGTTCTCTTCACAATCCACCTATGGATCCACCAGTGTCATTGCATGTGTGTTCTTTTTAGTAACAACAACAAGTGCCATTGCATGTGTCTTCTCTTCAGAGACCACACATGGATCCACCAGTGTCATTGCATGTGTGTTCTTTTCACTAACAACAACTAGAGTCATTGAAATGTGTGCTCTCTTTAGAGACCACACATGGATCCACCAGTGTCATTGCATGTGTGTTCTTTTCACTAACAACAACCAGAGTCATTGCATGTGTGTTCTTTTCACATACCAAATATGGATCCACTAGAGTCATTTTGCATGTGTGATCTCTTCACATACCACCTATGGATCCACCAGTGTCATAGCATGTGTGTTCTTTTTAGTAACAACAACCTTCTCACATACCACCTATGGATCCACCAGTGTCATTGCATGTGTGTTCATTTCACTAACAACTACCAGAGTCATTTTGCATGTGTGATCTCTTCACATACCACCTATGGATCCACCAGTGTCATTGCATGTGTGTTCTTTTTAGTAACAACAACCAGAGTCATTGAAATGTGTGTTCTTCTCACATACCACCTATGGATCCACCAGTGTCATTGCATGTGTGTTCATTTCACTAACAACTACCAGAGTCATTTTGCATGTCTGATCTCTTCACATACCACCTATGGATCCACCAGTGTCATTGCATGTGTGTTCTTTTTACTAACAACAACCAGAGTCATTGAAATATGTGTTCTTCTCACATACCACCTATGGATCCAACAGTGTCATTGCATGTGTGTTCATTTCATAATCCACCTATGGATCCACCAGTGTCATTGCATGTGTGTACTTTTTAGTAACAACAACCAGAGTCATTTTGCATGTGTGTTCTTCTCACATACCACCTATGGATCCACCAGTGTCATTGAAATGTGTATTATTTTCACAATCCACCCATGGATCACCAGTGTCATTGCATGTGTGTTCTTTTTAGTAACAACAACCAGAGTCATTTTGCATGTGTGATCTCTTCACATACCACCTATGGATCCACCATTGTCATTGCATGTGTGTTCTTTTTAGTAACAACAACCAGAGTCATTGAAATGTGTGTTCTTCTCACATACCACCTATGGATCCACCAGTGTCATTGCATGTGTGTTCATTTCATAATCCACCTATGGATCCACCAGTGTCATTGCATGTGTGTTCTTTTTAGTAACAACAACGAGAGTCATTTTGCATGTGTGTTCTTATCACATACCACCTATGGATCCACCAGTGTCATTGAAATGTGTATTATTTTCACAATCCACCCATGGATCACTAGTGTCATTGCAGGTGTGTTCTTTTTAGTAACAACAACCAGAGTCATTTTGCATGTGTGTTCTTCTCACATACCACCTATGGATCCACCAGTGTCATTGCATGTGTGTTCTCTTCACAATCCACATAAGGATACACCAAAGTCATTGAATGCGTGTTCTCTACAGAGACCACACATGGATCCACCAGTGTCATTGCGTGTGTGTTCTTTTAGTAACAACAACCAGTCATTTTGCATGTGTGTTCTTTTCACATACCACCTATGGATCCACCAGTGTCATTGCATGTGTGTTCTCTTCACAATCCACCTATGGATCCACCAGTGTCATTGCATGTGTATTATTTTTAGTAACAACAACAAGTGTCATTGCATGTGTGTTCTTTTTAGTAACAACATCCAGAGTCATTTTGCATGTGTGATCTCTTCACATACCACCTATGGATCCACCAGTGTCATTGCATGTGTGTTCTTTTTAGTAACAACAACCTTCTCACATACCACCTATGGATCCACCAGTGTCATTGCATGTGTGTTCTTTTCACTAACAACAACCAGTGTCATTGCATGTGTGTTCTCTTCACAATCCACCTATGGATCCACCAGTGTCATTGAAATGCGTGTTCTCTACAGATACCACACATGGATCCACCAGTGTCATTGCATGTGTGTTCTTTTTAGTAACAACAACCAGTCATTTTGCATGTGTGTTCTTTTCACATACCACCTATGGATCCACCAGTGTCATTGCATGTGTGTTCTCTTCACAATCCACCTATGGATCCACCAGTGTCATTGCATGTGTGTTCTTTTTAGTAAACAACAACAAGTGTCATTGCATGTGTGTTCTCTTTAGAGACCACACATGGATCCACCAGTGTCATTGCATGTGTGTTCTTTTCACTAACAACAACCAGAGTCATTGAAATGTGTGCTCTCTTCAGAGACCACACATGGATCCACCAGTGTCATTGCATGTGTGTTCTTTTCACTAACAACAACCAGAGTCATTGCATGTGTGTTCTTTTCACATACCACATATGGATCCACTAGAGTCATTTTGCATGTGTGATCTCTTCACATACCACCTATGGATCCACCAGTGTCATTGCATGTGTGTTATTTTTAGTAACAACAACCAGAGTCATTGCATGTGTGTTCTTTTCACATACCACATATGGATCCACTATAGTCATTTTGCATGTGTGATCTCTTCACATACCACCTATGGATCCACCAGTGTTATAGCATGTGTGTTCTTTTTAGTAACAACAACCTTCTCACATACCACCTATGGATCCACCAGTGTCATTGCATGTGTGTTCATTTCACTAACAACAACCAGAGTCATTGAAATGTGTGCTCTCTTCAAAGACCACACATGGATCCACCAGTGTCATTGCATGTGTGTTCTTTTCACTAACAACAACCAGAGTCATTGCATGTGTGTTCTTTTCACATACCACATATGGATCCACCAGAGTCATTTTGCATGTGTGATCTCTTCACATACCACCTATGGATCCACCAGTGTCATTGCATGTGTGTTATTTTTAGTAACAACAACCTTCTCACATACCACCTATGGATCCACCAGTGTCATTGCATGTGTGTTCATTTCACTAACAACTACCAGAGTCATTTTGCATGTGTGATCTCTTCACATACCACCTATGGATCCACCAGTGTCATTGCATGTGTGTTCTTTTTAGTAACAACAACCAGAGTCATTGAAATGTGTGTTCTTCTCACATACCACCTATGGATCCACTAGTGTCATTGCATGTGTGTTCATTTCATAATCCACCTATGGATCCACCAGTGTCATTGCATGTGTGTTCTTTTTAGTAACAACAACCAGAGTCATTTTGCATGTGTGTTCTTCTCACATACCACCTATGGATCCACCAGTGTCATTGAAATGTGTATTATTTTCACAATCCACCCATGGATCACCAGTGTCATTGCATGTGTGTTCTTTTTAGTAACAACAACTAGAGTCATTTTGCATGTGTGATCTCTTCACATACCACCTATGGATCCACCAGTGTCATTGCATGTGTGTTCTTTTTAGTAACAACAACCAGAGTCATTGAAATGTGTGTTCTTCTCACATACCACCTATGGATCCACCAGTGTCATTGCATGTGTGTTCATTTCATAATCCACCTATGGATCCACCAGTGTCATTGCATGTGTGTTCTTTTTAGTAACAACAACGAGAGTCATTTTGCATGTGTGTTCTTCTCACATACCACCTATGGATCCACCAGTGTCATTGAAATGTGTATTATTTTCACAATCCACCCATGGATCACCAGTGTCATTGCATGTGTGTTCTTTTTAGTAACAACAACCAGAGTCATTTTGCATGTGTGATCTCTTCACATACCACCTATGGATCCACCAGTGTCATTGCATGTGTGTTCTTTTTAGTAACAACAACCTTCTCACATACCACCTATGGATCCACCAGTGTCATTGCATGTGTGTTCTTTTCACTAACAACAACCAGTGTCATTGCATGTGTGTTCTCTTCACAATCCACCTATGGATCCACCAGTGTCATTGAAATGCGTGTTCATTTCATAATACCACCTATGGATCCACCAGTGTCATTGCATGTGTGTTCTTTTTAGTAACAACAACCAGAGTCATTTTGCATGTGTGTTCTTTTCACATACCACCTATGGATCCACCAGTGTCATTGCATGTGTGTTCTCTTCACAATCCACCTATGGATCCACCAGTGTCATTGCATGTGTGTTCTTTTTAGTAACAACAACAGAGTCATTGCATGTGTGTTCTTCACAGACCACCCATGGATCCACCAGTGTCATTGCATGTGTGTTCTTTTCACTAACAACAACCAGAGTCATTGAAATGTGTGTTCTTTACACATACCACCTATGGATCCACCAGTGTCATTGCATGTGTGTTCTTTTCATAATCCACCTATGGATCCACCAGTCATTGCATGTGTGTTCTTTTCATACCACATATCTCTCCACTAGAGTCAATTTGCATGTGTGTTCTCTTCACATACCACCTATGGATCCACCAGTGTCATTGCATGTGTGTTCTTTTCACTAACAACAACCGGAGTCATTGCATGTGTGTTCTTTTCACATACCACATATGGATCCACTATAGTCATTTTGCATGTGTGATCTCTTCACATACCACCTATGGATCCACTAGTGTCATAGCATGTGTGTTCTTTTTAGTAACAACAACCTTCTCACATACCACCTATGGATCCACCAGTGTCATTGCATGTGTGTTCATTTCACTAACAACAACCAGAGTCATTGAAATGTGTGTTCTCTTCACAGACCACACATGGATCCACCAGTGTCATTGCATGTGTTCTTTTCACTAACAACAACCAGAGTCATTGCATGTGTGTTCTTTTCACATACCACATATGGATCCACCAGAGTCATTTTGCATGTGTGATCTCTTCACATACCACCTATGGATCCACCAGTGTCATTGCATGTGTGTTATTTTTAGTAACAACAACCTTCTCACATACCACCTATGGATCCACCAGTGTCATTGCATGTGTGTTCATTTCACTAACAACTACCAGAGTCATTTTGCATGTGTGATCTCTTCACATACCACCTATGGATCCACCAGTGTCATTGCATGTGTGTTCTTTTTAGTAACAACAACCAGAGTCATTGAAATGTGTGATCTCTTCACATACCACCTATGGATCCACCAGTGTCATTGCATGTGTGTTCTTTTCATAATCCACCTATGGATCCACCAGTGTCATTGCATGTGTGTTCTTTTTAGTAACAACCAGAGTCATTTTCCATGTGTGTTCTTCTCACATACCACCTATGGATCCACCAGTGTCTGAAATGTGTATTATTTTCACAATCCACCCATGGATCACTAGTGTCATTGCATGTGTGTTCTTTTTAGTAACAACAACTAGAGTCATTTTGCATGTGTGATCTCTTCACATACCACCTATGGATCCACCAGTGTCATTGCATGTGTGTTCTTTTTAGTAACAACAACCAGAGTCATTGAAATGTGTGTTCTTCTCACATACCACCTATGGATCCACCAGTGTCATTGCATGTGTGTTCATTTCATAATCCACCTTTGGATCCACCAGTGTCATTGCATGTGTGTACTTTTTAGTAACAACCAGAGTCATTTTGCATGTTTGTTCTTCTCACATACCACCTATGGATCCACCAGTGTCATTGAAATGTGTATTATTTTCACAATCCACCCATGGATCACCAGTGTCATTGCATGTGTGTTCTTTTTAGTAACAACAACTAGAGTCATTTTGCATGTGTGATCTCTTCACATACCACCTATGGATCCACCAGTGTCATTGCATGTGTGTTCTTTTTAGTAACAACAACCAGAGTCATTGAAATGTGTGTTCTTCTCACATACCACCTATGGATCCACCAGTGTCATTGCATGTGTGTTCATTTCATAATCCACCTATGGATCCACCAGTGTCATTGCATGTGTGTTCTTTTTAGTAACAACAACCAGAGTCATTTTGCATGTGTGATCTCTTCACATACCACCTATGGATCCACCAGTGTCATTGAAATGTGTATTATTTTCACAATCCACCCATGGATCACCATTGTCATTGCTTGTGTGTTCTTTTTACTAACAACAACCAGAGTCATTTTGCATGTGTGATCTCTTCACATACCACCTATGGATCCACCAGTGTCATTGCATGTGTGTTCTTTTTAGTAACAACAACCTTCTCACATACCACCTATGGATCCACCAGTGTCATTGCATGTGTGTTCTTTTCACTAACAACAACCAGTGTCATTGCATGTGTGTTCTCTTCACAATCCACCTATGGATCCACCAGTGTCATTGAAATGCGTGTTCTCTACAAATACCACACATGGATCCACCAGTGTCATTGCATGTGTGTTCTTTTTAGTAACAACAACCAGTCATTTTGCATGTGTGTTCTTCTCACATACCACCTATGGATCCACCACTGTCATTGAAATGTGTATTATTTTCACAATACACCCATGGATCACCATTGTCATTGCTTGTGTGTTCTTTTTACTAACAACAACCAGAGTCATTTTGCATGTGTGATCTCTTCACATACCACCTATGGATCCACCAGTGTCATTGCATGTGTGTTCTTTTAGTAACAACAACCTTCTCACATACCACCTATGGATCCACCAGTGTCATTGCATGTGTGTTCTTTTCACTAACAACAACCAGAGTCATTTTGCATGTGTGTTCTCTTCACAATCCACCTATGGATCCACCAGTGTCATTGCATGTGTGTTCTCTTCAGAGACCACACATGGATCCACCAGTGTCATTGCATGTGTGTTCTTTTCACATACCACCTATGGATCCACCAGAGTCATTGCATGTGTGTTCTCTTCACAATCCACCTATGGATCCACCAGTGTCATTGCATGTGTGTTCTTTTTAGTAACAACAACAAGTGTCATTGCATGTGTGTTCTTTTTAGTAACAACAACAAGTGTCATTTCATGTGTGTTCTCTTCACATACCACACATGGATCCACCAGTGTCATTGCATGTGTGTTCTTTCAGTAACAACAACCAGAGTCATTGAAATGTGTGTTCTTCTCACAGACCACCTATGGATCCACCAGTGTCATTGCATGTGTGTTCTTTTCACTAACAACAACCAGAGTCATTGCATGTGTGTGTTCTTTTCACATACCACATATGGATCCACCAGAGTCATTTTGCATGTGTGATCTCTTCACATACCACCTATGGATCCACCAGTGTCATTGCATGTGTGTTCTCTTCACAATCCACCTATGGATCCACCAGTGTCATTGCATGTGTGTTCTTTTTAGTAACAACAACAAGTGTCATTGCATGTGTGTTCTCTTCAGAGACCACACATGGATCCACCAGTGTCATTGCATGTGTGTTCTTTTCACTAACAACAACCAGAGTCATTGAAATGTGTGATCTCTTCACAGACCACACATGGATCCACCAGTGTCATTGCATGTGTGTTCTTTTCACTAACAACAACCAGAGTCATTGCATGTGTGTTCTTTTCACATACCACATATGGATCCACTAGAGTCATTTTGCATGTGTGATCTCTTCACATACCACCTATGGATCCACCAGTGTCATTGCATGTGTGTTCTTTTTAGTAACAACAACCGAGTCATTTGTATGTGTGTTCTTTACACATACCACCTATGGATCCACCATAGCCATTGCATGTGTGTTCTCTTCACAAACCACCTATGGATCCACCAGTGGCATAGCATGTGTGTTCTTTTTAGTAACAACAACCTTCTCACATACCACCTATGGATCCACCAGTGTCATTGCATGTGTGTTCTTTTTTGTAACAACAACAAGAGTCATTGAAATGTGTGTTCTTCTCACATACCACCTATGGATCCACCAGTGTCATTGCATGTGTGTTATTTTCATAATCCAACAACCAGAGTCATTGCATATGTGTTCTTTTCACATACCACATATGGATCCACCAGTGTCATTTTGCATGTGTGTTCTTATCACATACCACCTAAGGATCCACAAGTTTCATTGAAATGTGTATTATTTTCACAATCCACCTATGGATCCACCAGTGTCATTGCATGTGTGTTCTTTTTAGTAACAACAACCAGAGTCATTTTGCATGTGTGATCTCTTCACATACCACCTATGGATCCACCAGTGTCATTGCATGTGTGTTCTTTTTAGTAACAACAACACGAGTCATTCAACTGTGTGGTCTTCTCACGAACCACCTATCGATCCACCAGTGTCATTGCATGTGTGTTCTTTTAGTAACAACAACCAGTCATTGCATGTGTGTTCTCTTCACATACCACCTATGGATCCACCAGTGTCATTGCATGTGTGTTCTCTTCACAATCCACCTATGGATCCACCAGTGTCATTGCATGTGTGCTCTTTTCAGTAACAACAACCAGAGTCATTTTGCATGTGTGTTCTTTTCACATACCACCTATGGATCCACCAGTGTCATTGCATGTGTATTCTCTTCAGAGACCACACATGGATCCACCAGTGTCATTGCATGTGTGTTCTTTTTACTAACAACAACAAGAGTCATTTTGCATGTGTGATCTCTTCACATACCACCTATGGATCCACCAGTGTCATTGCATGTGTGTTCTTTTCAGTAACAACAACCAGAGTCATTGCATGTGTGTTCTTTTCACATACCACCTATGGATCCACCAGAGTCATTTTGCATGTGTGATCTCTTCACATACCACCTATGGATCCACCAGTGTCATTGCATGTGTGTTCTTTAGTATACAAAACCTTTTCACATACCACATATGGATCCACCAGTGTCATTGCATGTGTGTTATTTTCACTAACAACAACCAGAGTCATTTTGCATGTGTGATCTCTTCACATACCACCTATGGATCCACCAGTGTCATTGCATGTGTGTTCTTTTTAGTAACAACAACTGTGTTCTTCTCACATACCACCTATGGATCCACCAGTGTCATTGCATGTGTGTTCTTTTCACTAACAACAACCAGAGTCATTTTGCATGTGTGATCTCTTCACATACCACCTATGGATCCACCAGTGTCATTGCATGTGTGTTCTTTTAGTAACAACAACCAGTGTCATTGCATGTGTGTTCTTTTTAGTAAAAAACACCAGTGTCATTGCATGTGTGTTCTCTTCAGAGACCACAGATGGATCCACCAGTGTCATTGCATGTGTGTTCTTTTTAGTAACAACAACCAGAGTCATTTTGCATGTGTGTTCTCTTCACATACCACCTATGGATCCACCAGTGTCATTGCATGTGTGTTCTTTTCACTAACAACAACCAGAGTCATTGCATGTGTGTTCTTTCACATACCACATGGATCCACCAGTCATTTTGCATGTGTGTTCTTTTCACATACCACCTATGGATCCAAGAGTCATTGAAATGTGTGTTCTTCTCACATACCACCTATGGATCCACTAGTGTCATTGCATGTGTGTTCATTTCACTAACAACTACCAGAGTCATTTTGCATGTGTGATCTCTTCACATACCACCCATGGATCCACCAGTGTCATTGCATGTGTGTTCTTTTCACTAACAACAACCAGAGTCATTGAAATGTGTGTTCTTCTCACATACCACCTATGGATCCACGAATGTCATTGCATGTGTGTTCATTTCATAATCCACACATGGATCCACCAGTGTCATTGCATGTGTGCTCTTTTAGTAACAACAACCAGTCATTTTGCATGTGTGTTCTTTCACATACCACCTATGGATCCACCAGTGTCATTGCAATGTGTGTTATTTCTCCACAATCCACCTATGGATCCAGGTGTCATTGCATGTGTGTTCTTTTAGTAACAACAACAAGAGTCATTGAATGTGTGTTCTTCTCACATACCACCTATGGATCCACCAATGTCATAGCATGTGTGTTCTTTTCACTAACAACAACCTTCTCACATACCACCTATGGATCCACCAAAGTGTCATTGCATGTGTGTTCTTTTAGTAACAACAACAGAGTCATTTCGCATGTGTGTTCTTTTCACATACCACCTATGGATCCACCAGTGTCATTGCATGTGTGTTCTTTTCACAATCCACCAATGGATCCACAAGTGTCATTGCATGTGTGTTCTATTTAGTAACAAAACACAGAGTAACTGCATGTGTGTTCTTTTCACATACCACCTATGGATCCACCAGTGTCATTGCATGTGTGTTCTCTTCACAATCCACCTATGGATCCACCAGTGTCATTGCATGTGTTCTTTTTAGTAACAACAACAAGAGTCATTTTGCATGTGTGTTCTCTTCACATACCACCTATGGATCCACCAGTGTCATTGCATGTGTGTTCTTTTCACTAACAACAACCAGAGTCATTGCATGTGTGTTCTTTTCACATACCACATATGGATCCACCAGTGTCATTTTGCATGTGTGTCTCTTCACATACCACCTATGGATCCACCAGTGTCATTGCATGTGTGTTCTTTTTAGTAACAACAACCTTCTCATACCACCTATGGATCCACCAGTGTCATTGCATGTGTGTTCTTTTCACATACCCATGGATCCACCAGAGTCATTTTGCATGTGTGATCTCTTCACATACCACCTATGGATCCACCAGTGTCATTGCATGTGTGTTCTTTTTAGTAACAACAACCAGAGTCATTGCATGTGTGTTCTTTTCACATACCACATATGGATCCACAAGTGCCATTGCATGTGTGTTGTTTTTAGTACCAACAACCAGAGTCATTTTGCATGTGTGATCTCTTCACATACCACCTATGGATCCACCAGTGTCATTGCATGTGTGTTCTTTTTAGTAACAACAACAAGTGTCATTGCATGTGTGTTCTCTTCACAAACAACCAATGGATACACCAGGGTCATTGAAATGTGTGTTCTTTCAGAGACCACACATGGATCCACCATGTCATTGCATGTGTGTTCTTTTCACTAACAACAACCAGAGTCATTGCATGTGTGTTCTTTTCACATACCAAATATGGATCCACTAGAGTCATTTTGCATGTGTGATCTCTTCACATACCACCTATGGATCCACCAGTGTCATTGCATGTGTGTTCTTTTTAGTAACAACAACCTTCTCACATACCACCTATGGATCCACCAGTGTCATTGCATGTGTGTTCATTTCACTAACAACTACCAGAGTCATTTTGCATGTGTGATCTCTTCACATACCACCTATGGATCCACCAGTGTCATTGCATGTGTGTTCTTTTTAGTAACAACAACCAGAGTCATTGAAATATGTGTTCTTGTCACATACCACCTATGGATCCACCAGTGTCATTGCATGTGTGTTCATTTCATAATCCACCTATGGATCCACCAGTGTCATTGCATGTGTGTTCTTTTTAGTAACAACAACTAGTCATTTTGCATGTGTGTTCTTCTCACATACCACCTATGGATCCACCAGTGTCATTGAAATGTGTATTATTTTCACAATCCACCCATGGATCACCAGTGTCATTGCATGTGTGTTCTTTTTAGTAACAACAACCAGAGTCATTTTGCATGTGTGATCTCTTCACATACCACCTATGGATCCACCAGTGTCATTGCATGTGTGTTCTTTTTAGTAACAACAACCAGAGTCATTGAAATGTGTGTTCTTCTCACATACCACCTATGGATCCACTAGTGTCATTGCATGTGTGTTCTTTTCACTAACAACAACCAGAGTCATTGCATGTGTGTTCTTTTCACATACCAAATATGGATCCACTAGAGTCATTTTGCATGTGTGATCTCTTCACATACCACCTATGGATCCACCAGTGTCATTGCATGTGTGTTCTTTTTAGTAACAACAACCAGAGTCATTGAAATGTGTGTTCTTCTCACATACCACCTATGGATCCACCAGTGTCATTGCATGTGTGTTCATTTCATAATCCACATATGGATCCACCAGTGTCATTGCATGTGTGTTCTTTTTAGTAACAACAACCAGAGTCATTTTGCATGTGTGATCTCTTCACATACCACCTATGGATCCACCAGTGGCATTGCATGTGTGTTCTTTTTTAGTAACAACAACCAGAGTCATTGAAATGTGTGTTCTTCTCACATACCACCTATGGATCCACCAGTGTCATTGCATGTGTGTTCTTTTTAGTAACAACAACTAGAGTCATTTTGCATGTGTGTTCTTCTCACATACCACCTATGGATCCACCAGTGTCATTGCATGTGTGTTCTTTTCACAATCCTCCCATGGATCCACCAGTCTCATTGCATGTGTTCTTTTTAGTAACAACAACCAGAGTCATTTTGCATGTGTGATCTCTTCACATACCACCTATGGATCCACCAGTGTCATTGCATGTGTGTTCTTTTTAGTAACAACAACCAGAGTCATTGAAATGTGTGTTCATTTCATAATCCACCTATGGATCCACCAGTGTCATTGCATGTGTGTTCTTTTTAGTAACAACAACCAGAGTCATTTTGCATGTGTGTTCTTCTCACATACCACCTATGGATCCACCAGTGTCATTGAAATGTGTATTATTGTCACAATCCACCCATGGATCACCAGTGTCATTGCATGTGTGTTCTTTTTAGTAACAACAACCTTCTCACATACCACCTATGGATCCACCAGTGTCATTGGATGTGTGTTCTTCACAATCCACCTATGGATCCACCAGTGTCATTGAAATGCGTGTTCTCTACAGATACCACACATGGATCCACCAGTGTCATTGCATGTGTGTTCTTTTTAGTAACAACAACCAGTCATTTTGCATGTGTGTTCTTTTCACATACCACCTATGGATCCACCAGTGTCATTGCATGTGTGTTCTCTTCACAATCCACCTATGGATCCACCAGTGTCATTGCATGTGTGTTCTTTTTAGTAACAACAACAAGTGTCATTGCATGTGTGTTCTTTTTAGTAACAACAACAAGTGTCATTGCATGTGTGTTCTCTTCAGAGACCACACATGGATCCACCAGTGTCATTGCATGTGTGTTCTTTTCACTAACAACAACCAGAGTCATTGAAATGTGTGCTCTCTTCACATACCACCTATGGATCCACCAGTGTCATTGCATGTGTGTTCTTTTCACTAACAACAACCAGAGTCATTGCATGTGTGTTCTTTTCACATACCACATATGGATCCACTAGAGTCATTTTGCATGTGTGATCTCTTCACATACCACCTATGGATCCACCAGTGTCATTGCATGTGTGTTCTTTTTAGTAACAACAACCTTCTCACATACCACCTATGGATCCACCAGTGTCATTGCATGTGTGTTCATTTCACTAACAACTACCAGAGTCATTTTGCATGTGTGATCTCTTCACATACCACCTATGGATCCACCAGTGTCATTGCATGTGTGTTCTTTTAGTAACAACAACCAGAGTCATTGAAATGTGTGTTCTTCTCACATACCACCTATGGATCCACCAGTGTCATTGCATGTGTGTTCATTTCATAATCCACCTATGGATCCACCAGTGTCATTGCATGTGTGTTCTTTTTAGTAACAACAACCAGAGTCATTTTGCATGTGTGTTCTTCTCACATACCACCTATGGATCCACCAGTGTCATTGAAATGTGTATTATTTTCACAATCCACCCATGGATCACCAGTGTCATTGCATGTGTGTTCTTTTTAGTAACAACAACCAGAGTCATTTTGCATGTGTGATCTCTTCACATACCACCTATGGATCCACCAGTGTCATTGCATGTGTGTTCTTTTTAGTAACAACAACCAGAGTCATTGAAATGTGTGTTCTTCTCACATACCACCTATGGATCCACCAGTGTCATTGCATGTGTGTTCATTTCATAATCCACCTATGGATCCACCAGTGTCATTGCATGTGTGTTCTTTTTAGTAACAACAACGAGAGTCATTTTGCATGTGTGTTCTTCTCACATACCACCTATGGATCCACCAGTGTCATTGAAATGTGTATTATTTTCACAATCCACCCATGGATCACTAGTGTCATTGCAGGTGTGTTCTTTTTAGTAACAACAACCAGAGTCATTTTGCATCTGTGTTCTTCTCACATACCACCTATGGATCCACCAGTGTCATTGCATGTGTGTTCTCTTCACAATCCACCTATGGATCCACCAGTGTCATTGAAATGAGTGTTCTCTACAGAGACAACACATGGATCCACCAGTGTCATTGCATGTGTGTTCTTTTTTGTAACAACAACCAGTCATTTTGCATGTGTGTTCTTTTCACATACCACCTATGGATCCACCAGTGTCATTGCATGTGTGTTCTCTTCACAATCCACCTATGGATCCACCAGTGTCATTGCATGTGTGTTCTTTTTAGTAACAACAACAAGTGTCATTGCATGTGTGTTCTCTTCAGAGACCACACATGGATCCACCAGTGTCATTGCATGTGTGTTCTTTTCACTAACAACAACCAGAGTCATTGAAATGTGTGCTCTCTTAAAAGACCACAATTGGATCCACCAGTGTCATTGCATGTGTGTTCTTTTCACTAACAAAAACCAGAGTCATTGGATGTGTGTTCTTTTCACATACCACATATGGATCCACGAGAGTCATTTTGCATGTGTGATCTCTTCACATACCACCTATGGATCCACCAGTGTCATTGCATGTGTGTTCTTTTTAGTAACAACAACCTTCTCACATACCACCTATGGATCCACCAGTGTCATTGCATGTGTGTTCATTTCACTAACAACTACCAGAGTCATTTTGCATGTGTGATCTCTTCACATACCACCTATGGATCCACCTGTCATTGCATGTGTGTTCTTTTTAGTAACAACAACCAGAGTCATTGAAATGTGTGTTCTTCTCACATACCACCTATGGATCCACCAGTGTCATTGCATGTGTGTTCATTTCATAATCCACCTATGGATCCACCAGTGTCATTGCATGTGTGTTCTTTTTAGTAACAACAACCAGAGTCATTTTGCATGTGTGTTCTTCTCACATACCACCTATGGATCCACCAGTGTCATTGAAATGTGTATTATTTTCACAATCCACCCATGGATCACCAGTGTCATTGCATGTGTGTTCTTTTTAGTAACAACAACCAGAGTCATTTTGCATGTGTGATCTCTTCACATACCACCTATGGATCCACCAGTGTCATTGCATGTGTGTTCTTTTTAGTAACAACAACCAGAGTCATTGAAATGTGTGTTCTAAACACATACCACCTATGGATCCACCAGTGTCATTGCATGTGTGTTCATTTCATAATCCACCTATGGATCCACCAGTGTCATTGCATGTGTGTTCTTTTTAGTAACAACAACGAGAGTCATTTTGCATGTGTGTTCTTCTCACATACCACCTATGGATCCACCAGTGTCATTGAAATGTGTATTATTTTCACAATCCACCCATGGATCACCAGTGTCATTGCATGTGTGTTCTTTTTAGTAACAACAACCAGAGTCATTTTGCATGTGTGATCTCTTCACATACCACCTATGGATCCACCAGTGTCATTGCATGTGTGTTCTTTTTAGTAACAACAACCTTCTCACATACCACCTATGGATCCACCAGTGTCATTGCATGTGTGTTCTTTTCACTAACAACAACCAGTGTCATTGCATGTGTGTTCTCTTCACAATCCACCTATGGATCCACCAGTGTCATTGCATGTGTGTTCTTTTTAGTAACAACAACCAGTCATTTTGCATGTGTGTTCTTTTCACATACCACCTATGGATCCACTAGTGTCATTGCATGTGTGTTCTCTTCACAATCCACCTATGGATCCACCAGTGTCATTGCATGTGTGTTCTTTTTAGTAACAACAACAAGTGTCATTGCATGTGTGTTCTCTTCACATACCACCTATGGATCCACCAGTGTCATTGCATGTGTGTTCTTTTCAGTAACAACAACCAGAGTCATTGAAATGTGTGCTCTCTTCAGAGACCACACATGGATCCACCAGTGTCATTGCATGTGTGTTCTTTTCACTAACAACAACCAGAGTCATTGCATGTGTGTTCTTTTCACATACCACATATGGATCCACTAGAGTCATTTTGCATGTGTGATCTCTTCACATACCACCTATGGATCCACCAGTGTCATTGCATGTGTGTTCTTTTTAGTAACAACAACCAGAGTCATTTTGCATGTGTGTTCTTTTCACAAACCACCTATGGATCCACTAGTGTCATTGCATGTGTGATGTCTTCACATACCACATATGGATCCACCAGTGTCATTGCATGTGTGTTCTTTTTAGTAACAACAACCATCTCACATACCACCTATGGATCCACCAGTGTCATTGCATGTGTGTTCATTTCACTAACAACTACCAGAGTCATTTTGCATGTGTGATCTCTTCACATACCACCTATGGATCCACCAGTGGCATTGCATGTGTGTTCTTTTTTAGTAACAACAACCAGAGTCATTGAAATGTGTGTTCTTCTCACATACCACCTATGGATCCACCAGTGTCATTGCATGTGTGTTCATTTCACTAATAACTACCAGAGTCATTTTGCATGTGTGATCTCTTCACATACCACCTATGGATCCACCAGTGTCATTGCATGTGTGTTCTTTTTAGTAACAACAACCAGAGTCATTGAAATATGTGTTCTTGTCACATACCACCTATGGATCCACCAGTGTCATTGCATGTGTGTTCATTTCATAATCCACCTTTGGATCCACCAGTGTCATTGCATGTGTGTACTTTTTAGTAACAACAACCAGAGTCATTTTGCATGTGTGTTCTTCTCACATACCACCTATGGATCCACCAGTGTCATTGAAATGTGTATTATTTTCACAATCCACCCATGGATCACCAGTGTCATTGCATGTGTGTTCTTTTTAGTAACAACAACCAGAGTCATTTTGCATGTGTGATCTCTTCACATACCACCTATGGATCCACCATTGTCATTGCATGTGTGTTCTTTTTAGTAACAACAACCAGAGTCATTGAAATGTGTGTTCTTCTCACATACCACCTATGGATCCACCAGTGTCATTGCATGTGTGTTCATTTCATAATCCACCTATGGATCCACCAGTGTCATTGCATGTGTGTTCTTTTTAGTAACAACAACGAGAGTCATTTTGCATGTGTGTTCTTCTCACATACCACCTATGGATCCACCAGTGTCATTGAAATGTGTATTATTTTCACAATCCACCCATGGATCACTAGTGTCATTGCATGTGTGTTCTTTTTAGTAACAACAACCAGAGTCATTTTGCATGTGTGTTCTTCTCACATACCACCTATGGATCCACCAGTGTCATTGCATGTGTGTTCTCTTCACAATCCACCTATGGATCCACCAGTGTCATTGAAATGCGTGTTCTCTACAGATACCACACATGGATCCACCAGTGTCATTGCATGTGTGTTCTTTTTAGTAACAACAACCAGTCATTTTGCATGTGTGTTCTTTTCACATACCACCTATGGATCCACCAGTGTCATTGCATGTGTGTTCTATTCACAATCCACCTATGGATCCACCAGTGTCATTGCATGTGTGTTCTTTTTAGTAACAACAACAAGTGTCATTGCATGTGTGTTCTTTTTAGTAACAACAACAAGTGTCATTGCATGTGTGTTCTCTTCAGAGACCACACATGGATCCACCAGTGTCATTGCATGTGTGTTCTTTTCACTAACAACAACCAGAGTCATTGAAATGTGTGCTCTCTTCAGAGACCACACATGGATCCACCAGTGTCATTGCATGTGTGTTCTTTTCACTAACAACAACCAGAGTCATTGCATGTGTGTTCTTTTCACATACCACATATGGATCCACCAGAGTCATTTTGCATGTGTGATCTCTTCACATACCACCTATGGATCCACCAGTGTCATTGCATGTGTGTTCTTTTTAGTAACAACAACCTTCTCACATACCACCTATGGATCCACCAGTGTCATTGCATGTGTGTTCATTTCACTAACAACTACCAGAGTCATTTTGCATGTGTGATCTCTTCACATACCACCTATGGATCCACCAGTGTCATTGCATGTGTGTTCTTTTTAGTAACAACAACCAGAGTCATTGAAATGTGTGTTCTTCTCACATACCACCTATGGATCCACCAGTGTCATTGCATGTGTGTTCATTTCATAATCCACCTATGGATCCACCAGTGTCATTGCATGTGTGTTCTTTTTAGTAACAACAACCAGAGTCATTTTGCATGTGTTTTCTTCTCAGATACCACCTATGGATCCACCAGTGTCATTGAAATGTGTATTATTTTCACAATCCACCCATGGATCACCAGTGTCATTGCATGTGTGTTCTTTTTAGTAACAACAACCAGAGTCATTTTGCATGTGTGATCTCTTCACATACCACCTATGGATCCACCAGTGTCATTGCATGTGTGTTCTTTTTAGTAACAACAACCAGAGTCATTGAAATGTGTGTTCTTCTCACATACCACCTATGGATCCACCAGTGTCATTGCATGTGTGTTCATTTCATAATCCACCTATGGATCCACCAGTGTCATTGCATGTGTGTTCTTTTTAGTAACAACAACGAGAGTCATTTTGCATGTGTGTTCTTCTCACATACCACCTATGGATCCACCAGTGTCATTGAAATGTGTATTATTTTCACAATCCACCCATGGATCACCAGTGTCATTGCATGTGTGTTCTTTTTAGTAACAACAACCAGAGTCATTTTGCATGTGTGATCTCTTCACATACCACCTATGGATCCACCAGTGTCATTGCATGTGTGTTCTTTTTAGTAACAACAACCTTCTCACATACCACCTATGGATCCACCAGTGTCATTGCATGTGTGTTCATTTCACTAACAACTACCAGAGTCATTTTGCATGTGTGATCTCTTCACATACCACCTATGGATCCACCAGTGTCATTGCATGTGTGTTCTTTTTAGTAACAACAACCAGAGTCATTGAAATGTGTGTTCTTCTCACATACCACCTATGGATCCACCAGTGTCATTGCATGTGTGTTCATTTCATAATCCACCTATGGATCCACCAGTGTCATTGCATGTGTGTTCTTTTTAGTAACAACAACCAGAGTCATTTTGCATGTGTGTTCTTCTCACATACCACCTATGGATCCACCAGTGTCATTGAAATGTGTATTATTTTCACAATCCACCCATGGATCACCAGTGTCATTGCATGTGTGTTCTTTTTAGTAACAACAACCAGAGTCATTTTGCATGTGTGATCTCTTCACATACCACCTATGGATCCACCAGTGTCATTGCATGTGTGTTCTTTTTAGTAACAACAACCAGAGTCATTGAAATGTGTGTTCTTCTCACATACCACCTATGGATCCACCAGTGTCATTGCATGTGTGTTCATTTCATAATCCACCTATGGATCCACCAGTGTCATTGCATGTGTGTTCTTTTTAGTAACAACAACCAGAGTCATTTTGCATGTGTTCTTCTCACATACCACCTATGGATCCACCAGTGTCATTGAAATGTGTATTATTTTCACAATCCACCCATGGATCACCAGTGTCATTGCATGTGTGTTCTTTTTAGTAACAACAACCAGAGTCATTTTGCATGTGTGATCTCTTCACATACCACCTATGGATCCACCAGTGTCATTGCATGTGTGTTCTTTTTAGTAACAACAACCTTCTCACATACCACCTATGGATCCACCAGTGTCATTGCATGTGTGTTCTTTTCACTAACAACAACTAGTGTCATTGCATGTGTGTTCTCTTCACACACCACCTATGAATCCACCAAAGTGTCATTGAAATGTGTGTTCTTTTCACATACCACACATGGATCCACCAGTGTCATTGCATGTGTGTTCTTTTTAGTAACAACAACCAGTCATTTTGCATGTGTGTTCTTTTCACATACCACCTATGGATCCACTAGTGTCATTGCATGTGTGTTCTCTTAACAATCCACCTATGGATCCACCAGTGTCATTGCATGTGTGTTACTTTTAGTAACAACAACAAGTGTCATTTTGCATGTGTGTTCTCTTCACATACCACCTATGGATCCACCAGTGTCATTGCATGTGTGTTCTTTTCACTAACAACAACCAGAGTCATTGATAGTGTGTTCTTCTTCAGATACCACACATGGATCCACCAGTGTCATTGCATGTGTGTTCTTTTCACTAACAACAACCAGAGTCATTGCATGTGTGTTCTTTTCACATACCACATATGGATCCACTAGAGTCATTTTGCATGTGTGATCTCTTCACATACCACCTATGGATCCACCAGTGTCATTGCATGTGTGTTCTTTTCACTAACAACAACCAGAGTCATTGCATGTGTGTTCTTTTCACATACCACATATGGATCCACTAGAGTCATTTTGCATGTGTGATCTCTTCACATACCACCTATGGATCCACCAGTGTCATTGCATGTGTGTTCTTTTTAGTAACAACAACCTTCTCACATACCACCTATGGATCCACCAGTGTCATTGCATGTGTGTTCATTTCACTAACAACTACCAGAGTCATTTTGCATGTGTGATCTCTTCACATACCACCTATGGATCCACCAGTGGCATTGCATGTGTCTTCTTTTTAATAACAACAAAAGAGTCATTGAAATGTGTGTTCTTCTCACATACCACCTATGGATCCACCAGTGTCATTGCATGTGTGTTCATTTCACTAATAACTACCAGAGTCATTTTGCATGTGTGATCTCTTCACATACCACCTATGGATCCACCAGTGTCATTGCATGTGTGTTCTTTTTAGTAACAACAAGAGTCATTGAAATATGTGTTCTTGTCACATACCACCTATGGATCCACCAGTGTCATTGCATGTGTGTTCATTTCATAATCCACCTTTGGATCCACCGGTGTCATTGCATGTTGTACTTTTTAGTAACAACCAGAGTCATTTTGCATGTTTGTTCTTCTCACATACCACCTATGGATCCACCAGTGTCATTGAAATGTGTATTATTTTCACAATCCACCCATGGATCACCAGTGTCATTGCATGTGTGTTCTTTTTAGTAACAACAACCAGAGTCATTTTGCATGTGTGATCTCTTCACATACCACCTATGGATCCACCATTGTCATTGCATGTGTGTTCTTTTTAGTAACAACAACCAGAGTCATTGAAATGTGTGTTCTTCTCACATACCACCTATGGATCCACCAGTGTCATTGCATGTGTGTTCATTTCATAATCCACCTTTGGATCCACCAGTGTCATTGCATGTGTGTACTTTTTAGTAACAACAACCAGAGTCATTTTGCATGTTTGTTCTTCTCACATACCACCTATGGATCCACCAGTGTCATTGAAATGTGTATTATTTTCACAATCCACCCATGGATCACCAGTGTCATTGCATGTGTGTTCTTTTTAGTAACAACAACCAGAGTCATTTTGCATGTGTGTTCTTCTCACATACCACCTATGGATCCACCAGTGTCATTGCATGTGTGTTCTCTTCACAATCCACCTATGGATCCACCGGTGTCATTGAAATGCGTGTTCTCTATAAAGACCACACATGGATCCACCAGTGTCATTGCATGTGTGTTCTTTTTAGTAACAGCAACCAGTCATTTTGCATGTGTGTTCTTTTCACATACCACCTATGGATCCACAAGTGTCATTGCATGTGTGTTCTCTTCACAATCCACCTATGGATCCACCAGTGTCATTGCATGTGTGTTATTTTTCGTAACAACAACAAGTGTCATTGCATGTGTGTTCTTTTTAGTAACAACAAAAAGTGTCATTTCATGTGTGGTCTCTTCACAGTCCACACATGGATCCACCAGTGTCATTGCATGTGTGTTCTTTTCACTAACAACAACCAGAGAGTCATTGAAATGTGTGCTCTTTTCACATACCACCTATGGATCCACCAGTGTCATTGCATGTGTGTTCTTTTCACTAACAACAACCAGAGTCATTGCATGTGTGTTCTTTTCACATACCACATATGGATCCACCAGAGTCATTTTGCATGTGTGATCTCTTCACAATCCACCTATGGATCCACCGGTGTCATTGAAATGCGTGTTCTCTACAGAGACCACACATGGATCCACCAGTGTCATTGCATGTGTGTTATTTTTAGTAACAGCAACCAGTCGTTTTGCATGTGTGTTCTTTTCACATACCACCTATGGATCCACCAGTGTCATTGCATGTGTGTTCTATTCACAATCCACCTATGGATCCACCAGTGTCATTGCATGTGTGTTCTTTTTAGTAACAACAAGTGTCATTGCATTTGTGTTCTGTTTAGTAACAAAAACAAGTGTCATTGCATGTGTGTTCATTTCAGAAACCACACATGGATCCACCAGTGTCATTGCATGTGTGTTCTTTTCACTAACAACCAGAGTCATTGAAATGTGTGCTCTCTTCAAAGACCACACATGGATCCACCAGTGTCATTGCATGTGTGTTCTTTTCACTAACAACAACCAGAGTCATTGCATGTGTGTTCTTTTCACATACCACATATGGATCCACCAGAGTCATTTTGCATGTGTGATCTCTTCACATACCACCTATGGATCCACCAGTGTCATTGCATGTGTGTTATTTTTAGTAACAACAACCTTCTCACATACCACCTATGGATCCACCAGTGTCATTGCATGTGTGTTCATTTCACTAACAACTACCAGAGTTATTTTGCATGTGTGATCTCTTCACATACCAACTATGGATCCACCAGTGTCATTGCATGTGTGTTCTTTTTAGTAACAACAACTAGAGTCATTGAAATGTGTGTTCTTCTCACATACCACCTATGGATCCACCAGTGTCATTGCATGTGTGTTCATTTCATAATCCACCTATGGATCCACCAGTGTCATTGCATGTGTGTTCTTTTTAGTAACAACAACCAGAGTCATTTTGCATGTGTGTTCTTCTCACATACCACCTATGGATCCACCAGTGTCTGAAATGTGTATTATTTTCGCAACCCACCCATGGATCACCAGTGTCATTGCATGTGTGTTCTTTTTAGTAACAACAACCAGAGTCATTTTGCATGTGTGATCTCTTCACATACCACCTATGGATCCACCATTGTCATTGCATGTGTGTTCTTTTTAGTAACAACAACCAGAGTCATTGAAATGTGTGTTCTTCTCACATACCACCTATGGATCCACCAGTGTCATTGCATGTGTGTTCATTTCATAATCCACCTATGGATCCACCAGTGTCATTGCATGTGTGTTCTTTTTAGTAACAACAACGAGAGTCATTTTGCATGTGTGTTCTTCTCACATACCACCTATGGATCCACCACTGTCATTGAAATGTGTATTATTTTCACAATCCACCCATGGATCACCAGTGTCATTGCTTGTGTGTTCTTTTTAGTAACAACAACCAGAGTCATTTTGCATGTGTGATCTCTTCACATACCACCTATGGATCCACCAGTGTCATTGCATGTGTGTTCTTTTTAGTAACAACAACCTTCTCACATACCACCTATGGATCCACCAGTGTCATTGGATGTGTGTTCTTTTCACTAACAACAACCAGTGTCATTGCATGTGTGTTCTCTTCACAATCCACCTATGGATCCACAAGTGTCATTGAAATGCGTGTTCTCTACAGATACCACACATGGATCCACCGGTGTCATTGCATGTGTGTTCTTTTTAGTAACAACAACCAGTCATTTTGCATGTGTGTTCTTTTCACATACCACCTATGGATCCACTAGTGTCATTGCATGTGTGTTCTCTTCACAATCCACCTATGGATCCACCAGTGTCATTGCATGTGTGTTCTTTTTAGTAACAACAACAAGTGTCATTGCATGTGTGTTCTCTTCAGAGACCACACATGGATCCACCAGTGTCATTGCATGTGTGTTCTTTTCACTAACAACAACCAGAGTCATTGAAATGTGTGCTCTCTTCAGAGACCACACATGGATCCACCAGTGTCATTGCATGTGTGTTCTTTTCACTAACAACAACCAGAGTCATTGCATGTGTGTTCTTTTCACATACCACATATGGATCCACTAGAGTCATTTTGCATGTGTGATCTCTTCACATACCACCTATGGATCCACCAGTGTCATTGCATGTGTGTTCTTTTCACTAACAACAACCAGAGTCATTGCATGTGTGTTCTTTTCACATACCACATATGGATCCACTAGAGTCATTTTGCATGTGTGATCTCTTCACATACCACCTATGGATCCACCAGTGTCATTGCATGTGTGTTCTTTTTAGTAACAACAACCTTCTCACATACCACCTATGGATCCACCAGTGTCATTGCATGTGTGTTCATTTCACTAACAACTACCAGAGTCATTTTGCATGTGTGATCTCTTCACATACCACCTATGGATCCACCAGTGGCATTGCATGTGTGTTCTTTTTAGTAACAACAACCAGAGTCATTGAAATGTGTGTTCTTCTCACATACCACCTATGGATCCACCAGTGTCATTGCATGTGTGTTCATTTCACTAACAACTACCAGAGTCATTTTGCATGTGTGATCTCTTCACATACCACCTATGGATCCACCAGTGTCATTGCATGTGTGTTCTTTTTAGTAACAACAACCAGAGTCATTGAAATATGTGTTCTTCTCACATACCACCTATGGATCCACCAGTGTCATTGCATGTGTGTTCATTTCATAATCCACCTATGGATCCACCAGTGTCATTGCATGTGTGTACTTTTTAGTAACAACAACCAGAGTCATTTTGCATGTGTGTTCTTCTCACATACCACCTATGGATCCACCAGTGTCATTGAAATGTGTATTATTTTCACAATCCACCCATGGATCACCAGTGTCATTGCATGTGTGTTCTTTTTAGTAACAACAACCAGAGTCATTTTGCATGTGTGATCTCTTCACATACCACCTATGGATCCACCATTGTCATTGCATGTGTGTTCTTTTTAGTAACAACAACCAGAGTCATTGAAATGTGTGTTCTTCTCACATACCACCTATGGATCCACCAGTGTCATTGCATGTGTGTTCATTTCATAATCCACCTATGGATCCACCAGTGTCATTGCATGTGTGTTCTTTTTAGTAACAACAACGAGAGTCATTTTGCATGTGTGTTCTTCTCACATACCACCTATGGATCCACCAGTGTCATTGAAATGTGTATTATTTTCACAATCTACCCATGGATCACTAGTGTCATTGTATGTGTGTTCTTTTTAGTAACAACAACCAGAGTCATTTTGCATGTGTGTTCTTCTCACATACCACCTATGGATCCACCAGTGTCATTGCATGTGTGTTCTCTTCACAATCCACCTATGGATCCACCGGTGTCATTGAAATGCGTGTTCTCTATAGAGACCACACATGGATCCACCAGTGTCATTGCATGTGTGTTCTTTTTAGTAACAACAACCAGTCATTTTGCATGTGTGTTCTTTTCACATACCACCTATGGATCCACCAGTGTCATTGCATGTGTGTTCTCTTCACAATCCACCTATGGATCCACCAGTGTCATTGCATGTGTGTTATTTTTCGTAACAACAACAAGTGTCATTGCATGTGTGTTCTTTTTAGTAACAACAAAAAGTGTCATTTCATGTGTGTTCTCTTCAGAGACCACACATGGATCCACCAGTGTCATTGCATGCGTGTTCTTTTCACTAACAACAACCAGAGTCATTGAAATGTGTGCTCTCTTCAAAGACCACACATGGATCCACAGTGTCATTGCATGTGTGTTCTTTTCACTAACAACAACCAGAGTCATTGCATGTGTGTTCTTTTCACATACCACATATGGATCCACCAGAGTCATTTTGCATGTGTGATCTCTTCACATACCACCTATGGATCCACCAGTGTCATTGCATGTGTGTTATTTTTAGTAACAACAACCTTCTCACATACCACCTATGGATCCACCAGTGTCATTGCATGTGTGTTCTTTCTAGTAACAACAACCAGAGTCATTTTGCATGTGTGATCTCTTCACATACCACCTATGGATCCACCAAAGTGTCATTGCATGTGTGTTCTTTTAGTAACAACAACTAGAGTCATTGAAATGTGTGTTCTTCTCACATACCACCTATGGATCCACCAGTGTCATTGCATGTGTTCATTTCATAATCCACCTATGGATCCACCAGTGTCATTGCATGTGTGTTCTTTTTAGTAACAACAACCAGAGTCATTTTGCATGTGTGTTCTTCTCACATACCACCTATGGATCCACCAGTGTCATTGAAATGTGTATTATTTTCACAATCCACCCATGGATCACCAGTGTCATTGCATGTGTGTTCTTTTTAGTAACAACAACCAGAGTCATTTTGCATGTGTGATCTCTTCACATACCACCTATGGATCCACCAGTGTCATTGCATGTGTGTTCTTTTTAGTAACAACAACCTTCTCACATACCACCTATGGATCCACCAGTGTCATTGCATGTGTGTTCTTTTCACTAACAACAACCAGTGTCATTGCATGTGTGTTCTCTTCACAATCCACCTATGGATCCACCAGTGTCATTGAAATGCGTGTTCTCTACAGATACCACACATGGATCCACCAGTGTCATTGCATGTGTGTTCTTTTTAGTAACAACAACCAGTCATTTTGCATGTGTGTTCTTTTCACATACCACCTATGGATCCACTAGTGTCATTGCATGTGTGTTCTCTTCACAATCCACCTATGGATCCACCAGTGTCATTGCATGTGTGTTCTTTTTAGTAACAACAACAAGTGTCATTGCATGTGTGTTCTCTTCAGAGACCACACATGGATCCACCAGTGTCATTGCATGTGTGTTCTTTTCACTAACAACAACCAGAGTCATTGAAATGTGTGCTCTCTTCAGAGACCACACATGGATCCACCAGTGTCATTGCATGTGTGTTCTTTTCACTAACAACAACCAGAGTCATTGCATGTGTGTTCTTTTCACATACCACATATGGATCCACTAGAGTCATTTTGCAGGTGTGATCTCTTCACATACCACCTATGGATCCACCAGTGGCATAGCATGTGTGTTCTTTTTAGTAACAACAACCTTCTCACATACCACCTATGGATCCACCAGTGTCATTGCATGTGTGTTCATTTCACATACAACTACCAGAGTCATTTTGCATGTGTGATCTCTTCACATACCACCTATGGATCCACCAGTGTCATTGCATGTGTGTTCTTTTTAGTAACAACAACCAGAGTCATTGAAATGTGTGTTCTTCTCACATACCACCTATGGATCCACCAGTGTCATTGCATGTGTGTTCTTCTCACATACCACCTATGGATCCACCAGTGTCATTGCATGTGTGTTCTCTTCACAATCCACCTATGGATCCACCAGTGTCATTGCATGTGTGTTCTTTTTAGTAACAACAACCAGAGTCATTTTGCATGTGTGTTCTCTTCACAGACCACCTATGGATCCACCAGTGTCATTGCATGTGTGTTCTTTTTACTAAAAACAACAAGAGTCATTGAAATGTGTGTTCTTCTCACATACCACCTATGGATCCACCAGTGTCATTGCATGTGTGTTCTTTTCACTAACAACAACCAGAGTCATTGCATGTGTGTTCTTTTTACTAACAACAACAAGTGTCATTGAAATCTGTGTTCTCTTCACATACCACACATGGATCCACCAGTGTCATTGCATGCGTGTTCTTTTACTAACAACAACCAGAGTTTTTGCATGTGTGTTCTTTTCACATACGACCTATGGACCACCAGTGTCATTGCATGTGTGGTCTCTTCACATACCAACTATGGATCCACCAATGTCATTACATGTGTGTTCTTTTTAGAAACAACCAGAATCATTGAAATGTGTGTTCTTCTCACAAACCACCTATGGATCCACCAGTGTCATTGCATGTGTGTTCTTTTTAGTAACAACAACCTTCTCACATACCACCTATGGATCCACCAGTGTCATTGCATGTGTGTTCTTTTTAGTAACAACAACCAGAGTCATTTTGCATGTGTGATCTCTTCACATACCACCTATGGATCCACCAGTGGCATTGCATGTGTGTTCTTTTTTAGTAACAACAACCAGAGTCATTGAAATGTGTGTTCTTCTCACATACCACCTATGGATCCACCAGTGTCATTGCATGTGTGTTCATTTCACTAACAACTACCAGAGTCATTTTGCATGTGTGATCTCTTCACATACCACCTATGGATCCACCAGTGTCATTGCATGTGTGTTCTTTTTAGTAACAACAACCAGAGTCATTGAAATATGTGTTCTTGTCACATACCACCTATGGATCCACCAGTGTCATTGCATGTGTGTTCATTTCATAATCCACCTTTGGATCCACCAGTGTCATTGCATGTGTGTACTTTTTAGTAACAACAACCAGTCATTTTGCATGTGTGTTCTTCTCACATACCACCTATGGATCCACCAGTGTCATTGAAATGTGTATTATTTTCACAATCCACCCATGGATCACCAGTGTCATTGCATGTGTGTTCTTTTTAGTAACAACAACCAGAGTCATTTTGCATGTGTGATCTCTTCACATACCACCTATGGATCCACCATTGTCATTGCATGTGTGTTCTTTTTAGTAACAACAACCAGAGTCATTGAAATGTGTGTTCTTCTCACATACCACCTATGGATCCACCAGTGTCATTGCATGTGTGTTCATTTCATAATCCACCTATGGATCCACCAGTGTCATTGCATGTGTGTTCTTTTTAGTAACAACAACGAGAGTCATTTTGCATGTGTGTTCTTCTCACATACCACCTATGGATCCACCAGTGTCATTGAAATGTGTATTATTTTCACAATCCACCCATGGATCACTAGTGTCATTGCATGTGTGTTCTTTTTAGTAACAACAACCAGAGTCATTTTGCATGTGTGTTCTTCTCACATACCACCTATGGATCCACCAGTGTCATTGCATGTGTGTTCTCTTCACAATCCACCTATGGATCCACCGGTGTCATTGAAATGCGTGTTCTCTACAGAGACCACACATGGATCCACCAGTGTCATTGCATGTGTGTTCTTTTTAGTAACAACAACCAGTCATTTTGCATGTGTGTTCTTTTCACATACCACCTATGGATCCACCAGTGTCATTGCATGTGTGTTCTCTTCACAATCCACCTATGGATCCACCAGTGTCATTGCATGTGTGTTCTTTTTAGTAACAACAACAAGTGTCATTGCATGTGTGTTCTTTTTAGTAACAACAACAAGTGTCATTTCATGTGTGTTCTCTTCAGAGACCACACATGGATCCACCAGTGTCATTGCATGTGTGTTCTTTTCACTAACAACAACCATAGTCATTGAAATGTGTGCGCTCTTCAAAGACCACACATGGATCCACCGGTGTCATTGCATGTGTGTTCTTTTCACTAACAACAACCAGAGTCATTGCATGTGTGTTCTTTTCACATACCACATATGGATCCACCAGAGTCATTTTGCATGTGTGATCTCTTCACATACCACCTATGGATCCACCAGTGTCATTGCATGTGTCTTATTTTTAGTAACAACAACCTTCTCACATACCACCCATGGATCACCAGTGTCATTGCATGTGTGTTCTTTTTAGTAACAACAACCAGAGTCATTTTGCATGTGTGATCTCTTCACATACCACCTATGGATCCACCAATGTCATTGCATGTGTGTTCTTTTTAGTAACAACAACTAGAGTCATTGAAATGTGTGTTCTTCTCACATACCACCTATGGATCCACCAGTGTCATTGCATGTGTGTTCATTTCATAATCCACCTATGGATCCACCAGTGTCATTGCATGTGTGTTCTTTTTAGTAACAACAACCAGAGTCATTTTGCATGTGTGTTCTTCTCACATACCACCTATGGATCCACCACTGTCATTGAAATGTGTATTATTTTCACAATCCACCCATGGATCACCAGTGTCATTGCATGTGTGTTCTTTTTAGTAACAACAACAGAGTCATTGAAATGTGTGTTCTTCTCACATACCACCTATGGATCCACCAGTGTCATTGCATGTGTGTTCATTTCACTAACAACTACCAGAGTCATTTTGCATGTGTGATCTCTTCACATACCACCTATGGATCCACCAGTGTCATTGCATGTGTGTTCTTTTTAGTAACAACAACCAGAGTCATTGAAATGTGTGTTCTTCTCACATACCACCTATGGATCCACCAGTGTCATTGCATGTGTGTTCATTTCATAATCCACCTATGGATCCACCAGTGTCATTGCATGTGTTCTTTTTAGTAACAACAACCAGAGTCATTTTGCATGTGTGTTCTTCTCACATACCACCTATGGATCCACCAGTGTCATTGAAATGTGTATTATTTTCACAATCCACCCATGGATCACCAGTGTCATTGCATGTGTGTTCTTTTTAGTAACAACAACCAGAGTCATTTTGCATGTGTGATCTCTTCACATACCACCTATGGATCCACCAGTGTCATTGCATGTGTGTTCTTTTTAGTAACAACAACCAGAGTCATTGAAATGTGTGTTCTTCTCACATACCACCTATGGATCCACCAGTGTCATTGCATGTGTGTTCTTTTTAGTAACAACAACCAGAGTCATTGAAATATGTGTTCTTCTCACATACCACCTATGGATCCACCAGTGTCATGGCATGTGTGTTCTTTTCATATACCACCTATGGATCCACAAGTGTCATTGCATGTGTGTTCTCTTCACAATCCACCTATAGATCCACTAGTGTCATTGCATGTGTGTTCTCTTTAGTAACAACAACCAGTGTCATTGCATGTGTGTTCTCTTCAGAGACCACATTTGGATCCACCAGCGTCATTGCATGTGTGTTCTTTTTACTAACTACAACAAGAGTCATTGAAATGTCTGCTCTCTTCAGAGACCACACATGGATCAACCAGTGTCATTGCATGTGTGTTCTTTTCACTAACAACAACCAGAGTCATTGCATGTGTGTTCTTTTTACTAACAACAACACGAGTCATTGAAATGTGTGCTCTCTTCAGTGGCCACACATGGATCCACCAGTGTCATTGCATGTGTGTTCTTTTCCCTAACAACAACCAGAGTCATTGCATGTGTGTTCTTTTCACATACCACATATGGATCCACCAGAGTCATTGCATGTGTGTTCTTTTTACAAACAACCAGAATCATTGAAATGTGTGTTCTTCTCACATACCACCTATGGATCCACCAGTGTCATTGCATGTGTGTTCTTTTTAGTAACAACAAACTTCTCACATACCACCTATGGATCCACCAGTGTCATTGCATGTGTGTTCATTTCACTAACAACTACCAGAGTCATTTTGCATGTGTGATCTCTTCACATACCACCTATGGATCCACTAGTGGCATTGCATGTGTGTTCTTTTTAGTAACAACAACCAGAGTCATTGAAATGTGTGTTCTTCTCACATACCACCTATGGATCCACCAGTGTCATTGCATGTGTGTTCATTTCATAATCCACCTATGGATCCACCAGTGTCATTGCATGTGTGTTCTTTTTAGTAACAACAACCAGAGTCATTTTGCATGTGTGTTCTTCTCACATACCACCTATGGATCCACTAGTGTCATTGCATGTGTGTTCTTTTTAGTAACAACAACCAGAGTCATTTTGCATGTGTGTTCTTCTCACATACCACCTATGGATCCAACAGTGTCATTGCATGTGTGTTCATTTCATAATCCACCTATGGATCCACCAGTGTCATTGCATGTGTGTAATTTTTAGTAACAACAACCAGAGTCATTTTGCATGTGTGTTCTTCTCACATACCACCTATGGATCCACCAGTGTCATTGAAATGTGTATTATTTTCACAATCCACCCATGGATCACCAGTGTCATTGCATGTGTGTTCTTTTTAGTAACAACAACCAGAGTCATTTTGCACATGTGATCTCTTCACATACCACCTATGGATCCACCATTGTCATCGCATGTGTGTTCTTTTTAGTAACAACAACCAGAGTCATTTTGCATGTGTAGTCTCTTCACATACCACCTATGGATCCACTAGTGGCATTGCATGTGTGTTCTTTTTAGTAACAACAACCAGAGTCATTGAAATGTGTGTTCTTCTCACATACCACCTATGGATCCACCAGTGTCATTGCATGTGTGTTCATTTCACTAACAACTACCAGAGTCATTTTGCATGTGTGATCTCTTCACATACCACCTATGGATCCACCAGTGTCATCGCATGTGTGTTCTTTTTAGTAACAACCAGAGTCATTGAAATGTGTGTTCTTCTCACATACCTCCTATGGATCCACCAGTGTCATTGCATGTGTTTTCATTTCAAAATCCACCTATGGATCCACCAGTGTCATTGCATGTGTGTTCTTTTTAGTAACAACAACCAGAGTCATTTTGCATGTGTGTTCTTCTCACATACCACCTATGGATCCACCAGTGTCATTGCATGTGTGTTCTTTTTAGTAACAACAACCAGAGTCATTTTGCATGTGTGATCTCTTCACATACCACCTATGGATCCACCAGTGTCATTGCATGTGTGTTCTTTTTAGAGACAACAACCAGAGTCATTGAAATATGTGTTCTTCTCACATACCACCTATGGATCCACCAGTGTCATTGCATGTGTGTTCTTTTCACATACCACCTATGGATCCACCAGTGTCATTGCATGTGTGTTCTCTTCACAATCCACCTATAGATCCACTAGTGTCATTGCATGTGTGTTCTCTTTAGTAACAACAACCAGTGTCATTGCATGTGTGTTCTCTTTAGAGACCACATATGGATCCACCAGTGTCATTGCATGTGTGTTCTTTTTACTAACAACAACAAGAGTCATTGAAATGTCTGCTCTCTTCAGAGACCACACATGGATCAACCAGTGTCATTGCATGTGTGTTCTTTTCACTAACAACAACCAGAGTCATTGCATGTGTGTTCTTTTTACTAACAACAACACGAGTCATTGAAATTTGTGCTCTCTTCAGTGACCACACATGGATCCACCAGTGTCATTGCATGTGTGTTCTTTTCCCTAACAACAACCAGAGTCATTGCATGTGTGTTCTTTTCACATACCACATATGGATCCACCAGAGTCATTCTCCATGTGTGGTCTCTTCACATACCAACTATGGATCGACCAATGTCATTGCATGTGTGTTCTTTTTAGAAACAACCAGAATCATGGAAATGTGTGTTCTTCTCACATACCACCTATGGATCCACCAGTGTAATTGCATGTGTGTTCTTTTTAGTAACAACAAACTTCTCACATACCACCTATGGATCCACCAGTGTCATTGCATGTGTGTTCATTTCACTAACAACTACCAGAGTCATTTTGCATGTGTGATCTCTTCACATACCACCTATGGATCCACCAGTGGCATTGCATGTGTGTTCTTTTAGTAACAACAACCAGAGTCATTGAAATGTGTGTTCTTCTCACATACCACCTATGGATCCACCAGTGTCATTGCATGTGTGTTCATTTCACTAACAACTATCAGAGTCATTTTGCATGTGTGATCTCTTCACATACCACCTATGGATCCACCAGTCTCATTGCATGTGTGTTCTTTTTACTAACAACAACCAGAGTCATTGAAATATGTGTTCTTCTCACATACCACCTATGGATCCACCAGTGTCATTGCATGTGTGTTCATTTCATAATCCACCTATGGATCCACCAGTGTCATTGCATGTGTGTAATTTTTAGTAACAACAACCAGAGTCATTTTGCATGTGTGTTCTTCTCACATACCACCTATGGATCCACCAGTGTCATTGAAATGTGTATTATTTTCACAATCCACCCATGGATCACCAGGTTCATTGCATGTGTGTTCTTTTTAGTAACAACAACCAGAGTCATTTTGCACGTGTGATCTCTTCACATACCACCAATGGATCCACCACTGTCATTGCATGTGTGTTCTTTATAGTAACAACAACCAGAGTCATTGAAATGTGTGTTCTTCTCACATACCACCTATGGATCCACTAGTGTCATTGAATGTTTGTTCATTTCATAATCCACCTATGGATCCACCAGTGTCATTGCATGTGTGTTCTTTTTAGTAACAACAACGAGAGTCATTTTGCATGTGTGTTCTTCTCACATACCACCTATGGATCCACCAGTGTCATTGAAATGTGTATTATTTTCACAATCCACCCATGGATCACTAGTGTCATTGCATGTGTGTTCTTTTTAGTAACAACAACCAGAGTCATTTTGCATGTGTGTTCTTCTCACATACCACCTATGGATCCACCAGTGTCATTGCATGTGTGTTCTCTTCACAATCCACCTATGGATCCACCGGTGTCATTGCATGTGTGTTCTATTCACAATACACACATGGATCCACCAGTGTCATTGCATGTGTGTTATTTTTAGTAACAACAACCAGTCATTTTGCATGTGTGTTCTTTTCACATACCACCTATGGATCCACCAGTGTCATTGCATGTGTGTTCTCTTCACAATCCACCTATGGATCCACCAGGGTCATTGCAGGTGTGTTTCTTTTCGTAACAACAACAAGTGTCATTGCATGTGTGTTCTTTTTAGTAACAACAACAAGTGTCATTTCATGTGTGTTCTCTTCAGAGACCACACATGGATCCACCAGTGTCATTGCATGTGTGTTCTTTTCACTAACAACAACCAGAGTCATTGAAATGTGTGCTCTCTTCAAAGACCACACATGGATCCACCAGTGTCATTGCATGTGTGTTCTTTTCACTAACAACAACCAGAGTCATTGCATGTGTGTTCTTTTCACATACCACATATGGATCCACCAGAGTCATTTTGCATGTGTGATCTCTTCACATACCACCTATGGATCCACCAGTGTCATTGCATGTGTGTTATTTTTAGTAACAACAACCTTCTCACATACCACCCATGGATCACCAGTGTCATTGCATGTGTGTTCTTTTTAGTAACAACAACCAGAGTCATTTTGCATGTGTGATCTCTTCACATACCACCTATGGATCCACCAGTGTCATTGCATGTGTGTTCTTTTTAGTAACAACAACCAGAGTCATTGAAATGTGTGTTCTTCTCACATACCACCTATGTATCCACCAGTGTCATTGCATGTGTGTTCATTTCATAATCCACCTATGGATCCACCAGTGTCATTGCATGTGTGTTCTTTTTAGTAACAACAACCAGAGTCATTTTGCATGTGTGTTCTTCTCACATACCACCTATGGATCCACCAGTGTCATTGAAATGTGTATTATTTTCACAATCCACCCATGGATCACCAGTGTCATTGCATGTGTGTTCTTTTTAGTAACAACAACCAGAGTCATTTTGCATGTGTGATCTCTTCACATACCACCTATGGATCCACCAGTGTCATTGCATGTGTGTTCTTTTTAGTAACAACAACCTTCTCACATACCACCTATGGATCCACCAGTGTCATTGCATGTGTGTTCTCTTCACAATCCAATTATGGATCCACCAGTGTCGTTGAAATACGTGTTCTCTATAGATACCACACATGGATCCACCAGTGCCATTGCATGTGTGTTCTTTTTAGTACCAACAACCAGTCGTTTTGCATGTGTGTTCTTTTCACATACCACCTATGGATCCACTAGTGTCATTGCATGTGTGTTCTCTTCACAATCCACCTATGGATCCACCAGTGTCATTGCATGTGTGTTCTTTTTAGTAACAACAACAAGTGTCGTTGCATGTGTGTTCTCTTCACATACCACCTATGGATCCACCAGTGTCATAGCATGTGTGTTCTTTTTAGTAACAACAACCTTATCACATACCATCTATGGATCCACCAGTGTCATTGCATGTGTGTTCATTTCACTAACAACTACCAGAGTCATTTTGCATGTGTGATCTCTTCACATACCACCTATGGATCCACCAGTGTCATTGCATGTGTGTTCTTTTTAGAGACAACAACCAGAGTCATTGAAATATGTGTTCTTCTCACATACCACCTATGGATCCACCAGTGTCATTGCATGTGTGTTCTTTTCACATACCACCTATGGATCCACCAGTGTCATTGCATGTGTGTTCTCTTCACAATCCACCTATAGATCCACCAGTGTCATAGCATGTGTGTTCTTTTTAGTAACAACAACCTTATCACATACCATCTATGGATCCACCAGTGTCATTGCATGTGTGTTCATTTCACTAACAACTACCAGAGTCATTTTGCATGTGTGATCTCTTCACATACCACCTATGGATCCACCAGTGGCATTGCATGTGTGTTCTTTTTAGTAACAACAACCAGAGTCATTGAAATGTGTGTTCTTCTCACATACCACCTATGGATCCACCAGTGTCATTGCATGTGTGTTCATTTCACTAACAACTATCAGAGTCATTTTGCATGTGTGATCTCTTCACATACCACCTATGGATCCACCAGTCTCATTGCATGTGTGTTCTTTTTACTAACAACAACCAGAGTCATTGAAATATGTGTTCTTCTCACATACCACCTATGGATCCAACAGTGTCATTGCATGTGTGTTCATTTCATAATCCAGCTATGGATCCACCAGTGTCATTGCATGTGTGTAATTTTTAGTAACAACAACCAGAGTCATTTTGCATGTGTGTTCTTCTCACATACCACCTATGGATCCACCAGTGTCATTGAAATGTGTATTATTTTCACAATCCACCCATGGATCACCAGGTTCATTGCATGTGTGTTCTTTTTAGTAACAACAACCAGAGTCATTTTGCACGTGTGATCTCTTCACATACCACCAATGGATCCACCACTGTCATTGCATGTGTGTTCTTTATAGTAACAACAACCAGAGTCATTGAAATGTGTGTTCTTCTCACATACCACCTATGGATCCACTAGTGTCATTGCATGTTTGTTCATTTCATAATCCACCTATGGATCCACCAGTGTCATTGCATGTGTGTTCTTTTTAGTAACAACAACGAGAGTCATTTTGCATGTGTGTTCTTCTCACATACCACCTATGGATCCACCAGTGTCATTGAAATGTGTATTATTTTCACAATCTACCCATGGATCACTAGTGTCATTGCATGTGTGTTCTTTTTAGTAACAACAACCAGAGTCATTTTGCATGTGTGTTCTTCTCACATACCACCTATGGATCCACCAGTGTCATTGCATGTGTGTTCTCTTCACAATCCACCTATGGATCCACCGGTGTCATTGAAATGCGTGTTCTCTACAGAGAACACACATGGATCCACCAGTGTCATTGCATGTGTGTTATTTTTAGTAACAGCAACCAGTCATTTTGCATGTGTGTTCTTTTCACATACCACCTATGGATTCACCAGTGTCATTGCATGTGTGTTCTCTTCACAATCCACCTATGGATCCACCAGTGTCATTGCATGTGTGTTCTTTTTAGTAACAACAACAAGTGTCATTGCATGTGTGTTCTTTTTAGTAACAACAACAAGTGTCATTTCATGTGTGTTCTCTTCAGAGACCACACATGGATCCACCAGTGTCATTGCATGTGTGTTCTTTTCACTAACAACAACCAGAGTCATTGAAATGTGTGCTCTCTTCAAAGACCACACATGGATCCACCAGTGTCATTGCATGTGTGTTCTTTTCACTAACAACAACCAGAGTCATTGCATGTGTGTTCTTTTCACATACCACATATGGATCCACCAGAGTCATTTTGCATGTGTGATCTCTTCCCATACCACCTATGGATCCACCAGTGTCATTGCATGTGTGTTACTTTTAGTAACAACAACCTTCTCACATACCACCCATGGATCACCAGTGTCATTGCATGTGTGTTCTTTCTAGTAACAACAACCAGAGTTATTTTGCATGTGTGATCTCTTCACATACCACCTATGGATCCACCAGTGTCATTGCATGTGTGTTCTTTTTAGTAACAACAACTAGAGTCATTGAAATGTGTGTTCTTCTCACGTACCACCTATGGATCCACCAGTGTCATTGCATGTGCGTTCATTTCATAATCCATCTCTGGATCCACCAGTGTCATTGCATGTGTGTTCTTTTTAGTAACAACAACGAGAGCCTTTTTGCATGTGTGTTCTTCTCACATACCACCTATGGATCTACCACTGTCATTTAAATGTGTATTATTTTCACAATCCACCCATGGATCACCAGTGTCATTGCATGTGTGTTCTTTTTAGTAACAACAACCAGAGTCATTTTGCATGTGTGATCTCTTCACATACCACCTATGGATCCACCAGTGTCATTGCATGTGTGTTCTTTTTAGTAACAACAACCTTCTCACATACCACCTATGGATCCACCAGTGTCATTGCATGTGTGTTCTCTTCACAATCCACCTATGGATCCACCAGTGTCGTTGAAATACGTGTTCTCTATAGATACCACACATGGATCCACCAGTGCCATTGCATGTGTGTTCTTTTTAGTACCAACAACCAGTCGTTTTGCATGTGTGTTCTTTTCACATACCACCTATGGATCCACTAGTGTCATTGCATGTGTGTTCTCTTCACAATCCACCTATGGATCCACCAGTGTCATTGCATGTGTGTTCTTTTTAGTAACAACAACAAGTGTCGTTGCATGTGTGTTCTCTTCACATACCACCTATGGATCCACCAGTGTCATAGCATGTGTGTTCTTTTTAGTAACAACAACCTTATCACATACCATCTATGGATCCACCAGTGTCATTGCATGTGTGTTCATTTCACTAACAACTACCAGAGTCATTTTGCATGTGTGATCTCTTCACATACCACCTATGGATCCACCAGTGTCATTGCATGTGTGTTCTTTTTAGAGACAACAACCAGAGTCATTGAAATATGTGTTCTTCTCACATACCACCTATGGATCCACCAGTGTCATTGCATGTGTGTTCTTTTCACATACCACCTATGGATCCACCAGTGTCATTGCATGTGTGTTCTCTTCACAATCCACCTATAGATCCACCAGTGTCATTGCATGTGTGTTCTCTTTAGTAACAACAACCAGTGTCATTGCATGTGTGTTCTCTTTAGAGAGCACATATGGATCCACCAGTGTCATTGCATGTGTGTTCTTTTTACTAACAACAACAAGAGTCATTGAAACGTGTGCTCTCTTCAGAGACCACACATGGATCAACCAGTGTCATTGCATGTGTGTTCTTTTAACTAGCAACAACCAGAGTCATTGCATGTGTGTTCTTTTTACTAACAACAACACGAGTCATTGAAATGTGTGCTCTCTTCAGTGACCACACATGGATCCACCAGTGTCATTGCATGTGTGTTCTTTTCCCTAACAACAACCAGAGTCATTGCATGTGTGTTCTTTTCACATACCACATATGGATCCAAGAGAGTCATTCTGCATGTGTGGTCTCTTCACATACCAACTATGGATCCACCAATGTCATTGCATGTGTGTTCTTTTTAGAAACAAGCAGAATCATTGAAATGTGTGTTCTTCTCACATACCACCTATGGATCCACCAGTGTCATTGCATGTGTGTTCATTTCACTAACAACTACCAGAGTCATTTTGCATGTGTGATCTCTTCAGATACCACCTATGGATCCACCAGTGTCATTGCATGTGTGTTCTTTTTAGTAACAACAACCAGAGTCATTGAAATGTGTGTTCTTCTCACATACCACCTATGGATCCACCAGTGTCATTGCATGTGTGTTCATTTCACTAACAACTACCAGAGTCATTTTGCATGTGTTATCTCTTCACATACCACCTATGGATCCACCAGTGTCATTGCATGTGTGTTCTTTTCACTAACAACAACCAGTGTCATTGCATGTGTGTTCTCTTCACAATCCACCTATGGATCCACCAGTGTCATTGAAATGCGTGTTCTCTACAGAGACCACACATGGATCCACCAGTTTTATTGCGTGTTTGTTCTTTTAGTAACAACAACCAGTCGTTTTGCATGTGTGTTCTTTTCACATACCACCTATGGATCCACTAGTGTCATTGCATGTGTGTTCTCTTCACAATCCACCTATGGATCCACCAGTGTCATTGCATGTGTGTTCTTTTTAGTAACAACAACAAGTGTCGTTGCATGTGTGTTCTCTTCAGAGACCACACATGGATCCACCAGTGTCATTGCATGTGTGTTCTTTTCACTAACAACAACCAGAGTCATTGAAATGTGTGCTCTCTTCAGAGACCACACATGGATCCAGCAATGTCATTGCATGTGTGTTCTTTTCACTAACAACAACCATAGTCATTGCATGTGTGTTATTTTCACATACCACATATGGATCCACTAGAGTCATTTTGCATGTGTGATCTCTTCACATACCACCTATGGATCCACCAGTGTCATAGCATGTGTGTTCTTTTTAGTAACAACAACCTTATCACATACCACCTATGGATCCACCAGTGTCATTGCATGTGTGTTCATTTCACTAACAACAACCAGAGTCATTTTGCATGTGTGATCTCTTCACATACCACCTATGGATCCACCATTGTCATTGCATATGTGTTCTTTTTAGTAACAACAACCAGAGTCATTGAAATGTGTGTTCTTCTGACATACCACCTATGGATCCACCAGTGTCATTTCATGTGTGTTCATTTCATAATCCACCTATGGATCCACTAGTGTCATTGCATGTGTGTTCTTTTTAGTAACAACGACGAGAGTCGTTTTGCATGTGTGTTCTTCTCTCATACCACCTATGGATCCACCAGTGTCATTGAAATGTGTATTATTTTCACAATCTACCCATGGATCACTAGTGTCATTGCATGTGTGTTCTTTTTACTAACAACAACCAGAGTCATTTTGCATGTGTGTTCTTCTCACATACCACCTATGGATCCACCAGTGTCATTGCATGTGTGTTCTCTTCACAGTCCACCTATGGATCCACCGGTGATATTGAAATGCGTGTTCTCTACAGAGACCACACATGGATCCACCAGTGTCATTGCATGTGTGTTCTTTTTAGCAACAGCAACCAGTCATTTTGCATGTTTGTTCTTTTCACATACCACCTATGGATCCACCAGTGTCATTGCATGTGTGTTCTCTTCACAATCCACCTATGGATCCACCAGTGTCATTGCATGTGTGTTATTTTTAGTAACAACAACAAGTGTCATTGCATGTGTGTTCTTTTTAGTAACAACAACAAGTGTCATTTCATGTGTGTTCTCTTCAGAGACCACACATGGATCCACCAGTGTCATTGCATGTGTGTTCTTTTCACTAACAACAACCAGAGTCATTGAAATGTGTGCTCTCTTCAAAGACCACACATGGATCCACCAGTGTCATTGCATGTGTGTTCTTTTCACTAACAACAACCAGAGTCATTGCATGTGTGTTCTTTTCACATACCACATATGGATCCACCAGAGTCATTTTGCATGTGTGATCTTTTCACATACCACCTATGGATCCACCAGTGTCATTGCATGTGTGTTATTTTTAGTAACAACAACCTTCTCACATACCACCCATGGATCACCAGTGTCATTGCATGTGTGTTGTTTTTAGTAACAACAACCAGAGTCATTTTGCATGTGTGATCTCTTCACATACCACCTATGGATCCACAAGTGTCATTGCATGTGTGTTCTTTTTAGTAACAACAACCAGAGTCATTGAAATGTGTGTTCTTCTCATGTACCACCTATGGATCCACCAGTGTCATTGCATGTGTGTTCATTTCATAATCCACCTATGGATCCACCAGTGTCATTGCATGTGTGTTCTTTTTAGTAACAACAACGAGAGTCATTTTGCATGTGTGTTCTTCTCACATACCACCTATGGATCCACCACTGTCATTGAAATGTGTATTATTTTCACAATCCACCCATGGATCACCAGTGTCATTGCAGGTGTGTTCTTTTTAGTAACAACAACCAGAGTCATTTTGCATGTGTGTTCTTCTCACATACAACCTATGGATCCACCAGTGTCATTGCATGTGTGTTTTCTTCACAATCCACCTATGGATCCACCAGTGTCATTGAAATGCGTGTTCTCTACAGAGACCACACATGGATCCACCAGTGTCATTGCATGTGTGTTCTTTTCACTAACAACCAGAGTCATTGCATGTGTGTTCTTTTCACATACCACATATGGATCCACTAGAGTCATTTTGCATGTGTGATCTCTTCACATACCACCTATGGATCCACCAGTGTCATAGCATGTGTGTGCTTTTTAGTAACAACAACCTTATCACATACCACCTATGGATCCACTAGTGTCATTGCATGTGTGTTCATTTCACTAATAACTACCAGAGTCATTTTGCATGTGTGATCTCTTCACATACCACCTATGGATCCACCAGTGTCATTGCATGTGTGTTCTTTTTAGTAACAACAACCAGAGTCATTGAAATATGTGTTCTTGTCACATACCACCTATGGATCCACCAGTGTCATTGCATGTGTGTTCTTTTCACATACCACCTATGGATCCACCAGTGTCATTGCATGTGTGTTCTCTTCACAATCCACCTATAGATCCACCAGTGTCATTGCATGTGTGTTCTGTTTAGTAACAACAACCAGTGTCATTGCATGTGTGTTCTCTTCATAGACCACATATGGATCCAGCAGTGTCATTGCATGTGTGTTCTTTTTACTAACAACAACAAGAGTCATTGAAATGTGTGCTCTCTTCAGAGACCACACATGGATCAACCAGTGTCATTGCATGTGTGTTCTTTTCACTAACAACAACCAGAGTCATTGCATGTGTGCTCTTTTTACAAACAACAACACGAATCATTGATATGTGTGCTCTCTTCAGTGACCACACATGGATCCACCAGTGTCATTGCATGTGTGTTCTTTTCCCTAACAACAACCAGAGTCATTGCATGTGTGTTCTTTTCACATACCACATATGGATCCACCAGAGTCATTCTGCATGTGTGGTCTCTTCACATACCAACTATGGATCCACCAATGTCATTGCATGTGTGTTCTTTTTAGAAACAACCAGAATCATTGAAATGGGTGTTATTCTCACATACCACCTATGGATCCACCAGTGTCATTGCATGTGTGTTCATTTCACTAACAACTACCAGAGTCATTTTGCATGTGTGATCTCTTCACATACCACCTATGGATCCACCAGTGTCATTGCATGTGTGTTCTCTTCACAATCCACCTATAGATCCACCAGTGTCATTGCATGTGTGTTCTCTTTAGTAACAACAACCAGTGTCCTTGCATGTGTGTTCTCTTCAGAGACCACATATGGATCCACCAGTGTCATTGCATGTGTGTTCTTTTTACTAACAACAACAAGAGTCATTGAAATGTGTGCTCTCTTCAGAGACCACACATGGATCAACCAGTGTCATTGCATGTGTGTTCTTTTCACTAACAACAACCAGAGTCATTGCATGTGTGTTCTTTTTACTAACAACAACACGGGTCATTGAAATGTGTGCTCTCTTCAGTGACCACACATGGATCCACCAGTGTCATTGCATGTGTGTTCTTTTCCCTAACAACAACCAAAGTCATTGCATGTGTGTTCTTTTCACATACCACATATGGATCCACCAGAGTCATTCTGCATGTGTGGTCTCTTCACATACCAACTATGGATCCACCAATGTCATTGCATGTGTGTTGTTTTTAGAAACAACCAGAATCATTGAAATGTGTATTCTTCTCACATACCACCTATGGATCCACCAGTGTCATTGCATGTGTGTTCATTTCACAAACAACTACCAGAGTCATTTTGCATGTGTGATCTCTTCACATACCACCTATGGATCCACCAGTGTCATTGCATGTGTGTTCTTTTTAGTAACAACAACCAGAGTCATTGAAATGTGTGTTCTTCTCACATACCACCTATGGATCCACCGGTGTCATTGCATGTGTGTTCATTTCACTAACAACTACCAGAGTCATTTTGCATGTGTGATCTCTTCACATACCACCTATGGATCCACCAGTGTCATTGCATGTGTGTTCTTTTCACTAACAACAACCGGTGTCATTGCATGTGTGTTCTCTTCACAATCCACCTATGGATCCACCAGTGTCATTGAAATGCGTGTTCTCTACAGAGACCACACATGGATCCACCAGTTTTATTGCGTGTGTGTTCTTTTAGTAACAACAACCAGTCGTTTTGCATGTGTGTTCTTTTCACATACCACCTATGGATCCACCAGTGTCATTGCATGTGTGTTCTCTTCACAATCCACCTATGGATCCACCAGTGTCATTGCATGTGTGTTCTTTTTAGTAACAACAACAAGTGTCATTGCATGTGTGTTCTCTTCAGAGACCACACATGGATCCACCACTGTCATTGCATGTGTGTTCTTTTCACTAACAACAACCAGAGTCACTGAAATGTGTGCTCTCTTCAAAGACCACACATGGATGCACCAGTGTCATTGCATGTGTGTTCTTTTCACTAACAACAACCAGAGTCATTGCATCTGTGTTCTTTTCACATACCACATATGGATCCACCAGAGTCATTTTGCATGTGTGATCTCTTCACATACCACCTATGGATCCACCAGTGTCATTGCATGTGTGCTCTCTTCACAATCCACCTATGGACCCACCAGTGTCATTGAAATGCGTGTTCTCTACACAGACCACACATGGTTCCACCAGTGTCATTGCGTGTGTGTTATTTTAGTAACAACAACCATTCATTTTGCATGTGTGTTCTTTTCACTTACCACCTATGGATCCACCAGTGTCATTGCATGTGTGTTCTCTTCACAATCCACCCATGGATCCACCAGTGTCATTGCATGTGTATTCTTTTTAGTAACAACAACCAGAGTCATTGAAATGTGTGTTCTTCTCACATACCACCTATGGGTCCACCAATGTCATTGCATGTGTGTTCATTTCACTAAGAACTACCAGAGTCATTTTGCATGTGTGATGTCTTCACATACCACCTATGGATGCACCAGTGTTATTGTATGTGTGTTCTTTTTAGTAACAACCAGAGTCATTTTGCATGTGTGTTCTTTTCACATACCACATATGGATGCACCAGTGTCATTGCATGTGTGTTATTTTCACAATCCACCCATGGATCCACCGGTGTCATTGCATGTGTGTTCTTTTTAGTAACAACTAGAGTCATTTTGCATTTGTGTTCTTTTCACATACCACCTATGGATCCACCAGTGTCATTGCATGTGTGTTCTCTGCACAATCCACCAATGGATCCACTAGTGTCATTGCATGTGTTCTTTTTAGTAACAACAACCAGTGTCATTGTTTGTGTGCTCTCTTCAGAGACCACACATGGATCCACCAGTGTCATTGCATGTGTGTTCATTTTACTAACAACAACAAGAGTCATTGAAATGTGTGCTCTCTTCAGAGACCACACATGGATCTACCAGTGTCATTGCATGTGTGGTGTTTTCACTAACACCAACCAGAGTCATTGCATGTGTGTTTATTTCACATACCACATATGGATCCATCAGTGTCATTGCATGTGTGCTCTTTTCAGAATCCACCCATGGATCCACCAGTGTCATTGCATGTGTGTTCTTTTCACATACCACCTATGGATCCACCAGTGTCATTGCATGTGTGCTCTTTTCACAATGCACCCATGGATCCACCAGTGTCATTTTGCATGTGTGATCTCTTCACATACCACCTATGGATCCACCAGTGTCATTGCATGTGTGTTCTTTTTAGTAAAAACAACCGGAGTCATTGCATGTGTTTTCTTTTCACAATCCACACATGGATCCACGAGTGTCATTGCATGTGTGTTCTTTTTAGTAACAACAACCAGTCATTTTGCATGTGTGTTCTTTCACATACCACCTATGGATCCACCAGTGTCATTGCATGTGTGTTCTCTTCACAATCCACCTATGGATCCACCAGTGTCATTGCATGTGTGTTCTTTTTAGTAACAACAACAAGTGTCATTGCATGTGTGTTTTCTTCAGAGACCACACATGGATCCACAAGTGTCATTGCATGTGTGTTCTTTTCACTAACAACAACTAGAGTCACGAAATGTGTGCTCTCTTCAAAGACCACACATGGATCCACCAGTGTCATTGCATGTGTGTTCTTTTCACTAACAACAACCAGAGTCATTGCATGTGTGTTCTGTTCACATACCACATATGGATCCACCAGAGTCATTTTGCATGTGTGATCTCTTCACATACCATCTATGGATCCACCAGTGTCGTTGTGTGTGTGTTATTTTTAGTAACAACAACCTTCTCACATACCACCTATGGATCCACCAGTGTCATTGCATGTGTGTCCATTTCACTAACAACTACTAGAGTCATTTTTCATGTGTGATCTCTTCACATACCACCTATGGATCCACCAGTGTCATTGCATGTGTGTTCTTTTTAGTAACAACAACCAGAGTCATTGAAATGTGTGTTCTTCTCACATACCACCTATGGATCCACCAGTGTCATTGCATGTGTGTTCATTTCATAATCCACCTATGGATCCACCAGTGTCATTGCATGTGTGTTCATTTCATAATCCACCTTTGGATCCACCAGTGTCATTGCATGTGTGTACTTTTTAGTAACAACAACCAGAGTCATTTTGCATGTGTGTTCTTCTCACATACCACCTATGGATCCACCAGTGTCATTGAAATGTGTATTATTTTCACAATCCACCCATGGATCACCAGTGTCATTGCATGTGTGTTCTTTTTAGTAACAACAACCAGAGTCATTTTGCATGTGTGATCTCTTCACATACCACCTATGGATCCACCAGTGGCATTGCATGTGTGTTCTTTTTTAGTAACAACAACCAGAGTCATTGAAATGTGTGTTCTTCTCACATACCACCTATGGATCCACCAGTGTCATTGCATGTGTGTTCATTTCACTAATAACTACCAGAGTCATTTTGCATGTGTGATCTCTTCACATACCACCTATGGATCCACCAGTGTCATTGCATGTGTGTTCTTTTTAGTAACAACAACCAGAGTCATTGAAATGTGTGTTCTTCTCACATACCTCCTATGGACCCACCAGTGTCATTGCATGTGTGTTCATTTCAAAATCCACCTATGGATCCACCAGTGTCATTGCATGTGTGTTCTTTTTAGTAACAACAACCAAAGTCATTTTGCATGTGTGTTCTTCTCACATACCACCTATGGATCCACCAGTGTCATTGAAATGTGTATTATTTTCACAATCCACCCATGGATCACCAGTGTCATTGCATGTGTGTTCTTTTTAGTAACAACAACCAGAGTCATTTTGCATGTGTGATCTCTTCACATACCACCTATGGATCCACCAGTGTCATTGCATGTGTGTTCTTTTTAGTAAAAACAACCAGAGTCATGGAAATGTGTGTTCTTCTCACATACCACCTATGGATCCACCAGTGTCATTGCATGTGTGTTCTTCTCATGAACCACACATGGATCCACCAGTGTCATTGCATGTGTGTTCTTTTTAGTAACAACAACCAGAGTCATTGAAATATGTGTTCTTCTCACATACCACCTATGGATCCACTAGTGTCATTGCATGTGTGTTCTTTTCACATACCACCTATGGATCCAACAGTGTCATTGCATGTGTGTTCTCTTCACAATCCACATATAGATCCACCAGTGTCATTGCATGTGTGTTCTCTTTAGTAACAACAACCAGTGTCATTGCATGTGTGTTCTCTTCAGAGACCACATATGGATCCACCAGTTTCATTGCATGTGTGTTCTTTTTACTAACAACAACAAGAGCCATTGAAATGTGTGCTCTCTTTAGAGACCACACATGGATCAACCAGTGTCATTGCATGTGTGTTCTTTTCACTAACAACAACCAGAGTCATTGCATGTGTGTTCTTTTTACTAACAACAACACGAGTCATTGAAATGTGTGCTCTCTTCAGTGACCACACAGGGATCCACTAGTGTCATTGCATGTGTGTTATTTTCCCTAACAACAACCAGAGTCATTGCATGTGTGTTCTTTTCACATACCACATATGGATCCACAAGAGTCATTTTGCATGTGTGGTCTCTTCACATACCAACTATGGATCCACCAATGTCATTGCATGTGTGTTCTTTTTAGAAACAACCAGAATCATTGAAATGTGTGTTCTTCTCACATACCACCTATGGATCCACCAGTGTCATTGCATGTGTGTTCATTTCACTAACAACTACCAGAGTCATTTTGCATGTGTGATCTCTTCACATACCACCTATGGATCCACCAGTGTCATTGCATGTGTGTTCTTTTCACTAACAACAACCAGTGTCATTGCATGTGTGTTCTCTTCACAATCCACCTATGGATCCACCAGTGTCATTGAAATGCGTGTTCTCTACAGAGACCACACATGGATCCACCAGTTTTATTGCGTGTGTGTTCTTTTAGTAACAACAACCAGTCATTTTGCATGTGTGTTCTTTTCACATACCACCTATGGATCCACCAGTGTCATTGCATGTGTGTTCTCTTCACAATCCACCTATGCATCCACCAGTGTTATTGCATGTGTGTTATTTTTAGTAACAACAACCAGAGTCATTGAAATGTGTGTTCTTCTCACGTACCACCTATGGATCCACCAGTGCCATTGCATGTCTGTTCATTTCACTAACAACTACCAGAGTCATTTTGCATGTGTGATCTCTTCACATACCACCTATGGATGCACCAGTGTCATTGCATGTGTGTTCTTTTTAGTAACAACCAGAGTCATTTTGCATGTGTGTTCTTTTCACATACCACATACGGATGCACCAGTGTCATTGCATGTGTGTTCTTTTCACAATCCACCCATGGATCCACCGGTGTCATTGCATGTGTTCTTTTTAGTAAAAACTAGAGTCATTTTGGATATGTGTTCTTTTCACATACCACCTATGGATCCACTAGTGTCATTGCATGCGTGTTCTCTGCACAATCCACCTATGGATCCACCAGTGTCATTGCATGTCTTCTTTTTAGTAACAACAACCAGTGTCATTGCATGTGTGCTCTGTTCAGAGACCACACATGGACCCACCAGTGTCATTGCATGTGTGTTCTTTTTACTAACAACAACAAGAGTCATTGAAATGTGTGCTCTCTTTAGAGACCACACATGGATCCATCAGTGTCATTGCATGTGTCTTCTTTTCACTAACAACAACCAGAGTCATTGCATGTGTGTTTATTTCACATACCACATATGGATCCAGGAGTGTCATTGCATGTGTGCTCTTTTCACAATCCACCCATGGATCCACCAGTGTCATTGCATGTGTGTTCTTTTCACATACCACCTATGGATCCACCAGTGTCATTGCATGTGTGATTTTTTCACAATGCACCCATGGATCCACCAGTGTCATTTTGCATGTGTGATCTCTTCACATACCACCTATGGATCCACCAGTGTCATTGTATGTGTGTTCTTTTTAGTAACAACAACTAGAGTCATTGCATGTGTTTTCTTTTCACAATCCACACATGGATCCACCAGTGTCATTGCATGTGTGTTCTTTTTAGTAACAATAACCAGTCATTTTGCATGTGTGTTCTTTTCACATACCACCTATGGATCCACCAGTGTCATTGCATGTGTGTTCTCTTCACAATCCACCTATGGATCCACCAGTGTCATTGCATGTGGGTTCTTTTTAGTAACAACAACAAGTGTCATTGCATGTGTGTTCTGTTCAGAGACCACATATGGATCCACCAGTGTCATTGCATGTGTGTTCTTTTTACTAACAACGACAAGAGTCATTGAAATGTGTTCTCTCTTCAGAGACCACACATGGATCCACCAGTGTCATTGCATGTGTGTTCTTTTCACTAACAACAACCAGAGTCATTGCATGTCTGTTATTTTTACTAACATCAACAAGAGTCATTGAAATGTGTGCTCTCTTTAGAGACCACACATGGATCCACCAGTGTCATTGCATGTGTGTTCTTTTCACTAACAACAACCAGAGTCATTGCGTGTGTGTTCTTTTCACATACCACATATGGATCCACTAGAGTCATTTTGCATGTGTGGTCTCTTCACTTACCACCTATGGATCCACCAATGTCATTGCATGTGTGTTCTTTTTAGTAACAACAACTAGAGTCATAGAAATGTGTGTTCTTCTCACATACCACCTATGGATCCACCAGTGTCATTGCATGTGTGTTCATTTCACTAACAACTACCAGAGTCATTTTGCATGTGTGATCTCTTCACAGACCACCTATGGATCCACCAGTGTCATTGCATGTGTGTTCTTTTTAGTAACAACAACTAGAGTCATTGAAATGTGTGTTCTTCTCACATACCACCTATGGATCCACCAGTGTCATTGCATGTGTGTTCATTTCACTAACAACTACTAGAGTCATTTGGCATGTGTGATCTCTTCACATACCACCTATGGATCCACCAGTGTCATTGCATGTGTGTTCTTTTCACTAACAACAACCAGTGTCATTGCATGTGTGTTCTCTTCACAATCCACCTATGGATCCACCAGTGTCATTGAAATGCGTGTTCTCTATAGAGACCACACATGGATCCACCAGTGTCATTGCATGTGTGTTCTTTTTAGTAACAACAACCAGTCATTTTGCATGTGTGTTCATTTCGCATACCACCTATGGATCCACCAGTGTCATTGCATGTGTGTTCTCTTCACAATCCACCTATGGATCCACCAGTGTCATTGCATGTGTGTTCTTTTTAGTAACAACAACCAGAGTCATTGAAATGTGTGTTCTTCTCACATACCACCTATGGATCCACCAATGTCATTGCATGTGTGTTCATTTCACTAACAACTACCAGAGTCATTTTGCATGTGTGATCTCTTCACATACCACCTATGGATCCACCAGTGTCATTGCATGTGTGTTCTTTTTAGTAACAACCAAAGTCATTTTTCATGTGTGATCTCTTCACATACCACCTATGTATCCACCAGTGTCATTGCATGTGTGTTCTCTTCACAATCCACATATAGATCCACCAGTGTCATTGCATGTGTGTTCTCTTTAGTAACAACAACCAGTGTCATTGCATGTGTGTTCTCTTCAGAGACCACATATGGATCCACCAGTTTCATTGCATGTGTGTTCTTTTTACTAACAACAACAAGAGCCATTGAAATGTGTGCTCTCTTTAGAGACCACACATGGATCAACCAGTGTCATTGCATGTGTGTTCTTTTCACTAACAACAACCAGAGTCATTGCATGTGTGTTCTTTTTACTAACAACAACACGAGTCATTGAAATGTGTGCTCTCTTCAGTGACCACACAGGGATCCACTAGTGTCATTGCATGTGTGTTATTTTCCCTAACAACAACCAGAGTCATTGCATGTGTGTTCTTTTCACATACCACATATGGATCCACAAGAGTCATTTTGCATGTGTGGTCTCTTCACATACCAACTATGGATCCACCAATGTCATTGCATGTGTGTTCTTTTTAGAAACAACCAGAATCATTGAAATGTGTGTTCTTCTCACATACCACCTATGGATCCACCAGTGTCATTGCATGTGTGTTCATTTCACTAACAACTACCAGAGTCATTTTGCATGTGTGATCTCTTCACATACCACCTATGGATCCACCAGTGTCATTGCATGTGTGTTCTTTTCACTAACAACAACCAGTGTCATTGCATGTGTTCTCTTCACAATCCACCTATGGATCCACCAGTGTCATTGAAATGCGTGTTCTCTACAGAGACCACACATGGATCCACCAGTTTTATTGCGTGTGTGTTCTTTTAGTAACAACAACCAGTCATTTTGCATGTGTGTTCTTTTCACATACCACCTATGGATCCACCAGTGTCATTGCATGTGTGTTCTCTTCACAATCCACCTATGCATCCACCAGTGTTATTGCATGTGTGTTATTTTTAGTAACAACAACCAGAGTCATTGAAATGTGTGTTCTTCTCACGTACCACCTATGGATCCACCAGTGCCATTGCATGTCTGTTCATTTCACTAACAACTACCAGAGTCATTTTGCATGTGTGATCTCTTCACATACCACCTATGGATGCACCAGTGTCATTGCATGTGTGTTCTTTTTAGTAACAACCAGAGTCATTTTGCATGTGTGTTCTTTTCACATACCACATACGGATGCACCAGTGTCATTGCATGTGTGTTCTTTTCACAATCCACCCATGGATCCACCGGTGTCATTGCATGTGTTCTTTTTAGTAAAAACTAGAGTCATTTTGGATATGTGTTCTTTTCACATACCACCTATGGATCCACTAGTGTCATTGCATGCGTGTTCTCTGCACAATCCACCTATGGATCCACCAGTGTCATTGCATGTCTTCTTTTTAGTAACAACAACCAGTGTCATTGCATGTGTGCTCTGTTCAGAGACCACACATGGACCCACCAGTGTCATTGCATGTGTGTTCTTTTTACTAACAACAACAAGAGTCATTGAAATGTGTGCTCTCTTTAGAGACCACACATGGATCCATCAGTGTCATTGCATGTGTCTTCTTTCACTAACAACCAGTCATTGCATGTGTGTTTATTTCACATACCACATATGGATCCACGAGTGTCATTGCATGTGTGATCTTTTCACAATCCACCTATGGATCCACCAGTGTCATTGCATGTGTGTTCTTTTCACAATCCACCCATGGATCCACCAGTGTCATTGCATGTGTGTTCTTTTCACAATCCACCCATGGATCCACCAGTGTCATTTTGCATGTGTGATCTCTTCACATACCACCTATGGATCCACCAGTGTCATTGCATGTGTGTTCTTTTTAGTAACAACAACCAGAGTCATTGCATGTGTTTTCTTTTCACAATCCACACATGGATCCACCAATGTCATTGCATGTGTGTTCTTTTTAGTAAGAACAACCAGTCATTTTGCATGTGTGTTCTTTTCACATACCACCTATGGATCCACCAGTGTCATTGCATGTGTGTTCTCTTCACAATCCACCTATGGATCTACTAGTGTCATTGCATGTGTGTTCTTGTTAGTAACAACAACAAGTGTCATTGCATGTGTGTTCTCTTCAGAGACCACATATGGATCCACTAGTGTCATTGCATGTGTGTTCTTTTTACTAACAACGACAAGAGTCATTGAAATGTGTTCTCTCTTCAGAGACCACACATGGATCCACCAGTGTCATTGCATGTGTGTTCTTTTCACTAACAACAACCAGAGTCATTGCATGTCTGTTATTTTTACTAACATCAACAAGAGTCATTGAAATGTGTGCTCTCTTTAGAGACCACACATGGATCCACCAGTGTCATTGCATGTGTGTTCTTTTCACTAACAACAACCAGAGTCATTGCGTGTGTGTTCTTTTCACATACCACATATGGATCCACTAGAGTCATTTTGCATGTGTGGTCTCTTCACTTACCACCTATGGATCCACCAATGTCATTGCATGTGTGTTCTTTTTAGTAACAACAACTAGAGTCATAGAAATGTGTGTTCTTCTCACATACCACCTATGGATCCACCAGTGTCATTGCATGTGTGTTCATTTCACTAACTCCCAGATTCATTTTGCATGTGTGATCTCTTCACAGACCACCTATGGATCCACCAGTGTCATTGCATGTGTGTTCTTTTTAGTAACAACAACTAGAGTCATTGAAATGTGTGTTCTTCTCACATACCACCTATGGATCCACCAGTGTCATTGCATGTGTGTTCATTTCACTAACAACTACTAGAGTCATTTGGCATGTGTGATCTCTTCACATACCACCTATGGATCCACCAGTGTCATTGCATGTGTGTTCTTTTCACTAACAACAACCAGTGTCATTGCATGTGTGTTCTCTTCACAATCCACCTATGGATCCACCAGTGTCATTGAAATGCGTGTTCTCTATAGAGACCACACATGGATCCACCAGTGTCATTGCATGTGTGTTCTTTTTAGTAACAACAACCAGTCATTTTGCATGTGTGTTCATTTCGCATACCACCTATGGATCCACCAGTGTCATTGCATGTGTGTTCTCTTCACAATCCACCTATGGATCCACCAGTGTCATTGCATGTGTGTTCTTTTTAGTAACAACAACCAGAGTCATTGAAATGTGTGTTCTTCTCACATACCACCTATGGATCCACCAATGTCATTGCATGTGTGTTCATTTCACTAACAACTACCAGAGTCATTTTGCATGTGTGATCTCTTCACATACCACCTATGGATCCACCAGTGTCATTGCATGTGTGTTCTTTTTAGTAACAACCAAAGTCATTTTTCATGTGTGATCTCTTCACATACCACCTATGTATCCACCAGTGTCATTGCATGTGTGTTCTCTTCACAATCCACCTATGGATCCACTAGTGTCATTGCATTTGTGTTCTTTTTAGTAACAACAACCAGTGTCATTGCATGGTTGTTCTCTTCAGAGACCACATATGGATCCACTAGTGTCTTTGCATGTGTGTTATTTTTAGTAACAACAACAAGAGTCATTGAAATGTGTGCTCTCTTCAGAGACCACACATGGATCCACCAGTGTCATTGCATGTGTGTTCTTTTCACTAACAACAACCAGTGTCATTGCATGTGTGTTCTTTTCACAATCCACACATGGATCCACCAGTGTCATTGCATGTGTGTTCTTTTTAGTAACAATAACCAGTCATTTTGCATGTGTGTTCTTTTCACATACCACCTATGGATCCACCAGTGTCATTGCATGTGTGTTCTCTTCACAATCCACCTATGGATCCACTAGTGTCATTGCATGTGTGTTCTTTTTAGTAACAACAACAAGTGTCATTGCATGTGTGTTCTCTTCAGAGACCACATATGGATCCACCAGTGTCATTGCATGTGTGTTCTTTTTGCTAACAACGACAAGAGTCATTGAAATGTGTTCTCTCTTCAGAGACCACACATGGATCCACCAGTGTCATTGCATGTGTGTTCTTTTTAGTAACAACAACCAGAGTCATTTGAAATGTGTGTTCTTCTCACATACCACCTATGGATCCACCAATGTCATTGCATGTGTGTTCATTTAACTAACAACTACCAGAGTCATTTTGCATGTGTGATGTCTTCACATACCACCTATGGATCCACCAGCGTCATTGCATGTGTGTTCTTTTTAGTAACAACCAGAGTCATTTTTCATGTGTGATCTCTTCACATACCACCTATGTATCAACCAGTGTCATTGCATGTGTGTTCTCTTCACAATCCACCTATGGATCCACTAGTGTCATTGCATTTGTGTTCTTTTTAGTAACAACAACCAGTGTCATTGCATGTGTGTTCTCTTAAGAGACCACATATGGATCCACTAGTGTCTTTGCATGTGTGTTCTTTTTAGTAACAACAACAAGAGTCATTGAAATGTGTGCTCTCTTCAGAGACCACACATGGATCCACCAGTGTCATTGCATGTGTGTTCTTTTCACTAACAACAACCAGGGTCATTGCATGCGTGTTCTTTTCACATACCACCTATGGATCCACCAGTGTCATTGCATGTGTGTTCTCTTCACAATCCACCTATGGATCCACCAGGGTCATTGCATGTGTGTTCTTTTTAGTAACAACAACCAGTGTCATTGCATGTGTGTTCTCTTCAGAGACCACACATGGATCCACTAGTGTCATTGCATGTGTGTTCTTTTCACTAACAACAACCAGTGTCATTGCATGTGTGTTCTCTTCACATACCACATATGGATCCACCAGTGTCATTGCATGTGTGCTCTTTTCACAATCCACCTATGGACCCACCAGTGTCATTGCATGTGTGTTCTTTTTAGTAACAACAACAAGAGTCATTTTGCATGTGTGTTCTTTTCACATACCACCTATGGATCCACCAGTGTCATTGCATGTATTTTCTTTTCACAATCCACCCATGGATCCCACCTGTGTCATTTTGCGTGTGTGTTCTTTTTAGTAACAACCAGAGTCATTTTGCATGTGTGATCTCTTCACATACCACCTATGGATCCACCAGTGTCATTGCATGTGTGTTCTTTTTAGTAACAACAACCAGAGTAATTGAAATGTGTGTTCTTCTCACATACCACCTATGGATCCACCAGTGTAATTGCATGTGTGTTCATTTCACAATCCACCTATGGATCCACAAGTGTCATTCATGTGCGTTCTTTTTAGTAACAACAACCTGAGTCATTTTGCATGTGTGTTCTTCTCACATACCACCTATGGATGCACTAGTGTCATTGCATGTGTGTTCTTTTCACTATCAACAACCAGAGTCATTGCATGTGTGTTCTTTTCACATACCACATATGGATCCACCATCGTGATTGAAATGTGTGTTCTCTACAGAGACCACACATGGATCCACCAGTGTCATTGCATGTGTGTTCTTTTTAGTAACAACAACCAGTCATTTTGTTGTGGTGGTGTCATGGCAGATGCTATGGATAGGCTAAAGGTGGGGACTAATATGCGCTAGGGGAATCCAGGGAGGGATAGTAGAGTGATTCTCCACACAGAAGTTTGTATTGCTATAACTTCAAGATTACAAGTGCTCCTTGAGTTGTATTGGCGAGAGGAGGAACAAGGAGCTCTCTTACTCTTGCCTAGATCTACTAGCCCTAAGGAATCACCAAACCAACTATTGCTCAATCAACTAGAATTCTGCCAACCCCCTCTACCAGAACCCTAACTCCCCTTATATAGAGGAGGTTCGGTCCTGGCCTAGGGCATACGTGGATGCATATTCCTAAGAATATGCCCCCTCCAAAAGTGGTAACCCGACCGGGGTGCTTTTCCCCCGCGTCACACATGCTTTAGCGACGTAGCCTCTGCGGCGCCCGCGTCAGCCGACGTGAGCGTCGTCACCCTTGTCGGCCATGACCCGGTGGTCCTGCCCTTGCTTTATTCGCTCATCCAATACGTACCGGACCTTCTTTCTTGACCAGAGAGATTCCTTCCTTCTCCTAGAAGCTAAGCGAGGATCCGGATCATAGTAGATCGGGCTACACATGTTCCTGCATATAAGTTAGACAAGCATTTCCGACTTACTCCTTAAGTCGGATGAGACAACGTTAGGCGACCCCCCTGGTCCGGGTTACTCCGTGATCCGGCCTGCCTTGAGGTGACTCGGCCATCATCCGCTTTGACCTTGCCGAACCTCGGCTAACTCGGCCCTTATACCCCGGAGTGACCCTAGCCGGGGGTATCCCCCCAACATTAGTCCCCGAAGCTGGTGCAGTCTTAGTTGCCTCGGCCGCTAAGGCCGCTCCAGGTTCATTTATGTCCGAGCCTCAGACGTTTAATTCCGGGTTAGCTCCTTATCTCGGATTATATGGATTTACGTTCCCTTCACACGTTCCAAGTTTTCACTTGCCGGCCGGGTCACCACTTTGGCTCGGATCCCATGATTATCATGGTTTGATCCGGGCCCCGTTTCCTTCTCTCATACGCCAACCCACGTGGAGGCTAATCATTACCTTGTCTTATTTTAAGGGCCTGGACAGTAACCGCCGCAGTAATTGTCAGTTTCACTATGCGTGGGTCACGTCATGCCTGTCTTCTCGTTTACCGCAACAGTACGTCACGTCATGGGATCGCATCTACTCTGTGGCCCGTTGTGTGGCTTTCCTCTGATTGGCTGATGCCGGTGATACACGGCCACACCGTGTGGCTCGTCGCCGCAGGCGATCCCACTCATCGATCACTGGGGGCGGTTAAATAGGGGAGGGGCGCGTCCCTTAGCGTTTTTCCACCTCTGCGCCCCTTCGCCCATTGCGTTTTCTCCTTCGTCTTCCCTGCGACCACGCCGCCGCCGGTGCTTTCTAGCAGCAGCGCCGCCAGACCTCCACAGGCCTCCGCATGCAGCCCCTTTGCGCAGCTTCTCCGCCACGGGTCCACGCCAATCTAGGCCTCAGTTCCCCGCCGCCGCTAGCTCCAGCGAGGATAGCGGATACAAGATGACAAAGGAGGAGCTCGTTGTCGCCGAGCAGGAGATGGAGGAGGACGTCGGCACGGCAGAACGCGGCGCGTGGGCCGGTTCGTGGGTCTGTCAAGACGACATTGACTGGCTCTACCGGACCAGGCGTATTCCCGCCGGCGTCGCCGCTTGTCTCCCCTCCTCGGAACTGGCCCCCTCACCCAATCCGGGTGAGTTTGTCGTATTCCTATCTCATTTCCAACAGGGATTTGGTCTCCCGGTGAGCGACTTCTTCCGAGATTGGGTCAGGACATATCACCTGCAGCCACACCATCTCCCAGCAAACGCCATCACCTCTCTTTTCTCCTTTGCCTCTACGATCGAGGGCTACACCGGACTATGGCCCACGAAGGAGCTGTGGATCCGGTTCTTCGGCCTCCATCGCAACGTTGTCCCTAATATCCACGTTGAGTCGGAGGACAAGCAGCTCACCTAGTTCGGAGCCGCCTCCATCTCGCCCCGGAGATTTTCAATCTTTCCCCGGGTCACCGGGCTTGACTCCTGTAAAGGATGGGCCCGGACCTTCTTCTACGTCCGGAACGAGAGTACCGAAGATTTGATTCGATTGCTGCCCTACGCTCCGGGCCTACCTGATACGGATTTCTGGGAGGAGGTCCCCAAGAAGCCTACCACTCTGGCCAACCAAGTTAACAAGAGGTTCGGGGAGCTGAAGAAGCTCGGATTGTGCAACAAGGATGCTATGATCACGTTCGTGTGCAACCGAATCTCTCCCCTCCAGCAGCGTTCCCACACGCTGTGCCACATGAGCTTTGGACGCGACCCCAACCGAACCTCCTCCTTCGAATTGAGCAACACAGAGATCTTCCGCCGGGTCAAGGCTCTCTTCACTACCCACAAGGATTTCTCCGTTGAATGGACATGGGGAATCGAGCAATACTGTCGTGACAGGCTCCCTCCCGCGGTAAGCCTCGTGGGGCAAACTCATTCCGGATCAAGTATGTGTCGGTTTTTGTTATATTTCTGACTCCGTTCTTCATGCTTTTTCTCAGCTGTTCCTTCAGCAAACTCTCGAGGACGGTACGGATCCGACCCTTAAGTGGGCGCCAGACCGAGAAATCCCGGATGAGGAGGAGCCGGACCAGGAGATGTTCCTCCCTATGACCGATGCCACCAAACGACCCAGCGGTAAATTCTCTTCTCTTAGAGATTGGCCCGATGATGAGGATGACTCGGATATCGACGTGATTGAACCCGTTGAGGCTGTCCCTCTTTCTTTTGCCTTCCCGGCATCAGCTAACCCCGATGGGCATATCCACGAGGATCCTCCACTTGCCTCGGGCGAGCCGGTTCCGGTGGCATCGAAGAAAAAGCGCGGATCCGCATCAAGTTCTTCCTCCAAACCTTCTCAGCCCACCAAAAGGCAAAAGAAGGCCAGAGACAATACTACCTCCAAGCGAGCAGGCAAAGACCCGGCACGGAGGGCCCAGAAACCCAAGGAGGCCGAGACCTCGGATGCGTAAGTCATTTTTCACTGCGCAACTCACTTTTACTTGCACCGCGGTAATTTCACACCTGACCTTATTCTCTTTTTTAGGCCGCCTGTGGAGGTCCCTCAGAGGATCGAGCATCTCTTCTCCCCTTCAGTCCGGTCCTTCCCCTCCTCATGACGACGAGTCATGCCCGCTGAGCCCTATTCCGGAGGGCTCTGTGGCTGCTCGGGGTTCCACAGTACCTCCTCGAGAGGAACGCGACCTCAGAGCGGGAGGGGTTGGTTCGACCGAGGCGACGGTGTCCACCACTTCGGCATTGCCGCAACCAGCAACCACCAAGTCTACCGCAACACCAGCACCAACAGCAGCTTCAGCACCAAGGAAATCCACAGCAGCTCCAGTGCCAAGTTCCTCTGCCTCCTCCGAGTCATCTCATCCCCGGCGAGGAACCATTCCAGCAGCTTCCAAAGGGAAATCCACCATGGTTACTTCTTCCTAGCAAGATAAGGTCAAGAAGGCTCCGGATACTGCCAGGTCTACATCCGTCGAGGATGGGCAGCGAACCTTGTCGTCGATGCTTCCGAAGAAATCACCAGCAGCGATGGATCTTCCTGCCGAGCCAACCGATGCGCAGCAGATGGTTCTTCACACCAGCCCAGCTCTTGCCCTGATTGAGAGGAAGGAAGCTCATGCGAAGGGCTTGGTGGCACCCCACATGCCCACTAGCAAACGGTACCCTCCGAGCCTTATCGAGTTCGTCATGAACAGGAACAAGGCGGAGTTCGTCTACAACGACGATCTCCCGGAAAAGTTCGGCCGCGCAGAATTTTCTGCCTAGATGAATACTGCCGCCAAGGCAATTAACTTCGCGGGGCGAATGATGGAGGTATGTCATTTCTCCTTTACATGTTGTAGATAATAACCACTAGTCCGCGAGCCTCCGGTGGAGTAGCTTGTTACTCGGCCGGATGCTCATTAGAAAATCAACGTAGCTGCATGTAAACTTCAAATATGCACACACCTAGAGCCGGGTTAAGTTCCACTTGGCCTGGATCTTGCACACTTCGAATATGCACACACCTAGAGCCGGGTTAAATTCCAGTTGGCCTGGATCTTGCACACTTCGAATATGCACACACCTAGAGCCGGGTTAAGTTCCACTTGGCCCGGATCTTACACATTTAGAATATGCACACACCTAGAGCCGGGTTAAGTTCCACTTGGCCCTGATCTTGCACACTTCGAATATGCACACACCTAGAGCCGGGTTAAGTTCCACTTGGCCCAGATCTTGCATACTTTGAATATGCACACACCTAGAGCCGGGTTAAGTTCCACTTGGCCCGGATCTTGTACACTTCGAATATGCACACACCTAGAGCCGGGTTAAGTTCCACTTGGCCCGGATTTTGCACAGTTCGAATATGCACCAAACTAATTTTACACTTCTGTACTTCTATCAGGTAACTACCAATCGCCGGTGCGCCGAATTTCAACGCCTGCTTGATACCCACAAGATCCTGCGCGCAAAACATGTTGCACTTGGCGCAGAGCATGAAAAGAGGGGTAATTTTCTCCCTCAGCACCTCTCCGTTTTCCTTCACTTTCTTCCGCCGAACTAATTTCCTCATTCGGTTTTTGCAGCTGGGGTGGAGGCTGAGAACAAAATTATGCGGAAGAACTTGGAGGAAATCCGGGGTATGTCCTCTTTTGTCCGACCTTGTTGTGTTCTCCATTTCTTCTTCTCCTTGGCTCGGCAAACATTCACTCCTCGCCGGGTCAATATATTATTTCAGCATCGCTGAGGATAGTGTGCCTGTTCGATATGATGCTGCATTTTCTCGAACAAGGTGGCAAAGATCAAGTTGAGCTGAAGAAGAAGAATGATGAACTTGCTCTCCTCCGACTAAAAACGCATTTAGATTGCCAAACTTAAAGCTGAGATGGAGAAGATGAAGGCCCAGCACCGAACTGAGCTCCAAAAGGTTGGCCAGGACTTCACCGAAGAACGTGAGCGCCTTACTCTCCAGATCTCTAAGGGCCAGGACCTACTCAGAGAATCCGACGTCCAGCTTGGGTCTTAACGCTGAACTTCGAGTAATCACAAGAAAAGACGCGATGCCTGCATCAAGGAGTTGACCCGGATCCATAGCCATATTTCTCGTAAGTTCCTTTTCCTTGTCCGACATAACTCTCTGGGTTACCTCGTATGTATTTTCTTTACCTTCTGACTTTGCCTTGTTTCTAGACCAGTTTCTAGAGGGTACTGCCATTGCAAGCGCCGCTGTTGCCAAATTTCGCCGAGAGAGGGGTACTCCCATTGCTCCTGATGGTGAGAACGTTCCCTTGGACACGGAGGACCTATTGGTCAGCTTGTCCTCTCGCGTGGAGACCGTCAAGAATTATGGCAAGGATATCCTCGACGTTGCAGTGCGCATCTTCAGTACGTTCTGGCCCGGAGAGAGTAGCCCGGAGACCATCGCAACTATCGTCGAGAAATTAATGGAAGTTGAGACCCAGCTTGACCTCTGGAGAGAATCTGTTGGTCGCGCTACAGCTGACACCATCCTTCATCATACTCTCACATGGTATGAGAAGATCGACCTCAGCCTCCTCACTCGCCGGCGCACCGGATCCAGATGGACCGATGACCCGGAGTGGGTAGCTCGCCGCCAGGCCTGCGCCTACAGCCTCGTCGAATATTCTCCTATTCATGACTGGGTTGAAGGGCCGAGCTTCCTGGAATCCGCTGGGGACGAGAAGGATGAGAATGTTGAAGATGGGTCGGATGAGGACGAGGAAGATGATGCTTCAGATATTGAAGACATCGACAACGACGCTAAACCTGCTCCTCCTGCTGCTCCTTAGTTCTAAAAAACTCGAAAATTTATCAGATCCTCGGTATGCCGGGTGCAATTGTATGCTGAATATGTAATATTTTGCTACTACATTTTTATGTCGGATTAACTTGGGCTTAGTCCTCGAGTTTCATTTTCTTGTTCGTTCAATTCTTTGGCTCGGTCCGTGTCTACCTTGATTCGGTTTTACGACTTATGAATCCGAGCTTCAAAAATTGTCTTAACAATACATAGAAACTTCGAGGCTTGGCTCAAAATAATTCAGCATAATAACTTGAAAATAAATATAGGGTTAGTCCGAAAAAACAAACGATAGCTCGAACAAATTCGTTTCCTTAGTCGTTTTTTCATGTGCTACGCAATTCCAAACTTGTTCCCTTGCTTGCCATGAAGCCAATTCTTGTTGGACAGCAGCGAGTCAAAGGGTTGGGTTTTTGGTGCTCACACATTACTAATCCGGGTTAAGTAGAACGACTTATTCCAGCTACCGCATAAGAAATTGCAACAAATATTATTAAGGCAGTCCCTGAGTTACTGCTCGAGGCGCTGCTATTTCATTGATAAGCTCGTTGCCGACATACATACCGACATATGAGATGACTCAGATACATACACTTCTTAGCTAAGTGTAGAAGGGAAGAAGTAGTTCTACATTCCACGGTCGCTTGGATTTCTGTGCGGACCTGTCCGCCTTGTTCTTTTCCTGTGGCTTTGCATCTATAATATAGTAAGAATCATTGTGCAATTCTTTGCTCACAATGAACGGCCCTTCCCATGGGGGGGATAATTTATGCATGCCAGTAGTACGTTGTACCAACCGGAGCACCAGATCGCCTTCCCGAAAGACTCGGGGGCACACTTTCCGGCTATGATAGCGTCGGAGGTTTTGCTGATATATGGCGGATCCGACAAAGGCTGCTTCTCTCGCTTCTTCCAGCAGATCAACATCATTTTGCCGGGCTTCATGCACTTCGGCTTCTGTGTATTGGGTGACCCTAGGAGAATCATGCTCTATGTCGGCTGGTAATACAGCTTCTGCCCCATATACCAGAAAGAATGGCGTATAGCCTGTTGATCGATTCGGAGTTGTTCTTAAGCTCCATAGTACCGCTGGTAGTTCTTCTATCCAGCACCCCGCTGATCTTTCCAGCGGCTCAATGAGCCGGGGTTTTATCCCGGATAATACTAATCCGTTGGATCTTTCCACTTGTCCGTTCGATGTGGGGTGGGCTACCGAGGCGACATCGAGTCGGATCTTCTTATCTCGGCAGAAGCGTGCAAATGCTCCTTCCGCAAAATTTGTTCCATTATCAGTTATAATACTGTGTGGATAACCGTATCTCAAGATGATGTCTTTGAGAAATGTCATGGCCGTAGATCCATCACATTTTATTATAGGTTTCACTTTAATCCATTTTGTGAACTTGTCCACCATGACCAAAATGTGTGTCATGTTTCCTCTCGCCGGTTTGAACGGGCCAACCATATCCAAGCACCATACAGCAAATGGCCACGTAATTGGTATGGTCTTGAGTTCCGACATAGGCATATGTGTCTTGGTGGCGTACCTCTGACAACCATTGCATTTTCTCACCAGATCTTCTGCTTGTTCCAAGGCACTTGGCTAGTAGAATCCATGCCGGAATGCCTTTGCCACCAAGGCTCGGGATGAGGCATGATGCCCGCATTCTCCTTGGTGTATATCTCGGAGGATGTCAAGCTCTTCTTCCGGGTCAACGCATCGTTGGAGGACATTAGTTACACTGCGTTTGTATAACTCATAATTGATGATTGTGTATGCTTTTGCTCTCCTCTGAGTTTGCATGGCTAACACCTCCTCAGCGGGTAACGTTCCATCTTTCAGGAATTGGAATATAAGCAGTGCCCAAGCTGGTATGGCTCGTGGAGGGAATATCTCCTCATCAATTTCCATCTGTTCCACCGGCATAACTTCAGCCGGATCACGCTGAGCAGTCCCCGGGTATAGCGAGGTAGTCCTTGGGTTTGCCGAGGCAGTCCTCGGGTTTGCTGTCGCAGTCCCCGGGTCTTGCGTACCACCTCCCATGTCAATGTCCATGGGCTCAGCTCCGGATTCCGTATTTTCCGGGACATAGGTCGAGTCGGTTCCTGGGGATAGCCTGATAGATGGTTTTCTGTGGTGTTCCAATGCTACACCCGGTGGAATTGCCTGTCTGGTCGATCCGAGCTTCGACAACATGTCGGTAGCCTCGTTTTCCGCCCGGGGTACATGGTGAAATTCGCACCCCTCGAAGTAACCAGATATCTTCTGCACGTGAAATTTGTATAGTGCCATGTTTGGATCCAGGGCGTCCCACACTCCGGACACCTGCTGCACCACCAGGTCTGAGTCGCCAAAGCATATTACCCGACGTATGCCAATCTCCTTTGCCACTTTGAGCCCATGCACAAGAGCCTCATACTCAGCGACATTGTTCGATGCCGCAAAATGGATCTGCAATACGTACTTGAGCTGATCCTTCTTTGGTGAGGTAAGCACAACCCCGGCGCCTAATCCGGTTTTGGTTTTCGACCCGTCAAAGTGCATCGTCCAGTAATTCGGATCTGGTGTGGTTCAGATTGTACCGCCCAATCCACAAAAAGTCCGCCACACCGAGATTTGATCGCTTCTTCTCGTCAGATTAGCGCGATAAGGAGCTAGCTCAATTGCCCATTTTGCGATCCTGCCACTCGCATCCTTGTTACCCATTATCTCAGATATGGGAGCCTCACATATCACTTTGATGGGGTGCTCCTCAAAGTAATGCTCTAACTTCTTTGCCGCCATATAGACACCGTATGCCACCTTTTGAAAGTGCGGGTAGTTCTGTTTTGAGGCGCATAATACCTCGCCGTAATATATCGGCCTCGCACCGACTTACCTCTTCATTGCGTTCCACTATGATTACTGCACTTACAACTCGGTTGGTTGCGGCTACGTAGAGCAACATTGGCTCCTTTGATAGTGGAGAGGCTAACACTGGCGCAGTGGCCAACATATTTTTGAAGTGGGCAAAGGCTTCATCGGCCTGTGGCGTCCAAACGAATTTATCCGACTTTTTCATGCGTTGGTAGAGAGGCAATGCCTTTTCTCCCAACTGACATACAAACTGACTCAACGATGCCAGGCATCCAGTGAACTTCTGGACATCGTTAAGACACTTCGGCAGCTCCATTCGTTCGATGGCTCGGATCTTTGTTGGATTAACCTCGATACCTCGGCTGGAGACGAGAAATCCGAGTAACTTTCCAGCCGGGACACTGAAGGTACATTTTTTCGGGTTAAGCTTCATCCGGAACCTTCTCAAGTTCGCGAATGTTTGCCTTATGTCGTCAAGGAGCGTTGCGCTTTCCTTGGTCTTGATAACCACATCATCCACGTATACTTGTACGTTTTGACCTATTTGGTCGTGCAAACATTTTTGCATACTTCTTTGGCACGTTGCACCTGCATTACGTAAACCGAACGGCATAGTGCGATAGCAGTAAGCCCCGTACGGGGTAATAAACGCCGTTTTTATTTGATCATCCGGGTTCAGAGGTATCTGGTGGAAGCCAGAATATGCATCAATGAATGACAATAGTTTGCATCCCGTGATTGAGTCTATGACCTGATCTATCCTCCGCAGTGGAAATGGATCTTTTGGACATGCCTTGTTCAAGTTCGTGTAATCGATGCACATGCGCCAAACCACTGCTACGTTCGGATCGTCCTTCTTCTTTTCTACCAGTACGGGATTAGAGAGCCAATCCGGATATAGTACCTCCATGATAAATCCTGCTGCTAGCAACCGAGCTATCTCGTCTCCAACGACTTTTCTCTTATCCTTGGCGAAGCGGCGGAGAGGTTGCTTCACCGGCCTTGCTCCGGGTCTTACGTTCAAAGAGTGCTCGGCCAACTCCCTCGGAACACCTTGCACGTCCTGTGTAGACCAAGCAAAAATATCCTGATTCTCACGGAGGAAGTTGACGAGCTCGCTTTCCTATTTGTCAGTTAACCCGGCATCAATTTTTACGGTGCGCTCCGGAAACATGTTATCAACTAGAATCTTCTTGGTGTCCTTTGCGGCTTGAAATGAAACGCTGCCATGCGGGTTACTTAACGCCGACATATACTGCTGCGCGGACTAAGCTAATGCCACCACCTCTTGGATTTTTCTTTTCTCTCACGCAATCACGAGTGACTCGGCTAGGTTAGACCCGGCTGAAGCACACTCCATGGAACGTCAGAAATCTCCAACAATGGTAATCACTCCATTTGGCCCGGGCAACTTCATCTTCAGATAACTGATGTGATAGCTTGCTATGAATTTGTTTAATGCTGGTCTTCCGAGTAACGCATGATATGCACTTTCCAAGTTTACCACTTCAAACTCCAGATTTTCAGTTCGGCAGTTATCCCTTGTTCCGAATAGCACGTCGACCCGGATTTTGCCTATGGGCTCACAAGAAATGCCTGGTACTATGCCATGGAAAGTTGTTCTCGTAGCCTGGAGCATGTTCTCCGAGATGCCCAACTTGCGCATCGTATCCGCATACATGATGTTAATGCTACTCCCATTATCAATAAAAACCTTTGAGAACCTCACATTGATGTTCGGTCCAATGAATGTCGGATCCAGCACTAGCGCATACGAACCTGGGCTCGGCATAAGTTTAGGATGATCTTTGATGTTCCAGGTGATTTCCTGGTCCGACCAAGGCATGTACCTCGTCACTGCTGGCATGACCGCATTGACCTCCATATGTCAGTGCTTCAAGCTGTTTCTATCTGTTTCTTCAGTCATGAACACGGAATAACTCTGGTGATGTTCCCTATACTCATTCCTTCCCTCGTTTCCGGATTACCTCTGATCCGGTTGTTGCTGATTTTCCACTTGATGCACTACATCCCTTCTCTCATTGTTATCATACCTTGGCGGAGGGGGAGGTAACATTAGCTGCTGCGTGTTTGCTCCGGAGAGCAATTGCTGCCGGGGTAACTCCTGCCGAGGTTGATCATTCCGGGGTGCCTGAGCATTCCCCGAACCACCTTGCTCTATCTTTCGCATCCACTCACATTGCCTCGTCGTGTGACCCGCCGGGCTATTCGGATTTGGCGTGTGAAATTTACACGGCTGGTCCAGCATCGACTCATAGGTATACCTCGGACGGTCTTTCTTTTCCTGCCACTGCTTCTTCTGTTCCGGAATCCATGTTTTCTTGCCATCATTTCTTGGAGTCCACTGCCCTCCAGTTCTCTAGCGTTGGTTACTCCCTGATCCGGGTTGATCTTGATTCACGGCTGCAACTTGTTGCGAACCGTATCGATGATCCAGTCTATCATCTCTCCTTTTTCCTCTATAATCATTCCTCCGGGACGACCCGGCTCCATCCCTCGGGTAGTATTCCTCGTTTGAGTCATTTGACGGGAGCCTAGGTTGAGTAGGATCGCCCAAAGCATACGAATCAGCAATCCGGATCATCTCTGCCAACAGAATCGGCATTTTCCTTGCAGCTTCATCCACCGTGCGTCAGATTCGCACTTGCGCAAACCACGCTATGGCCTGTGACTCTATGATGCCTTCCCACGAGTTTCTCACGGTACACCACCGGGTCAGGAATTCACGATCCGTCTTGCTGGGTCTTTGCTTGCACATTGCCAGGGTCTGCTGTCTATTCGGCCTCTGGTATGTACTTGAAAAGTTGCTGATAAACATTTCTTCAAAATCTATCCAGCAGTTGATGCTTCCGGGTGGCAAGTTATTCAGCCATACTCTGGCCGGGCCTTCCAACATCTGGGGCACGTAACGCACAACCCATCTCAAGTTGCCCGTTGCAATTTTCACCGTCGTAGCATAGTTTATCAGCCAATCCTCCGGCTTGGTACTGCCGCCATACGTCTTCGTGCCTCTGGGTAACTGGAAGTTGGGTACCGGTGGTTCCTTCATGATCCGGGGTCCAAAGCATGCTGGACCCGGAGGACCTTGACACTCGATCTGTTCCGACCTATACAGGTGATCCAGTTTTAACCTAGCGTCATCCGGCATTAAATCCCTGCTTCCCAATCTTGACCCTATCACATGATAGTCTGGTCTGGGGTACCCTGCGTTCACCATCTCCGAATCACCGTCGTTGTATCGGTTTTGCCCTTGTTGCGCACCTTTCTGCTGCATACCTCGGCCGACGCTTTGCTCTTTCCTCGGTATATTCCGCTGTTGCGGTTGTCCTGCTCCTGTGGAGTTGCGCTATCCGGCATTGCCGTTGGCAGCGTTCCCTTGACCGGCATTGCCTTGGTCGTGATTACCTCGGCCAGCTTTACCTCGGCTCACACTCCGTCGATCATCATTTTTTCGCATTTCTTTCTCTTTTCCTGCACGCGTTGGGTCGTACGGGACGATCTGTTTGTTCCATCTGGCCGAGGTTAATACCTCTTCTCTCCTTGGCTCGCCATGAGGCGGTGATGCGGCTCCAGCGGATTTCTGCGGGTTACCCATCACCGAATGGACGATCTTGGAAGCCCCAGCTCTCTTCGGGTTAGCTCTCAGCAGCTCCTCGTTCTGCCTGTTCGCGATCTGAACCAGCTCGTTAACCCTGTCTTGTTGTCTTTGATGGGCCTCTCCCATCAGACCCTCTAGCTCGGATCTAGCCGCATTTGCTGCTCTGAGGTTTTTCGCCGGGGTACTATACTTCGGCAACCCCACAGACAGATAGTTTTCCGACCCTTCTGCTCCATCATCACCTTCTCTGTTCATCTCACTTATGAGATTTTTCCCTTTTACCCTTACTGCGTCAACCTTGTTTGCCTTTGCGTACTCACGTAGCGTCATGTTCAGCGACTGCTGAGCCACGGCTATTTTCTTTGCGCCCTCGAGTATCTTTTGCCGAGTTTCCTCTAGCTCGGCCTGTGCCTGAGCCGGATCTACCACCGCTGCTACCGGGTTAGCCAAGCTATCCATAGCTTCCCTCAGTATGTTCTCAGGCCTCTCTAGTGGAGGTCCTCTACCTTTCCTCGGTGCCTTAGGTGTTACCTCCGAGTCTGGCGCTGGATCCTTGCTCGTGCCTGCACCTGGCGCAGTCATCATCACCTCCGCATGGTCCGGGGAGCGAGCGATACGCACCCCACGAGCCACAGTGAGGGGTGGTTCCCCCGCATCGACGACACGACGCGGGTGAACGCACGAGACGTCCACAGCAACGTAGACCTTGTGCGCGCCGAGCTTGACGAAGAGGCCGTTGCGCAGAAGAGGGCGCGTGCCGAAGCAGCCAGTGTTGTCGCTGACGAAATCCAGCGCTCCAAAGCGCTGAACGAGCCCGGAGACGATACGTTCGCCGGTGCCAATGAAGTTTCCCGTCCGGATCTTCACCCCTGCTAGCGCCGCTAGCCCCACGGTGGGTGCCAACTGTCGTGGTGGTGTCGCAGATGCCATGGATAGGCTAAAGGTAAGGACTAATATGCTCTAGGGGAATCCAGGGAGGGATAGTAGAGTGATTCTCCACAAAGAAGTTTGTATTGCTATAACTTCAAGATTACAAGTGCTCCTTGAGCTTTATTGGCGAGAGGAGGAAGAAGGAGCTCTCTTACTCTTGCCTAGATCTACTAGCCCTAAGGAATCACCAAACCAACTAGTGCTCAATCAACTAGAATTCTGCCAACCCCCTCTACCAGAACCCTAACTCCCCTTATATAGAGGAGGTTCGGTCCTAGCCTAGGGCATACGTGGAGGCATATTCCTAAGAATATGCCCCCTCCCAAAGTGGTAACCCGACCGGGGTGCTTTTCCCCCGCGTCACACATGCTTTAGCGACGCAGCCTCTACGGCGCCACGGCCGACGTGAGTCGTCACCCTTGTCGCCATGACCCGGTGGTCCTGCCTTGCTTTTATTCGCTCATCCAAGACGCGTCTGGGACCTTCTTTTTTGACCAGAGAGATTCCTTCCTTCTCCTAGAAGCTAAGCGAGGATCCGGATCATAGTAGATCGGGCTACACATGTTCCTGCATATAAGTTAGACAAGCATTTCTGACTTACTCCTTAAGTCGGATGAGACAACGTTAGGAGACCCCCCTGGTCCGGGTTACTCCGTGATCTGGCCTGCCTTGAGGTGACTCGGCCAGCATCCGCTTTGACCTTGCCGAACCTCGGCTAACTCGGTCCTTATACCCCGAAGTGACCCTACCCGGGGGTATCCCCCCAACACATTTTGCATGTGTGTTCTTCTCACATCCCACCTATGGATACACCAGTGTCATTGCATGTGTGTTCTCTTCACAATCCACCTATGGATCCACCAGTACCATTGCATGTGTGTTCTTTTTAGTAACAACAACCAGTGTCATTGCATGTGTGTTCTCTTCAGAGACCACACATGGATCCACCAGTGTCATTGCATCTGTGTTCTTTTTACTAACAACAACAAGAGTCATTGAAATGTGTGCTCTCTTCAGAGACCACACATGGATCCACTAGTGTCATTGCATGTGTGTTATTTTCACTAACAACAACCAGAGTCATTGCATGTGTGTTCTTTTCACATACCACATATGGATCCAAAAGTGTCATCGCATGTGTGCTCTTTTGACAATCCACACATGGATTCACCAGTGTCATTGCATGTGTGTTCTTTTTAGTAACAACAACCAGTGTCATTTTGCATGTGTGTTCCTTTCACATACCACCTAGGAACCCACCAGTGTCATTGAAATGTGTGTTCATTTCAAAATCCACCCATGGATCCACTAGTGTCATTGCATGTGCGTTATTTTTAGTAACAACAACCAAAGTCATTTTGCATGTGTGATCTCTTCACATACCACCTATGGATCCACCAGTGTCATTGCATGTGTGTTGTTTTTAGTAACTACAACCAGAGTCATTGAAATGTGTGTTCTTCTCACATACCACCAATGCATCCACCAGTGTCATTGCATGTGTGTTCTTTTTACTAACAACCAGAGTCATTTTGCATGTGTGATCTCTTCACATACCACCTATGGATCCACCAGTGTCATTGCATGTGTGTTCTTTTTAGTAACAACAACCAGAGTCATTGAAATGTGTGTTCTTCTCACATACCACCTATGGATCCACCAGTGTTATTGCATGTGTGTTCTTTTTAGTAACAACAACCAGAGTCATTTTGCATGTGTGTTCTTTTCACATACCACCTATGGATCCACCAGTGTCATTGAAATGTGTGTTCATTACACAATCCACCCATGGATCCACCTGTGTCATTGCATGTGTGTTCTTTTTAGTAACAATGACCAAAGTCATTTTGCATGTGTTATATCTTCACATACCACCTATGGATCCACCAGTGTCATTGCATGTGTGTTCTTTTTAGTAACAACAACCAGAGTCATTGCATGTGTTTTCTTTTCACAATCCACCCATGGATCCCACCAGAGTCATTGCATGTGTGTTCATTTCACAATCCACCTATGGATCCACCAGTGTCAATGCATGTGTGTTCTTGTTAGTAACAACAACCAGAGTCATTTTGCATGTGTGTTCTTCTCACATACCACCTATGGATCCACCAGTGTCATTGCATGTGTGTTCTTTTCACTAACAACAACCAGTGTCATTGCATGTGTGTTCTCTTCACAATCCACCTATGGATCCACAAGTGTCATTGAAATGCGTGTTCTCTACAGAGACCACACGTGGATCCACCAGTGTCATTGCATGTGTGTTCTTTTTAGTAACAACAACCAGTCATTTTGCTTGTGTGTTCTTCTAACATACCACCTATCGATCCACCAGTGTCATTGCATGTGTGTTCTCTTCACAATCCACCTATGGATCCACTAGTGTCATTGCATGTGTGTTCTTTTTAGTAACAACAACCAGTGTCATTGCATGTGTGTTCTCTTCAGAGACCACAAATGGATCCACCAATGTCATTGCATGTGTGTTCTTTTTACTAACAACAACAAGAGTCATTGAAATGTGTGCTCTCTTCAGAAACCACACATGGATCCACCAGTGTCATTGCTTGTGTGTTCTTTTCACTAACAACAACCAGAGTCATTGCATGTGTGTTCTTTTCACATACCACATATGGATCCACCAGTGTCATTGCATGTGTGCTCTTTTCACAATCCACCCATGGATCCACCAGTGTCATTGCATGTGTGTTCTTTTTAGTAACAAAAACCAGAGTCATTTTGCATGTGTGTTCTTTTCACATAACACCTATGGATCCACCAGTGTCATTGAAATGTGTGTTCATTTCACAATCCACCCATGGATCCACAAGTGTCATTGCATGTGTGTTCTTTTTAGTAACAACAACTAGAGTCATTTTGCATGTGTGATCTCTTCACATACCACCTATGGATCCACCAGTGTCATTGCATGTGTGTTCTTTTTAGTAACAACAACCAGAGTCATTGCATGTGTTTTCTTTTTACAATCCACCCATGGATCCCACCAGAGTCATTGCATGTGTGTTCATTTCACAATCCACCTATGGATCCACCAGTGTCGTTGCATGTGTGTTCTTTTTAGTAACAACAACCAGAGTCATTTTGCATGTGTGTTCTTCTCACATACCACCTATCGATCCACCAGTGTCATTGCATGTGTGTTCTTTTCACTAACAACAACCAGTGTCATTGCATGTGTGTTCTCTTCACAATCCACCTATGGATCCACCAATGTCATTGAAATGCGTGTTCTCTATAGAGACCACCTATGGATCCACCAGTGTCATTGCATGTGTGTTCTTTTTAGTAACAACAACCAGTCATTTTGCATGTGTGTTCTTCTCACATACCACCTATAGATCCACCAGTGTCATTGTATGTATGTTCTCTTCACAATCCACCTATGGATCCACCAGTGTCATTGCATGTGTGTTATTTTTAGTAACAACAACCAGAGTTATTGAAATGTGTGTTCTTCTCACGTACCACCTATGGATCCACCATTGTCACTGCATGTGTGTTCTTTTTAGTAACAACAACCAGTGTCATTGCATGTGTGTTCTCTTCAGAGACAACAAATGGATCCACCAATGTCATTGCATGTGTGTTCTTTTTACTAACAACAACAAGAGTCATTGAAATGTGTGCTCTCTTCAGAGACCACACATGGATCCACCAGTGTCATTGCATGTGTGTTCTTTTCACTAACAACAACCAGAGTCATTGCATGTGTGTTCTTTTCACATACCACATATGGATCCACCAGTGTCATTGCATGTGTGCTCTTTTCACAATCCACCCATGGATCCACCAGTGTCATTGCATGTGTGTTCTTTTTAGTAGCAACAACTATAGTTATTTTGCATGTGTGTTCTTTTCACATACCACCTATGGATCCACCAGTGTCATTGCATGTGTGTTCTTTTTAGTAACAAAAACCAGAGTCATTTTGCATGTCTGTTCTTCTCACATACCACCTATGGATCCACCAGTGTCATTGCATGTGTGTTCTTTTCACTAACAACAACCAGTGTCATTGCATGTGTGTTCTCTTCACAATCCACCTATGGATCCACAAGTGTGATTGAAATGTGTGTTCTCTACAGAGACCACACATGGATCCACCAGTGTCATTGCATGTGTGTTCTTTTTAGTAACAACAACCAGTCATTTTGCATGTGTGTTCTTCTCACATACCACCTATCGATCCACCAGTGTCATTGCATGTTTGTTCTCTTCACAATCCACCTATGGATCCACCAGTGTCATTGCATGTGTGTTCTTTTTAGTAACAACAACCAGAGTCATTGAAATGTGTGTTCTTCTCACATACCACCTATGGATCCACCAGTTTCATTGCATGTGTGTACTTTTCATAATCCACCTATGGATCCACCAGTGTCATTGCATGTGTGTTCTCTTAGAGACCACAAATGGATCCACCAATGTCATTGCATGTGTGTTCTTTTTACTAACAACAACAAGAGTCATTGAAATGTGTGCTCTCTTTAGAGACCACGCAGGGATCCACCAGTGTCATTTCATGTGTGTTCTTTTCACTAACAACAACCAGAGTCATTGCATGTGTGTTCTTTTCACATACCACATATGGATCCACCAGTGTCATTGCATGTGTGCTCTTTTCACAATCCACCCATGGATCCACCAGTGTCATTGCATGTGTGTTCTTTTTAGTAACAACAACCAGAGTCATTTTGCATGTGTGTTCTTTTCACATAACACCTATGGATCCACCAGTGTCATTGCATGTGTGTTCTTTTTAGTAACAACAACCAGAGTCATTTTGCATGTGTGTTCTTCTCACATACCACCTATGGATCCACCAGTGTCATTGCATGTGTGTTCTTTTCAATAACAACAACCAGTGTCATTGCATGTGTGTTCTCTTCACAATCCACCTATGGATCCACAAGTGTGATTGAAATGCGCGTTCTCTACAGAGGCCACACATGGATCCACAAGTGTCATTGCATGTGTGTTCTTTTTACTAACAACAACAAGAGTCATTGAAATGTGTGCTCTCTTCAGAGACCACACGTGGATCCACCAGTGTCATTGCATTTGTGTTCTTTTCACTAACAACAACCAGAGCCATTGCATGTGTGTTCTTTTCACATACCACATATGTATCCACCAGTGTCATTCCATGTGTGCTCTTTTCACAATCCACCCATGGATCCACCAGTGTCATTGCATGTCTGTTCTTTGTAGTAACAACAACTAGAGTCATTTTGCATGTGTGTTATTTTCACATACCACCTATGGATCCACCAGTGTCATTGCATGTGTGTTCTTTTCCCTAACAACAACCAGTGTCATTGCATGTGTGTTCTCTTCACAATCCACCTATGGATCCACAAGTGTGATTGAAATGCGTGTTCTCTACAGAGACCACACATGGATCCACCAGTGTCATTGCATGTGTGTTCTTTTTAGTAACAACAACCAGTCATTTTGCATGTGTGTTCTTCTCACATACCACCTATCGATCCACCAGTGTCATTGCATGTGTGTTCTCTTCACAATCCACCTATGGATCCACCAGTGTCATTGCATGTGTGTTCTTTTTAGTAATAACAACCAGTGTCATTTTTGTGTGTTCTCTTCAGAGACCACAAATGGATCCACCAATGTCATTGCATGTGTGTTCTTTTTACTAACAACAACAAGAGTCATTGAAATATGTGCTCTCTTCAGAGACCACACATGGATCCACCAGTGTCATTTCATGTGTGTTCTTTTCACTAACAACAACCAGAGACATTGCATGTGTGTTCTTTTCACATACCACATATGGATCCACCAGTGTCATTGCATGTGTGCTCTTTTCACAATCCACCCATGGATCTACCAGTGTCATTGCATGTGTGTTCTTTTTAGTAGCAACAACTAGAGTTATTTTGCATGTGTGTTCTTTTCACATACCACCTATGGATCCACCAGTGTCATTGCATGTGTGTTCTTTTTAGTAACAACAACCAGAGTCATTTTGCATGTGTGTTCTTCTCACATACCACCTATGGATCCACCAGTGTAATTGCATGTGTGTTCTTTTCACTAACAACAACCAGTGTCATTGCATGTGTGTTCTCTTCACAATCCACCTATGGATCCACAAGTGTGATTGAAATGCGTGTTCTCTACAGAGACCACACATGGATCCACCAGTGTCATTGCATGTGTGTTCTTTTTAGTAACAACAACCAGTCATTTTGCATGTGTGTTCTTCTCACATACCACCTATCGATCCACCAGTGTCATTGCATGTGTGTTCTCTTCACAATCCACCTATGGATCCACCAGTGTCATTGCATGTGTGTTCTTTTTAGTAACAACAACCAGTTTCATTGCATGTGTGTTCTCTTCAGAGACCACAAATGGATCCACCAATGTCATTGCATGTGTGTTCTTTTTACTAACAACAACAAGAGTCATTGAAATGTGTGCTCTCTTCAGAGACCACACATGGATCCACCAGTGTCATTTCATGTGTGTTCTTTTCACTAACAACAACCAGAGTCATTGCATGTGTGTTCTTTTCACATACCACATATGGATCCACCAGTGTCATTGCATGAGTGCTCTTTTCACAATCCACCCATGGATCCACCAGTGTCATTGCATGTGTGTTCTTTTTAGTAACAACAACCAGAGTCATTTTGCATGTGTGTTCTTTGCACATAACACCTATGGATCCACCAGTGTCATTGAAATGTGTGTTCATTTCACAATCCACCCATGGATCCACAAGTGTCATTGCATGTGTGTTCTTTTTAGTAACAACAACCAGAGACATTTTGCATGTGTGATCTCTTCACATACCACCTATGGATCCACCAGTGTCATTGCATGTGTGTTCTTTTTAGTAACAACAACCAGAGTCATTTTGCATGTGTGTTCTTCTCACATACCACGTATCGATCCACCAGTGTCATTGCATGTGTGTTCTTTTCACTAACAACAACCAGAGTCATTGCATGTGTGTTCTTTTCACATACCACATATTGATCCACCAGTGTGATTAAAATGTGTGTTCTCTACAGAGACCACACATGGATCCACTGGTGTCATTGCATGTGTGTTCTTTTTAGTAACAACAACCAGTCATTTTGCATGTGTGTTCTTCTCACATACCACCTATGGATCCACCTGTGTCATTGCATGTGTGTTCTCTTCACAATCCATCTATGGATCCACCAGTGTCATTGCATGTGTGTTCTTTTTAGTAACAACAACCAGTGTCATTGCATGTGTGTTCTCTTCAGAGACCACACATGGATCCACCAGTGTCATTGCATGTGTGTCCTTTTTACTAACAACAACAAGAGTCATTGCATGTGTGTTCTCTTCAGAGACCACAAATGGATCCACCAATGTCATTGCATGTGTGTTCTTTTTAGTAACAAGAACAAGAGTCATTGAAATGTTTGCTCTCTTCAGAGACCACACATGTATCCACCAGTGTCATTGCATGTGTGTTATTTTCACTAACAACAACCAGAGTCATTGCATGTGTGTTCTTTTCACATACCACATATGGATCTACCAGTGTCATTCCATGTGTGCTCTTTTCACAATCCACCCATGGATCCACCAGTGTCATTGCATGTGTGTTCTTTTTAGTAACAACAACTAGGGTCATTTTGCATGTGTGTTCTGTTCACATACCACCTATGGATCCACCAGTGTCATTGCATGTGTGTTCTTTTTAGTAACAACAACAAAAGTCATTTTGCATGTGTGTTCTTCTCACATACCACCTATGGATCCACCAGTGTCATTGCATGTGTGTTCTTTTCCCTAACAACAACCAGTGTCATTGCATGTGTGTTCTCTTCACAATCCACCTATGGATACACAAGTGTCATTGAATGCGCGTTCTCTACAGAGACCACACATGGATCCAACAGTGTCATTGCATGTGTGTTCTTTTTAATAACAACAACCAATCATTTTGCATGTGTGTTCTTCTCACATACCACCTATCGATCCACCAGTGTCATTGCATGTGTGTTCTCTTCACAATCCACCTATGGATCCACCAGTGTCATTGCATGTGTGTTCATTTTAGTAACAACAACCAGTGTCATTGCATGTGTGTTCTCTTCAGATACCACAAATGGATCCACCAATGTCATTGCATGTGTGTTCTTTTTACTAACAACAACAAGAGTCATTGAAATGTGTGCTCTCTTCAGAGACCACACATGGATCCACCAGTGTCATTTCATGTGTGTTCTTTTCACTAACAACAACCAGAGTCATTGCATGTGTGTTCTTTTCACATACCACATATGGATCCACCAGTGTCATTGCAAGTGTGATCTTTTCACAATCCACCCATGGATCCACCAGTGTCATTGCATGTGTGTTCTTTTCCCTAACAACAACCAGTGTCATTGCATGTGTGTTCTCTTCACAATCCACCTATGGATCCACAAGTGTCATTGAAATGCGCGTTCTCTACAGAGACCACACATGGATCCACAAGTGTCATTGCATGTGTGCTCTTTTCACAATCCACCCATCGATCCACCAGTGTCATTGCATGTGTGTTCGTTTTAGTAACAACAACCAGAGTCATTTTGCATGTGTGTTCTTTGCACATAACACCTATGGATCCACCAGTGTCATTGAAATGTGTGTTCATTTCACAATCCACCCATGGATCCACAAGTGTCATTGCATGTGTGTTCTTTTTAGTAACAACCACCAAATTCATTTTGCATGTATGATCTCTTCACATACCACCTATGGATCCACAAGTGTCATTACATGTGGTGTCTTTTCCCTAACAACAACCAGTGGCATTGCATGTGTGTTCTCTTCACAATCCACCTATGGATCCACAAGTGTCATTGAAATGCGTGTTCTCTACAGAGACCACACATGGATCCACCAGTTTCATTGCATGTGTATTCTTTTTACTAACAACAACAAGAGTCATTGAAATGTGTGCTCTCTTCAGAGACCACACATGGATCCACCAGTGTCATTGCATGTGTGTTCTTTTCACTAACAACAACCAGAGTCATTGCATGTGTGTTCTTTTCACATACCACCTATGGATCCACCAGTGTCATTGCATGTGTGTTCTTTTTAGTAACAACAACCAGAGTCATTGCATGTGTTTTCTTTTCACAATCCACCCATGGATCCCACCAAAGTCATTGCATGTGTGTTCATTTCACAATCCACCTATGGATCCACCAGTGTCATTGCATGTGTGTTCTTTTTAGTAACAACACCCAGAGTCATTTTGCATGTGTGTTCTTCTCACATACCACCTATCGATCCACCAGTGTCATTGCATGTGTGTTCTTTTCACTAACAACAACCAGTGTCATTGCATGTGTGTTCTCTTCACAATCCACCTATGGATCGACCAATCTCATTGAAATGCGTGTTCTCTACAGAGACCACACAAGGATCCACCAGTGTCATTGCATGAGTGTTCTTTTTAGTAACAATAACCAGTCATTTTGCATGTGTGTTCTTCTCACATACCACCTATCGATCCACCAGTGTCATTGCATGTGTGTTCTCTTCACAATCCACCTATGGATCCGCCAGTGTCATTGGATGTGTGTTCATTTTAGTAACAACAACCAGTGTCATTGCATGTGTGTTCTCTTCAGAGACCACAAATGGATCCACCAATGTCATTGCATGTGTTCTCTTTTTACTAACAACAACAAGAGTCATTGAAATGTGTGCTCTCTTCAGAGACCACACATGGATCCACCAGTGTCATTTCATGTGTGTTCTTTTCACTAACAACAACCAGAGTCATTGCATGTGTGTTCTTTTCACATACCACATATGGATCCACCAGTGTCATTGCAAGTGTGCTCTTTTCACAATCCACCCATGGATCCACCAGTGTCATTGCATGTGTGTTCTTTTTAGTAACAACAACCAGAGTCATTTTGCATGTGTGTTCTTTTCACATACCACCTATGGATGCACCAGTGTCATTGAAATGTGTGTTCATTTCACAATCCACCCATGGATCCACAAGTGTCATTGCATGTGTGTTCTTTTTAGTAACAACCACCGAAGTCATTTTGCATGTGTGATCTCTTCACATACCACCTATGGATCCACTAGTGTCATTGCATGTGTGTTCTTTTTAGTAACAACAACAAAAGTCATTTTGCATGTGTGTTCTTCTCACATACCACCTATGGATCCACCAGTGTCATTACATGTGTGTTCTTTTCCCTAACAACAACCAGTGTCATTGCATGTGTGTTCTCTTCACAATCCACCTATGGATCCACAAGTGTCATTGAAATGCGTGTTCTCTACAGAGACCACACATGGATCCACCAGTGTCATTGCATGTGTGTTCTTTTTACTAACAACAACAAGAGTCATTGAAATGTGTGCTCTCTTCAGAGACCACACATGGATCCACCAGTGTCATTGCATGTGTGTTCTTTTCACTAACAACAACCAGAGTCATTGCATGTGTGTTCTTTTCACATACCACATATGGATCCACCAGTGTCATTCCATGTGTGCTCTTTTCACAATCCACCCATGGATCCACTAGTGTCATTGCATGTGTGTTCTTTTTAGTAACAACAACTAGAGTCATTTTGCATGTGTGTTCTTTTCACATACCACCTATGGATCCACCAGTGTCATTGCATGTGTGTTCTTTTTAGTAACAACAACAAAAGTCATTTTGCATGTGTGTTCTTCTCACATACCACCTATGGATCCACCAGTGTCATTGCATGTGTGTTCTTTTCCCTAACAACAACCAGTGTCATTGCATGTGTGTTCTCTTCACAATCCACCTATGGATCCACAAGTGTTATTGAAATGCGCATTCTCTACAGAGACCACACATGGATCCACCAGTGTCATTGCATGTGTGCTCTTTTCACAATCCACCCATCGATCCACCAGTGTCATTGCATGTGTGTTCTTTTTAGTAACAACAACTAGAGTCATTTTGCATGTGTGTTCTTTGCACATAACACCTATGGATCCACCAGTGTCATTGAAATGTGTGTTCATTTCACAATCCACCCATGGATCCACAAGTGTCATTGCATGTGTGTTCTTTTTAGTAACAACATCCAGAGTCATTTTGCATGTGTGATCTCTTCACATACCACCTATGGATCCACCAGTGTCATTGCATGTGTGTTCTTTTTAGTAACAACAACCAGAGTCATTGCATGTGTTTTCTTTTCACAATCCACCCATGGATCCCACCAAAGTCATTGCATGTGTGTTCATTTCACAATCCACCTATGGATCCACCAGTGTCATTGCATGTGTGTTCTTTTTAGTAACAACACCCAGAGTCATTTTGCATGTGTGTTCTTCTCACATACCACCTATCGATCCACCAGTGTCATTGCATGTGTGTTCTTTTCACTAACAACAACCAGTGTCATTGCATGTGTGTTCTCTTCACAATCCACCTATGGATCGACCAATCTCATTGAAATGCGTGTTCTCTACAGAGACCACACAAGGATCCACCAGTGTCATTGCATGAGTGTTCTTTTTAGTAACAACAACCAGTCATTTTGCATGTGTGTTCTTCTCACATACCACCTATGGATCCACTAGTGTCATTGCATTTGTGTTCTCTTCACAATCCACCTTTGGATCCACTAGTGTCATTGCATGTGTGTTCTTTTTAGTAACAACAACCAGTGTCATTGAAATGCGCGTTCTCTACAGAGACCACACATGGATCCACAAGTGTCATTGCATGTGTGTTCTTTTTACTAACAACAACAAGAGTCATTGAAATGTGTGCTCTCTTCAGAGACCACACATGGATCCACCAGTGTCATTGCATTTGTGTTCTTTTCACTAACAACAACCAGAGTCATTGCATGTGTGTTCTTTTCACATACCACATATGTATCCACCAGTGTCATTCCATGTGTGCTCTTTTCACAATCCACCCATGGATCCACCAGTGTCATTGCATGTGTGTTCTTTTTAGTAACAACAACTAGAGTCATTTTGCATGTGTGTTCTGTTCACATACCACCTATGGATCCACCAGTGTCATTGCATGTGTGTTCTTTTTAGTAACAACAACAAAAGTCATTTTGCATGTGTGTTCTTCTCACATACCACCTATGGATCCACCAGTGTCATTGCATGTGTGTTCTTTTCCCTAACAACAACCAGTGTCATTGCATGTGTGTTCTCTTCACAATCCACCTATGGAACCACAAGTGTCATTGAAATGCGCGTTCTCTACAGAGACCACACATGGATCCAACAGTGTCATTGCATGTGTGTTCTTTTTAGTAAAACAACCAGTCATTTTGCATGTGTGTTCTTCTCACATACCACCTATCGATCCACCAGTGTCATTGCATGTGTGTTCTCTTCACAATCCACCTATGGATCCACCAGTGTCATTGCATGTGTGTTCATTTTAGTAACAACAACCAGTGTCATTGCATGTGTGTTCTCTTCAGAGACCACGAATGGATCCACCAATGTCATTACATGTGTGTTCTTTTTACTAACAACAACAAGAGTCATTGAAATGTGTGCTCTCTTCAGAGACCACACATGGATCCACCAGTGTCATTTCATGTGTGTTCTTTTCACTAACAACAACCAGAGTCATTGCATGTGTGTTCTTTTCACATACCACATATGGATCCACCAGTGTCATTGCAAGTGTGCTCTTTGCACAATCCACCCATGTATCCACCAGTGTCATTGCATGTGTGTTCTTTTTAGTAACAACAACCAGAGTCATTTTGCATGTGTGTTCTTTTCTATACCACCTATGGATCCACCAGTGTCATTGAAATGTGTGTTCATTTCACAATCCACCCATGGATCCACAAGTGTCATTGCATGTGTGTTCTTTTTAGTAACAACCACCAAAGTCATTTTGCATGTGTGATCTCTTCACATACCACTTATGGATCCACCAGTGTCATTGCATGTGTGTTCTTTTTAGTAACAACAACAAAAGTCATTTTGCATGTGTGTTCTTCTCACATACCACCTATGGATCCACCAGTGTCATTACATGTGGTGTCTTTTCCCTAACAACAACCAGTGTCATCGCATGTGTGTTCTCTTCACAATCCACCTATGGATCCACAAGTGTCATTGAAATGCGTGTTCTCTACAGAGACCACACATGGATCCACCAGTGTCATTGCATGTGTGTTCTTTTTACTAACAACAACAAGAGTCATTGAAATGTGTGCTCTCTTCAGAGACCACACATGGATCCACCAGTGTCATTGCATGTGTGTTCTTTTCACTAACAACAACCAGAGTCATTGCATGTGTGTTCTTTTCACATACCACATATGGATCCACCAGTGTCATTCCATGTGTGCTCTTTTCACAATCCACCCATGGATCCACCAGTGTCATTGCATGTGTGTTCTTTTAAGTAACAACAACTAGAGTCATTTTGCATGTGTGTTCTTTTCACATACCACCTATGGATCCACCAGTGTCATTGCATGTGTGTTATTTTTAGTAACAACAACAAAAGTCATTTTGCATGTGTGTTCTTCTCACATACCACCTATGGATCCACCAGTGTCATTGCATGTGTGTTCTTTTCCCTAACAACAACTAGTGTCATTGCATGTGTGTTCTCTTCACAATCCACCTATGGATCCACAAGTGTCATTGAAATGCGCGTTCTCTACAGAGACCACACATGGATCCACAAGTGTCATTGCATGTGTGCTATTTTCACAATCCACCCATCGATCCACCAGTGTCATTGCATGTGTGTTCGTTTTAGTAACAACAACCAGAGTCATTTTGCATGAGTGTTCTTTGCACATAACACCTATGGATCCACCAGTGTCATTGAAATGTGTGTTCATTTCACAATCCACCCATGGATCCACAAGTGTCATTACATGTATGTTCTTTTTAGTAACAACAACCAGAGTAATTTTGCATGTGTGATCTCTTCACATACCACCTATGGATCCACCAGTGTCATTGCATGTGTGTTCTTTTTAGTAACAACAACCAGAGTCATTGCATGTGTTTTCTTTTCACAATCCACCCATGGATTCCACCAAAGTCATTGCATGTGTGTTCATTTCACAATCCACCTATGGATCCACCAGTGTCATTGCATGTGTGTTCGTTTTAGTAACAACAACCAGAGTCATTTTGCATGTGTGTTCTTCTCACATACCACCTATCGATCCACCAGTGTCATTGCATGTGTGTTCTTTTCACTAACAACAACCAGTGTCATTGCATGTGTGTTCTCTTCACAATCCACCTATGGATCCACCAATCTCATTGAAATGCGTGTTCTCTACAGAGACCACACAAGGATCCACCAGTGTCATTGCATGAGTGTTCTTTTTACTAACAACAACCAGTCATTTTGCATGTGTGTTCTTCTCACATACCACCTATGGATCCACCAGTGTCATTGCATGTGTGTTCTCTTCACAATCCACCTATGGATCCACCAGTGTCATTGCATGTGTGTTCTTTTTAGTAACAATAACCAGTGTCATTGCATGTGTGTTCTCTTCAGAGACCACACATGGATCCACCAGTGTCATTTCATGTGTGTTCTTTTTACTAACAACAACAAGAGTCATTGAAATGTGTGCTCTCTTCAGAGACCAAACATGGATCCACCAGTGTCATTGCATGTGTGTTCTTTTCACTAACAACAACCAGAGTCATTGCATGTGTGTTCTCTTCACAATCCACCTATGGATCCACAAGTGTCATTGAAATGCGCGTTCTCTACAGAGACCACACATGGATCCACAAGTGTCATTGCATGTGTGCTATTTTCACAATCCACCCATCGATCCACCAGTGTCATTGCATGTGTGTTCGTTTTAGTAACAACAACCAGAGTCATTTTGCATGTGTGTTCTTTGCACATAACACCTATGGATCCACCAGTGTCATTGAAATGTGTGTTCATTTCACAATCCACCCATGGATCCACAAGTGTCATTACATGTGTGTTCTTTTTAGTAACAACAACCAGAGTAATTTTGCATGTGTGATCTCTTCACATACCACCTATGGATCCACCAGTGTCATTGCATGTGTGTTCTTTTTAGTAACAACAACCAGAGTCATTGCATGTGTTTTCTTTTCACAATCCACCCATGGATTCCACCAAAGTCATTGCATGTGTGTTCATTTCACAATCCACCTATGGATCCACCAGTGTCATTGCATGTGTGTTCGTTTTAGTAACAACAACCAGAGTCATTTTGCATGTGTGTTCTTCTCACATACCACCTATCGATCCACCAGTGTCATTGCATGTGTGTTCTTTTCACTAACAACAACCAGTGTCATTGCATGTGTGTTCTCTTCACAATCCACCTATGGATCCACCAATCTCATTGAAATGCGTGTTCTCTACAGAGACCACACAAGGATCCACCAGTGTCATTGCATGAGTGTTCTTTTTAGTAACAACAACCAGTCATTTTGCATGTGTGTTCTTCTCACATACCACCTATGGATCCACCAGTGTCATTGCATGTGTGTTCTCTTCACAATCCACCTATGGATCCACCAGTGTCATTGCATGTGTGTTCTTTTTAGTAACAATAACCAGTGTCATTGCATGTGTGTTCTCTTCAGAGACCACACATGGATCCACCAGTGTCATTTCATGTGTGTTCTTTTTACTAACAACAACAAGAGTCATTGAAATGTGTGCTCTCTTCAGAGACCAAACATGGATCCACCAGTGTCATTGCATGTGTGTTCTTTTCACTAACAACAACCAGAGTCATTGCATCTGTGTTCTTTTCACATACCACATATGGATCCACCAGTGTCATTCCATGTGTGCTCTTTTCACAATCCACCCATGGATCCACCAGTGTCATTGCATGTGTGTTCTTTTTAGTAACTACAACTAGAGTCATTTTGCATGTGTGTTCTTTTCACATACCACCTATGGATCCACCAGTGTCATTGCATGTGTGTTCTTTTTAGTAACAACAACAAAAGTCATTTTGCATGTGTGTTCTTCTCACATACCACCTATGGATCCACCAGTGTCATTGCATGTGTGTTCTTTTCCCTAACAACAACCAGTGTCATTGCATGTGTGTTCTCTTCACAATCCACCTATGGATCCACAAGTGTCATTGAAATGCGCGTTCTCTACAGAGACCAGACATGGATCCAAAGTGTCATTGCATGTGTGTTCTTTTTAGTAACGACAACCAGTCATTTTGCATGTGTGTTCTTCTCACTACCACCTATCGATCCACCAGTGTCATTGCATGTGTGTTCTCTTCACAATCCACCTATGGATCCACCAGTGTCATTGCATGTGTGTTCATTTTAGTAACAACAACCAGTGTCATTGCATGTGTGTTGTCTTCAGAGACCACAAATGGATCCACCAATGTCATTGCATGTGTGTTCTTTTTACTAACAACAACAAGAGTCATTGAAATGTGTGCTCTCTTCAGAGACCACACATGGATCCACCAGTGTCATTTCATGTGTGTTCTTTTCACTAACAACAACCAGAGACATTGCATGTGTGTTCTTTTCACATACCACATATGGATCCACCAGTGTCATTCCATGTGTGCTCTTTTCACAATCCACCCATGGATCCACCAGTGTCATTGCATGTGTGTTCTTTTTAGTAACAACAACTAGAGTCATTTTGCATGTGTGTTCTTTTCACATACCACCTATGGATCCACCAGTGTCATTGCATGTGTGTTCATTTTAGTAACAACAACAAAAGTCATTTTGCATGTGTGTTCTTCTCACATACCACCTATGGATCCAACAGTGTCATTGCATGTGTGTTCTTTTCCCTAACAACAACCAGTGTCATTGCATGTGTGTTCTCTTCACAATCCACCTATGGATCCACAAGTGTCATTGAAATGCGCGTTCTCTACAGAGACCACACATGGATCCAACAGTGTCATTGCATGTGTGTTCTTTTTAGTAACAACAACCAGTCATTTTGCATGTGTGTTCTTCTCACATACCACCTATCGATCCAACAGTGTCATTGCATGTGTATTCTCTTCACAATGCACCTATGGATCCACCAGTGTCATTGCATGTGTGTTCATTTTAGTAACAACAACCAGTGTCATGGCATGTGTGTTCTCTTCAGAGACCACAGATGGATCCACCAATGTCATTGCATGTGTGTTCTTTTTACTAACAACAACAAGAGTCATTGAAATGTGTGCTCTCTTCAGAGACCACACATGGATCCACCAGTGTCATTTCATGTGTGTTCTTTTCACTAACAACAACCAGAGTCATTGCATGTGTGTTCTTTTCACATACCACATATGGATCCACCAGTGTCATTGCAAGTGTGCTCTTTGTACAATCCACCCATGGATCCACCAGTGTCATTGCATGTGTGTTCTTTTTAGTAACAACAACCAGAGTCATTTTGCATGTGTGTTCTTTTCACATACCACCTATGGATCCACCAGTGTCATTGAAATGTGTGTTCATTTCACAATCCACCCATGGATCCACAAGTGTCATTGCATGTGTGTTCTTTTTAGTAACAACCACCAAAGTCATTTTGCATGTGTGATCTCTTCACATACCACCTATGGATCCACCAGTGTCATTGCATGTGTGTTCTTTTTAGTAACAACAACAAAAGTCATTTTGCATGTGTGTTCTTCTCACATACCACCTATGGATCCACCAGTGTCATTACATGTGTGTTCTTTTCCCTAACAACAACCAGTGTCATTGCATGTGTGTTCTCTTCACAATCCACCTATGGATCCACAAGTGTCATTGAAATGCGTGTTCTCTACAGAGACCACACATGGATCCACCAGTGTCATTGCATGTGTGTTCTTTTTACTAACAACAACAAGAGTCATTGAAATGTGTGCTCTCTTCAGAGACCACACATGGATCCACCAGTGTCATTGCATGTGTGTTCTTTTCACTAACAACAACCAGAGTCATTGCATGTGTGTTCTTTTCACATACCACATATGGATCCACCAGTGTCATTCCATGTGTGCTCTTTTCACAATCCACCCATGGATCCACCAGTGTCATTGCATGTGTGTTCTTTTTAGTAACAACAACTAGAGTCATTTTGCATGTGTGTTCTTTTCACATACCACCTATGGATCCACCAGTGTCATTGCATGTGTGTTCTTTTTAGTAACAACAACAAAAGTCATTTTGCATGTGTGTTCTTCTCACATACCACCTATGGATCCACAAGTGTCATTGCATGTGTGTTCTTTTCCCTAACAACAACCAGTGTCATTGCATGTGTTCTCTTCACAATCCACCTATGGATCCACAAGTGTCATTGAAATGCGTTCTCTTTTCAGAGACCACACATGGATCCAAGTGTCATTGCATGTGTGTTCTTTTTAGTAACAATAACCAGTCATTTTGCATGTGTGCTCTTCTCACATTCCACCCATGGATCCACCAGTGTCATTGCATGTGTGTTCTCTTCACAATCCACCTATGGATCCGCCAGTGTCATTGGATGTGTGTTCATTTTAGTAACAACAACCAGTGTCATTGCATGTGTGTTCTCTTCAGAGACCACAAATGGATCCACCAATGTCATTGCATGTGTTCTCTTTTACTAACAACAACAAGAGTCATTGAAATGTGTGTCTCTTCAGAGACCACACATGGATCCACCAGTGTCATTTCATGTGTGTTCTTTTCACTAACAACAACCAGAGTCATTGCATGTGTGTTCTTTTCACATACCACATATGGATCCACCAGTGTCATTGCAAGTGTGCTCTTTTCACAATCCACCCATGGATCCACCAGTGTCATTGCATGTGTGTTCTTTTCACTAACAACAACTAGAGTCATTTTTCATGTGTGTTCTTTTCACATACCTCCTATGGATGCACCAGTGTCATTGCATGTGTGTTCTTTTCACAATCCACCCATGGATCCACCAGAGTCATTGCATGTGTGTTCTTTTTAGTAACAACCACCGAAGTCATTTTGCATGTGTGATCTCTTCACATACCACCTATGGATCCACTAGTGTCATTGCATGTGTGTTCTTTTTAGTAACAACATAAAAAGTCATTTTGCATGTGTGTTCTTCTCACATACCACCTATGGATCCACCAGTGTCATTACATGTGTGTTCTTTTCCCTAACAACAACCAGTGTCATTGCATGTGTGTTCTCTTCACAATCCACCTATGGATCCACAAGTGTCATTGAAATGTGTTCTCTGAGAGACCACACATGGATCCACCAGTGTCATTGCATGTGTGTTCTTTTACTAACAACAACAAGAGTCATTGAAATGTGTGCTCTCTTCAGAGACCACACATGGATCCACCAGTGTCATTGCATTTGTGTTCTTTTCACTAACAACAACCAGAGTCATTGCATGTGTGTTCTTTTCACATACCACATATGTATCCACCAGTGTCATTCCATGTGTGCTCTTTTCACAATCCACCCATGGATCCACCAGTGTCATTGCATGTGTGTTCTTTTTAGTAACAACAACTAGAGTCATTTTGCATGTGTGTTCTTTTCACATACCACCTATGGATCCACCAGTGTCATTGCATGTGTGTTCTTTTTAGTAACAACAACCAGTGTCATTGCATGTGTGTTCTCTTCACAATCCACCTATGGATCCACAAGTGTCATTGAAATGCGCGTTCTCTACAGAGACCACACATGGATCCAACAGTGTCATTGCATGTGTGTTCTTTTTAGTAACAACAACCAGTCATTTTGCATGTGTGTTCTTCTCACATACCACCTATCGATCCACCAGTGTCATTGCATGTGTGTTCTCTTCACAATCCACCTATGGATCCACCAGTGTCATTGCATGTGTGTTCATTTTAGTAACAACAACCAGTGTCATTGCATGTGTGTTCTCTTCAGAGACCACACATGGATCCACCAGTGTCATTGCATGTGTGTTCTTTTTACTAACAACAGCAAGAGTCATTGAAATGTGTGCTCTCTTCACAGACCACACATGGATCCACCAGTGTCATTTCATGTGTGTTGTTTTCACTAACAACAACCAGAGTCATTGCATGTGTGTTCTTTTCACATACCACATATGGATCCACCAGTGTCATTGCAAGTGTTCTCTTTTCACAATCCACCCATGGATCCACCAGTGTCATTGCATGTGTGTTCTTTTTAGTAACAACAACCAGAGTCATTGTCCATGTGTGTTCTTTTCACATACCACCTATGGATCCACCAGTGTCATTGAAATGTGTGTTCATTTCACAATCCACCCATGGATCCACAAGTGTCATTGCATGTGTGTTCTTTTTAGTAACAACCACCAAAGTCATTTTGCATGTGTGATCTCTTCACATACCACCTATGGATCCACCAGTGTCAATGCATGTGTGTTCTTTTTAGTAACAACAACAAAAGTCATTTTGCATGTGTGTTCTTCTCACATACCACCTATGGATCCACCAGTGTCATTACATGTGTGTTCTTTTCCCTAACAACAACCAGTGTCATTGCATGTGTGTTCTCTTCACAATCCACCTATGGATCCACAAGTGTCATTGAAATGTGTGTTCTCTACAAAGACCACACATGGATCCACTAGTGTCATTGCATGTGTGTTCTTTTTACTAACAACAACAAGAGTCATTGAAATGTGTGCTCTCTTCAGAGACCACACATGGATCCACCAGTGTCATTGCATGTGTGTTCTTTTCACTAACAACAACCAGAGTCATTGCATGTGTGTTCTTTTCACATACCACATATGGATCCACCAGTGTCATTCCATGTGTGCTCTTTTCACAATCCACCCATGGATCCACCAGTGTCATTGCATGTGTGTTCTTTTTAGTAACAACAACTAGAGTCATTTTGCATGTGTGTTCTTTTCACATACCACCTATGGATCCACCAGTGTCATTGCATGTGTGTTCTTTTTACTAACAACAACAAAAGTCATTTTGCATGTGTGTTCTTCTCACATACCACCTATGGATCCACCAGTGTCATTGCATGTGTGTTCTTTTCCCTAACAACAACCAGTGTCATTGCATGTGTGTTCTCTTCACAATCCACCAATGGATCCACAAGTGTCATTGAAATGCGCGTTCTCTACAGAGACCACACATGGATCCAAAGTGTCATTGCATGTCTGTTCTTTTTAGTAACAACAACCAGTCATTTTGCATGTGTGTTCTACTCACATACCACCTATCGATCCACCAGTGTCATTGCATGTGTGTTCTCTTCACAATCCACCTATGGATCCACCAGTGTCATTGCATGTGTGTTCATTTTAGTAACAACAACCAGTGTCATTGCATGTGTGTTGTCTTCAGAGACCACAAATGGATCCACCAATGTCATTGCATGTGTGTTCTTTTTACTAACAACAACAAGAGTCATTGAAATGTGTGCTCTCTTCAGAGACCACACATGGATCCACCAGTGTCATTTCATGTGTGTTCTTTTCACTAACAACAACCAGAGTCATTGCATGTGTGTTCTTTTCACATACCACATATGGATCCACCAGTGTCATTGCAAGTGTGCTCTTTTCACAATCCACCCATGGATCCACCAGTGTCATTGCATGTGTGTTCTTTTTAGTAACAACAACCAGAGTCATTTTGCATGTGTGTTCTTTTCACATACCACCTATGGATGCACCAGTGTCATTGAAATGTGTGTTCATTTCACAATCCACCCATGGATCCACAAGTGTCATTGCATGTGTGTTCTTTTTAGTAACAACCACCGAAGTCATTTTGCATGTGTGATCTCTTCACATACCACCTATGGATCCACCAGTGTCATTGCATGTGTGTTCTTTTTAGTAACAACAACAAAAGTCATTTTGCATGTGTGTTCTTCTCACATACCACCTATGGATCCACCAGTGTCATTACATGTGTGTTCTTTTCCCTAACAACAACCAGTGTCATTGCATGTGTGTTCTCTTCACAATCCACCTATGGATCCACAAGTGTCATTGAAATGCGTGTTCTCTACAGAGACCACACATGGATCCACCAGTGTCATTGCATGTGTGTTCTTTTTACTAACAACAACAAGAGTCATTGAAATGTGTGCTCTCTTCAGAGACCACACATGGATCCACCAGTGTCATTGCATTTGTGTTCTTTTCACTAACAACAACCAGAGTCATTGCATGTGTGTTCTTTTCACATACCACATATGTATCCACCAGTGTCATTCCATGTGTGCTCTTTTCACAATCCACCCATGGATCCACCATTGTCATTGCATGTGTGTTCTTTTTAGTAACAACAACTAGAGTCATTTTGCATGTGTGTTCTTTTCACATACCACCTATGGATCCACCAGTGTCATTGCATGTGTGTTCTTTTTAGTAACAACAACCAGTGTCATTGCATGTGTGTTCTATTCACAATCCACCTATGGATCCACAAGTGTCATTGAAATGCGCGTTCTCTACAGAGACCACACATGGATCCAACAGTGTCATTGCATGTGTGTTCTTTTTAGTAACAACAACCAGTCATTTTGCATGTGTGTTCTTCTCACATACCACCTATCGATCCACCAGTGTCATTGCATGTGTGTTCTCTTCACAATCCACCTATGGATCCACCAGTGTCATTGCATGTGTGTTCATTTTAGTAACAACAACCAGTGTCATTGCATGTGTGTTCTCTTCAGAGACCACAAATGGATCCACCAATGTCATTGCATGTGTGTTCTTTTTACTAACAACAACAAGAGTCATTGAAATGTGTGCTCTCTTCAGAGACCACACATGGATCCCCCAGTGTCATTTCATGTGTGTTCTTTTCACTAACAACAACCAGAGTCATTGCATGTGTGTTCTTTTCACATACCACATATGGATCCACCAGTGTCATTGCAAGTGTGCTCTTTTCACAATCCACCCATGGATCCACCAGTGTCATTGCATGTGTGTTCTTTTTAGTAACAACAACCAGAGTCATTTTGCATGTGTGTTCTTTTCACATACCACCTATGGATGCACCAGTGTCATTGAAATGTGTGTTCATTTCACAATCAACCCATGGATCCACAAGTGTCATTGCATGTGTGTTATTTTTAGTAACAACCACCAAAGTCATTTTGCATGTGTGATCTCTTCACATACCACCTATGGATCCACCAGTGTCATTGCATGTGTGTTCTTTTTAGTAACAACAACAAAAGTCATTTTGCATGTGTGTTCTTCTCACATACCACCTATGGATCCACCAGTGTCATTACATGTGTGTTCTTTTCCCTAACAACAACCAGTGTCATTGCATGTGTGTTCTCTTCACAATCCACCTATGGATCCACAAGTGTCATTGAAATGCGTGTTCTCTACAGAGACCACACATGGATCCACCAGTGTCATTGCATGCGTGTTCTTTTTACTAACAACAACAAGAGTCATTGAAATGTGTGCTCTCTTCAGAGACCACACATGGATCCACCAGTGTCATTGCATTTGTGTTCTTTTCACTAACAACAACCAGAGTCATTGCATGTGTGTTCTTTTCACATACCACATATGTATCCACCAGTGTCATTCCATGTGTGCTCTTTTCACAATCCACCCATGGATCCACCAGTGTCATTGCATGTGTGTTCTTTTTAGTAACAACAACTAGAGTCATTTTGCATGTGTGTTCTTTTCACATACCACCTATGGATCCACCAGTGTCATTGCATGTGTGTTCTTTTTAGTAACAACAACCAGTGTCATTGCATGTGTGTTCTATTCACAATCCACCTATGGATCCACAAGTGTCATTGAAATGCGCGTTCTCTACAGAGACCACACATGGATCCAACAGTGTCATTGCATGTGTGTTCTTTTTAGTAACAACAACCAGTCATTTTGCATGTGTGTTCTTCTCACATACCACCTATCGATCCACCAGTGTCATTGCATGTGTGTTCTCTTCACAATCCACCTATGGATCCACCAGTGTCATTGCATGTGTGTTCATTTTAGTAACAACAACCAGTGTCATTGCATGTGTGTTCTCTTCAGAGACCACAAATGGATCCACCAATGTCATTGCATGTGTGTTCTTTTTACTAACAACAACAAGAGTCATTGAAATGTGTGCTCTCTTCAGAGACCACACATGGATCCACCAGTGTCATTTCATGTGTGTTCTTTTCACTAAAAACAACCAGAGTCATTGCATGTGTGTTCTTTTCACATACCACATATGGATCCACCAGTGTCATTCCATGTGTGCTCTTTTCACAATCCACCCATGGATCCACCAATGTCATTGCATGTGTGTTCTTTTTACTAACAACAACAAGAGTCATTGAAATGTGTGCTCTCTTCAGAGACCACACATGGATCCCCCAGTGTCATTTCATGTGTGTTCTTTTCACTAACAACAACCAGAGTCATTGCATGTGTGTTCTTTTCACATACCACATATGGATCCACCAGTGTCATTGCAAGTGTGCTCTTTTCACAATCCACCCATGGATCCACCAGTGTCATTGCATGTGTGTTCTTTTTAGTAACAACAACCAGAGTCATTGTCCATGTGTGTTCTTTTCACATACCACCTATGGATCCACCAGTGTCATTGAAATGTGTGTTCATTTCACAATCCACCCATGGATCCACAAGTGTCATTGCATGTGTGTTCTTTTTAGTAACAACCACCAAAGTCATTTTGCATGTGTGATCTCTTCACATACCACTTATGGATCCACCAGTGTCATTGCATGTGTGTTCTTTTTAGTAACAACAACAAAAGTCATTTTGCATGTGTGTTCTTCTCACATACCACCTATGGATCCACCAGTGTCATTACATGTGTGTTCTTTTCCCTAACAACAACCAGTGTCATTGCATGTGTGTTCTCTTCACAATCCACCTATGGATCCACAAGTGTCATTGAAATGCGTGTTCTCTACAGAGACCACACATGGATCCACCAGTGTCATTGCATGTGTGTTCTTTTTACTAACAACAACAAGAGTCATTGAAATGTGTGCTCTCTTCAGAGACCACACATGGATCCACCAGTGTCATTGCATGTGTGTTCTTTTCACTAACAACAACCAGAGTCATTGCATGTGTGTTCTTTTCACATACCACATATGGATCCACCAGTGTCATTCCATGTGTGCTCTTTTCACAATCCACCCATGGATCCACCAGTGTCATTGCATGTGTGTTCTTTTTAGTAACAACAACTAGAGTCATTTTGCATGTGTGTTCTTTTCACATACCACCTATGGATCCACAAGTGTCATTGCATGTGTGTTCTTTTTAGTAACAACAACAAAAGTCATTTTGCATGTGTGTTCTTCTCACATACCACCTATGGATCCACAAGTGTCATTGCATGTGTGTTCTTTTCCCTAACAACAACCAGTGTCATTGCATGTGTGTTCTCTTCACAATCCACCTATGGATCCACAAGTGTCATTGAAATGCGCGTTCTCTACAGAGACCACACATGGATCCAACAGTGTCATTGCATGTGTGTTCTTTTTAGTAACAATAACCAGTCATTTTGCATGTGTGTTCTTCTCACATACCACCTATCGATCCACCAGTGTCATTGCATGTGTGTTCTCTTCACAATCCACCTATGGATCCGCCAGTGTCATTGCATGTGTGTTCATTTTAGTAACAACAACCAGTTTCATTGCATGTGTGTTCTCTTCAGAGACCACAAATGGATCCACCAATGTCATTGCATGTGTGTTATTTTTACTAACAACAACAAGAGTCATTGAAATGTGTGCTCTCTTCAGAGACCACACATGGATCCACCAGTGTCATTTCATGTGTGTTCTTTTCACTAACAACAACCAGAGTCATTGCATGTGTGTTCTTTTCACATACCACATATGGATCCACCAGTGTCATTGCAAGTGTGCTCTTTTCACAATCCACCCATGGATCCACCAGTGTCATTGCATGTGTGTTCTTTTTAGTAACAACAACCAGAGTCATTGTCCATGTGTGTTCTTTTCACATACCACCTATGGATCCACCAGTGTCATTGAAATGTGTGTTCATTTCACAATCCACCCATGGATCCACAAGTGTCATTGCATGTGTGTTCTTTTTAGTAACAACCACCAAAGTCATTTTGCATGTGTGATCTCTTCACATACCACCTATCGATCCACCAGTGTCATTGCATGTATGTTCTTTTTAGTAACAACAACAAAAGTCAATTTGCATGTGTGTTCTTCTCACATACCACCTATGGATCCACCAGTGTCATTACATGTGTGTTCTTTTCCCTAACAACAACCAGTGTCATTGCATGTGTGTTCTCTTCACAATCCACCTATGGATCCACAAGTGTCATTGAAATGCCTGTTCTCTATAGAGACCACACATGGATCCACCAGTGTCATTGCATGTGTGTTCTTTGTACTAACAACAACAAGAGTCATTGAAATGTGTGCTCTCTTCAGAGACCACACATGGATCCACCAGTGTCATTGCATGTGTGTTCTTTTCACTAACAACAACCAGAGTCATTGCATGTGTGTTCTTTTCACATACCACATATGGATCCACCAGTGTCATTCCATGTGTGCTCTTTTCACAATCCACCCATGGATCCACCAGTGTCATTGCATGTGTGTTCTTTTTAGTAACAACAACTAGAGTCATTTTGCATGTGTGTTCTTTTCACATACCACCTATGGATCCACCAGTGTCATTGCATGTGTGTTCTTTTTAGTAACAACAACAAAAGTCATTTTGCATGTGTGTTCTTCTCACATACCACCTATGGATCCACAAGTGTCATTGCATGTGTGTTCTTTTCCCTAACAACAACCAGTGTCATTGCATGTGTGTTCTCTTCACAATCCACCTATGGATCCACAAGTGTCATTGAAATGCGCGTTCTCTACAGAGACCACACATGGATCCAACAGTGTCATTGCATGTGTGTTCTTTTTAGTAACAATAACCAGTCATTTTGCATGTGTGTTCTTCTCACATACCACCTATCGATCCACCAGTGTCATTGCATGTGTGTTCTCTTCACAATCCACCTATGGATCCGCCAGTGTCATTGGATGTGTGTTCATTTTAGTAACAACAACCAGTGTCATTGCATGTGTGTTCTCTTCAGAGACCACAAATGGATCCACCAATGTCATTGCATGTGTTCTCTTTTTACTAACAACAACAAGAGTCATTGAAATGTGTGCTCTCTTCAGAGACCACACATGGATCCACCAGTGTCATTTCATGTGTGTTCTTTTCACTAACAACAACCAGAGTCATTGCATGTGTGTTCTTTTCACATACCACATATGGATCCACCAGTGTCATTGCAAGTGTGCTCTTTTCACAATCCACCCATGGATCCACCAGTGTCATTGCATGTGTGTTCTTTTTAGTAACAACAACCAGAGTCATTTTGCATGTGTGTTCTTTTCACATACCACCTATGGATCCACCAGTGTCATTGAAATGTGTGTTCATTTCACAATCCACCCATGGATCCACAAGTGTCATTGCATGTGTGTTCTTTTTAGTAACAACCACCAAAGTCATTTTGCATGTGTGATCTCTTCACATACCACCTATCGATCCACCAGTGTCATTGCATGTGTGTTCTTTTTAGTAACAACAACAAAAGTCATTTTGCATGTTTATTCTTCTCACATACCACCTATGGATCCACAAGTGTCATTGAAATGCGTGTTCTCTACAGAGACCACACATGGATCCGCCAGTGTCATTGCATGTGTGTTCTTTTTACTAACAACAACAAGAGTCATTGAAATGTGTGCTATCTTCCAAGACCACACATGGATCCACAAGGGTCATTGCATGTGTGTTCTTTTCACTAACAACAACCAGAGTCATTGCATGTGTGTTCTTTTCACATACCACATATGGATCCACCAGTGTCATTCCATGTGTGCTCTTTTCACAATCCACCCATGGATCCACCAGTGTCATTGCATGTGTGTTCTTTTTAGTAACAACAACTAGAGTCATTTTGCATGTGTGTTCTTTTCACATACCACCTATGGATCCACCAGTGTCATTGCATGTGTGTTCTTTTTAGTAACAACAACAAAAGTCATTTTGCATGTGTGTTCTTCTCACATACCACCTATGGATCCACCAGTGTCATTGCATGTGTGTTCTTTTCCCTAACAACAACCAGTGTCATTGCATGTGTGTTCTCTTCACAATCCACCTATGGATCCACAAGTGTCATTGAAATGCGCGTTCTCTACAGAGACCACACATGGATCCAACAGTGTCATTGCATGTGTGTTCTTTTTAGTAACAACAACCAGTCATTTTGCATGTGTGTTCTTCTCACATACCACCTATCGATCCACCAGTGTCATTGCATGTGTGTTCTCTTCACAATCCACCTATGGATCCACCAGTGTCATTGCATGTGTGTTCATTTTAGTAACAACAACTGTCATTGCATGTGTGTTCTCTTCAGAGACCACAAATGGATCCACCAATGTCATTGCATGTGTGTTCTTTTTACTAACAACAACAAGAGTCATTGAAATGTGTGCTCTCTTCAGAGACCACACATGGATCCACCAGTGTCATTTCATGTGTGTTCTTTTCACTAACAACAACCAGAGTCATTGCATGTGTGTTCTTTTCACATACCACATATGGATCCACCGGTGTCATTGCAAGTGTGCTCTTTTCACAATCCACCCATGGATCCACCAGTGTCATTGCATGTGTGTTCTTTTTAGTAACAACAACCAGAGTCATTTTGCATGTGTGTTCTTTTCACATACCACCTATGGATCCACCAGTGTCATTGAAATGTGTGTTCATTTCACAATCCACCCATGGATCCACAAGTGTCATTGCATGTGTGTTCTTTTTAGTAACAACCACCAAAGTCATTTTGCATGTGTGATCTCTTCACATACCACCTATCGATCCACCAGTGTCATTGCATGTGTGTTCATTTTAGTAACAACAACCAGTGTCATTGCATGTGTGTTCTCTTCAGAGACCACAAATGGATCCACCAATGTCATTGCATGTGTGTTCTTTTTACTAACAACAACAAGAGTCATTGAAATGTGTGCTCTCTTCAGAGACCACACATGGATCCACCAGTGTCATTTCATGTGTGTTCTTTTCACTAACAACAACCAGAGTCATTGCATGTGTGTTCTTTTCACATACCACATATGGATCCACCAGTGTCATTGCAAGTGTGCTCTTTTCACAATCCACCCATGGATCCACCAGTGTCATTGCATGTTTGTTCTTTTTAGTAACAACAACCAGAGTCATTTTGCATGTGTGTTCTTTTCACATACCACCTATGGATCCACCAGTGTCATTGAAATGTGTGTTCATTTCACAATCCACCCATGGATCCACAAGTGTCATTGCATGTGTGTTCTTTTTAGTAACAACCACCAAAGTCATTTTGCATGTGTGATCTCTTCACATACCACCTATCGATCCACCAGTGTCATTACATGTGTGTTCTTTTTAGTAACAACAACAAAAGTCATTTTGCATGTGTGTTCTTCTCACATACCACCTATGGATCCACCAGTGTCATTACATGTGTGTTCTTTTCCCTCACAACAACCAGTGTCATTGCATGTGTGTTCTCTTCACAATCCACCTATGGATCCACAAGTGTCATTGAAATGCGTGTTCTCTACAGAGACCACACATGGATCCACTAGTGTCATTGCATGTGTGTTCTTTTTACTGACAACAACAAGAGTCATTGAAATGTGTGCTCTCTTCAGAGACCACACATGGATCCACCAGTGTCATTGCATGTGTGTTCTTTTCACTAACAACAACCAGAGTCATTGCATGTGTGTTCTTTTCACATACCACATATGGATCCACCAGTGTCATTCCATGTGTGCTCTTTTCACAATCCACCCATGGATCCACCAGTGTCATTGCATGTGTGTTCTTTTGAGTAACAACAACTAGAGTCATTAGATGTGTTTTCATTTCACAATCCACCTATGGATCCACCAGTGTCATTGCATGTGTGTTCTTTTTAGTAACAACAACCAGAGTCATTTTGCATGTGTGTTCTTCTCACATACCACCTATGGATCCACCAGTGTCATTGCATGTGTGTTCTTTTCACTAACAACAACCAGTGTCACTTCATGTGTGTTCTCTTCACAATCCACCTATGGATCCACAAGTGTCATTGAAATGCGTGTTCTCTACAGAGACCACACATGGATCCACCAGTTTCATTGCATGTGTGTTCTTTTTAGTAACAAAAACCAGTCATTTTGCCTGTGTGTTCTTCTAACATACCACCTATCGATCCACCAGTGTCATTGCATGTATGTTCTCTTCACAATCCACCTATGGATTCACCAGTGTCATTGCATGTGTGTTCTTTTTAGTAACAACAACCAGTGTCATTGCATGTGTGTTGTCTTCAGAGACCACAAATGGATCCACCAATGTCATTGCATGTGTGTTCTTTTTACTAACAACAACGAGAGTCATTGAAATGTGTGCTCTCTTTAGAGACCACACATGGATCCACCAGGGTCATTGCATGTGTGTTCTTTTCACTAACAACAACCAGAGTCATTGCATGTGTGTTCTTTTCACATACCACATATGGATCCACCAGTGTCATTGCATGTGTGCTCTTTTCACAATCCACCCATGGATCCACCAGTGTCATTGCATGTGTGTTCTTTTTAGTAACAACAGCCAGAGTCATTTTGCATGTGTGTTCTTTTCACATAACACCTATGGATCCACCAGTGTCATTGAAATGTGTGTTCATTTCACAATCCACCCATGGATCCACAAGTGTCATTGCATGTGTGTTCCTTTTAGTAAAACCAACCAGAGTCATTTTGCATGTGTGATCTCTTCACATACCACCTATGGATCCACCAGTGTCATTGGATGTGTGTTCTTTTTAGTATCAACAACCAGAGTCATTGCATGTGTTTTCTTTTCACAATCCACCCATGGATCCCACCAGAGTCATTGCATGTGTGTTCATTTCACAATCCACCTATGGATCCACCAGTGTCATTGCATGTGTGTTATTTTTAGTAACAACAACCAGAGTCATTTTGCATGTGTGTTCTTCTCACATACCACCTATCGATCCACCAGTGTCATTGCATGTGTGTTCTTTTCACTAACAACAACAAGTGTCATTGCATGTGTGTTCTCTTCACAATCCACCTATGGATCCACCAATGTCATTGAAATGTGTGTTCTCTACAGAGACCACACATGGATCCACCAGTGTCATTGCATGTGTGTTCTTTTTAGTAACAACTAGTCAGTTTGCATGTGTGTTCTTCTCACATACCACCTATGGATCCACCAGTGTCATTGCATGTGTGTTCTCTTCACAATCCACCTATGGATACACCAGTGTCATTGCATGTGTGTTGTTTTTAGTAACAACAACCAGTGTCATTGCATGTGTGTTCTCTTCAGAGACCACACATGGATCCACCAGTGTCATTGCATGTGTGTTCTTTTTACTAACATCAACAAGAGTCATTGAAATGTGTGCTCTCTCCAGAGACCACACATGGATCCACCAGTGTCATTGCATGTGTGTTCTTTTCACTAACAACAACCAGAGTCATTACATGTGTGTTCTTTTCACATACCACATATGGATCCACCAGTGTCATTGCATGTGTGCTCTTTTCACAATCCACCCATGGATCCACCAGTGTCATTGCATATGTGTTCTTTTTAGTAACAACAACTAGAGTCATTTTGCATGTGTGTTATTTTCACATACCACCTATGGATCCACCAGTGTCATTGCATGTGTGTTCTTTTTAGTAACAACCAGAGTCATTTTGCATGTGTGTTCTTCTCACATACCACCTATGGATCCACCAGTGTCATTGCATGTGTGTTCTTTTCAGTAACGACAACCAGTGTCATTGCATGTGTGTTCTCTTCACAATCCACCTATGGATCCACAAGTGTCATTGAAATGCGTGTTCTCTATAGAGACCACACATGGATCCACCAGTTTCATTGCATGCGTGTTCTTTTTAGTAACAACCACCAGTCATTTTGCATGTGTGTTCTTCTCACATACCACCTATCGATCCACCAGTGTCATTGCATGTGTGTTCTCTTCACAATCCACCTATGGATCCACCAGTGTCATTGCATGTGTGTTCTTTTTAGTAACAACAACCAGTGTCATTGCATGTGTGTTCTCTTCAGAGACCACAAATGGATCCACCAATGTCATTGCATGTGTGTTCTTTTTACTAACAACAAGAGTCATTGAAATGTGTGCTCTCTTCAGAGACCACACATGGATCCACCAGTGTCATTTCATTTGTGTTCTTATTAGTAACAACAAATAGAGTCATTTTGCATGTGTGTTCTTCTCACATACCACCTGTGGATCCACCAGTGTCATTGAAATGTGTATTATATTCACAATCCACACATGGATCACCAGTGTCATTGCATGTGTGTTCTTTTTAGTAACAACAACCAGAGTCATTTTGCATGTGTGATCTCTTCACATACCACCTATGGACCCACCAGTGTCATTGCATGTGTGTTCTTTTTAGTAACAACAACCAGAGTCATTGCATGTGTGTTCTTTTCACATACCACATATGGATCCACCAGTGTCATTGCATGTGTGCTCTTTTCACAATCGACCCATGGATTCACCAGTGTCATTGCATGTGTGTTCTTTTTAGTAACAACAACCAGAGTCATTTTGCATGTGTGTTCTTTTTACATACCACCTATGGATCCACCAGTGTCATTGAAATGTGTGTTCATTTCACAATCCACCCATGGATCCACAAGTGTGATTGCATGTGTGTTCTTTTTAGTAACAACAACCAGAGTCATTTTGCATGTGTGATCTCTTCACATACCACCTATGGATACACCAGTGTCATTGCATGTGTGTTCTTTTTAGTAACAACAACCAGAGTCATTGCATGTGTTTTCTTTTCACAATCCAACCATGGATCCCACCAGAGTCATTGCATGTGTGTTCATTTCACAATCCACCTATGGATCCACCAGTGTCATTGCATGTGTGTTCTTTTTAGTAACAACAACCAGAGTCATTTTGCATGTGTGTTCTTCTCACATACCACCTATCGATCCACCAATGTCATTGCATGTGTGTTCTTTTCACTAACAACAACCAGTGTCATTGCATGTGTGCTCTCTTCACAATCCACCTATGGATCCACCAATGTCATTGAAATGCGTGTTCTCTACAGAGACCACACATGGATCCACCAGTGTCATTGCATGTGTGTTCTTTTTAGTAACAACAACCAGTCATTTTGCATGTGTGTTCTTCTCACATACCACCTATCGATCCACCAGTGTCATTGCATGTGTGTTCTCTTCACAATCCACCTATGGATCCACCAGTGTCATTGCATGTGTGTTCTTTTTAGTAACAACAACCAGTGTCATTGCATGTGTGTTCTCTTCAGAGACCACAAATGGATCCACCAATGTCATTGCATGTGTGTTCTTTTTACTAACAACAACAAGAGTCATTGAAATGTGTGCTCTCTTCAGAGACCACACATGGATCCACCAGTGTCATTTCATGTGTGTTCTTTTCAGTAACAACAAATAGAGTCATTTTGCATGTGTGTTCTTCTCACATACCACCTATGGATGCAGCAGTGTCATTGAAATATGTATTATTTTCACAATCCACCCATGGATCACCAGTGTCATTGCATGTGTGTTATTTTTAGTAACAATAACCAGAGTCATTTTGCATGTGTGATCTCTTCACATACCACCTATGGATCCACCAGTGTCATTGCATGTGTGTTCTTTTTAGTAACAACAACCAGAGTCATTGCATGTGTGTTCTTTTCACATACCACATATGGATCCACCAGTGTCATTGCATGTGTGCTCTTTTCACAATCGACCCATGGATCCACCAGTGTCATTGCATGTGTGTTCTTTTTAGTAACAACAACCAGAGTCATTTTGCATGTGTGTTCTTTTTACATACCACCTATGGATCCACCAATGTCATTGAAATGTGTGTTCATTTCACAATCCACCCATGGATCCACAAGTGTCATTGCATGTGTGTTCTTTTTAGTAACAACAACCAGAGTCATTTTGCATGTGTGATCTCTTCACATACCACCTATGGATCCACCAGTGTCATTGCATGTGTGTTCTTTTTAGTAACAACAACCAGAATCATTGCATGTTTTTTCTTTTCACAATCCAACCTTGGATCCCACCAGAGTCATTGCATGTGTGTTCATTTCACAATCCACCTATGGATCCACCAATGTCATTGCATGTGTGTTCTTTTTAGTAACAACAACCAGAGTCATTTTGCATGTGTGTTCTTCTCACATACCACCTATCGATCCACCAGTGTCATTGCATGTGTGTTCTTTTCACTAACAACAACAAGTGTCATTGCATGTGTGTTCTCTTCACAATCCACCTATGGATCCACCAATGTCATTGAAATGCGTGTTCTCTACAGAGACCACACATGGATCCACCAGTGTCATTGCATGTGTGTTCTTTTTAGTAACAACAACTAGTCAGTTTGCATGTGTGTTCTTCTCACATACCACCTATGGATCCACCAGTGTCATTGCATGTGTGTTCTCTTCACAATCCACCTATGGATACACCAGTGTCATTGCATGTGTGTTCTTTTTAGTAACAACAACCAGTGTCATTGCATGTGTGTTCTCTTCAGAGACCACACATGGATCCACCAGTGTCATTGCATGTGTGTTCTTTTTACTAACATCAACAAGAGTCATTGAAATGTGTGCTCTCTTCAGAGACCACACATGGATCCACCAGTGTCATTGCATGTGTGTTCTTTTCACTAACAACAACCAGAGTCATTACATGTGTGTTCTTTTCACATACCACATATGGATCCACCAGTGTCATTGCATGTGTGCTCTTTTCACAATCCACCCATGGATCCACCAGTGTCATTGCATGTGTGTTCTTTTTAGTAACAACAACTAGAGTCATTTTGCATGTGTGTTATTTTCACATACCACCTATGGATCCACCAGTGTCATTGCATGTGTGTTCTTTTTAGTAACAACAACCAGAGTCATTTTGCATGTGTGTTCTTCTCACATACCACCTATGGATCCACCAGTGTCATTGCATGTGTGTTCTTTTCAGTAACGACAACCAGTGTCATTGCATGTGTGTTCTCTTCACAATCCACCTATGGATCCACAAGTGTCATTGAAATGCGTGTTCTCTACAGAGACCACACATGGATCCACCAGTTTTATTGCATGCGTGTTCTTTTTAGTAACAACCACCAGTCATTTTGCATGTGTGTTCTTCTCACATACCACCTATCAATCTACCAGTGTCATTGCATGTGTGTTCTCTTCACAATCCATCTATGGATCCACCAGTGTCATTGCATGTGTGTTCTTTCTAGTAACAACAACCAGTGTCATTGCATGTGTGTTCTCTTCAGAGACCACAAATGGATCCACCAATGTCATTGCATGTGTGTTCTTTTTACTAACAACAACAAGAGTCATTGAAATGTGTGCTCTCTTCAGAGACCACACATGGATCCACCAGTGTCATTTCATGTGTGTTCTTTTTAGTAACAACAAATAGTCATTTTGCATGTGTGTTCTTCTCACATACCACCTATGGATCCACCAGTGTCATTGAAATGTGTATTATATTCACAATCCACCCATGGATCACCAGTTTTATTGCATGTGTGTTCTTTTTAGTAACAACAACCATAGTCATTTTGCAAGTGTGATCTCTTCACATACCACCTATGGATCCACCAGTGTCATTGCATGTGTGTTCTTTTTAGTAACAACAACCAGAGTCATTTTGCATGTGTGTTCTTCTCACATACCACCTATGGATCCACCAGTGTCATTGAAATGTGTATTATATTCACAATCCACCCATGGATCACCAGTGTCATTGCATGTGTGTTCTTTTTAGTAACAACAACCAGAGTCATTTTGCATGTGTGTTGTTTTCACATACCACCTATGGATCCACCAGTGTCATTGAAATGTGTGTTCATTTCACAATCCACCCATGGATCCACAAGTGTGATTGCATGTGTGTTCTTTTTAGTAACAACAACCAGTCATTCTGCATGTGTGTTCTTCTCACATACCACCTATGGATCCACCAGTGTCATTGCATGTGTGTTCTCTTCACACTCCACCTATGGATCCACCAGTGTCATTGCATGTGTGTTCTTTTTAGTAACAACAACCAGTGTCATTGCATGTGTGTTCTCTTCAGAGACCACACGTGGATGCACCAGTGTCATTGCATGTGTGTTCTTTTTACTAACAACAACAAGAGTCATTGAAATGTGTGCTCTCTTTAGAGACCACACATGAATCCACCAGTGTCATTGCATGTGTGTTCTTTTCACTAACAACAACCCGAGTCATTGCATGTGTGTTCTTTTCACATACCACATATGGATCCACCAGTGTCATTGCATGTGTGCTCTTTTCACAATCCACCCATGGATGCACCAGTGTCATTACATGTGTGTTCTTTTTAGTAACAAAAACTAGAGTCATTTTGCATGTGTGTTCTTTTCACATACCACATATGGATCCACCAATGTCATTGCGTGTGTGTTCATTTTAGTAACAACAACCAGAGTCATTTTGCATGTGTGTTCTTCTCACATACCACCTGTGGATCCACTAGTGTCATTGCATGTGTGTTCTTTAAACTAACAACAACCAGTTTTATTGCATGTGTTCTCTTCACAATCCACCTATGGATCCACAAGTGTCATTGAAATGCGTGTTCTCTATAGAGACCACACATGGATCCACCAGTGTCATTGCATGTGTGTTCTTTTTAATAACAACAACCAGTCATTTTGCATGTGTGTTCTTCTCACATACCACCTATCGATCCACCAGTGTCATTGCATGTGTGTTCTCTTCACAATCCACCTATGGATCCACCAGTGTCATTGCATGTGTGTTCTTTTTAGTAACAACAACCAGTGTTATTGCATGTGTGTTCTTTTTACTAACAACAACAAGAGTCATTGAAATGTGTGCTCTCTTCAGAGACCACACATGGATCCACCAGTGTCATTTCATGTGTGTTCTTTTCACTAACAATAACCAAAGTCATTGCATGTGTGTTCTTTTCACATACCACGTATGGATCCACCAGTGTCATTGCATGTGTGCTCTTTTCACAATCGACCCATGGATCCACCAGTGTCATTGCATGTGTGTTCTTTTTAGTAACAACAACCAGAGTCATTTTGCATGTGTGTTCTTTTCACATACCACCTATGGATCCACCAGTGTCATTGAAATGTGTGTTCATTTCACAATCCACCCATGGATCCACAAGTGTGATTGCATGTGTGTTCTTTTTAGTAACAACAACCAGTCATTTTGCATGTGTGTTCTTCTCACATACCACCTATGGATCCACCAGTGTCATTGCATGTGTGTTCTCTTCACAATCCACCTATGGATACACCAGTGTCATTGCATGTGTGTTCTTTTTAGTAACAACTACCAGTGTCATTGCATGTGTGTTCTCTTCAGAGACCACACATGGATCCACCAGTGTCATTGCATGTGTGTTCTTTTTACTAACATCAACAAGAGTCATTGAAATGTGTGCTCTCTTCAGAGACCACACATGGATCCACCAGTGTCATTGCATGTGTGTTCTTTTCACTAACAACAACCAGAGTCATTACATGTGTGTTCTTTTCACATACCACATATGGATCCACCAGTGTCATGGCATGTGTGGTGATTTCACAATCCACCCATGGATCCACCAGTGTCATTGCATGTGTGTTCTTTTTAGTAACAACAACTAGAGTCATTTTGCATGTGTGTTATTTTCACATACCACCTATGGATCCACCAGTGTCATTGCATGTGTGTTCTTTTTAGTAACAACAACCAGAGTCATTTTGCATGTGTGTTCTTCTCACATACCACCTATGGATCCACCAGTGTCATTGCATGTGTGTTCTTTTCAGTAACGACAACCAGTGTCATTGCATGTGTGTTCTCTTCACAATCCACCTATGGATCCACAAGTGTCATTGAAATGCGTGTTCTCTACAGAGACCACACATGGATCCACCAGTTTTATTGCATGCGTGTTCTTTTTAGTAACAACCACCAGTCATTTTGCATGTGTGTTCTTCTCACATACCACTTATCAATCCACCAGTGTCATTGCATGTGTGTTCTCTTCACAATCCATCTATGGATCCACCAGTGTCATTGCATGTGTGTTCTTTCTAGTAACAACAACCAGTGTCATTGCATGTGTGTTCTCTTCAGAGACCACAAATGGATCCACCAATGTCATTGCATGTGTGTTCTTTTTACTAACAACAACAAGAGTCATTGAAATGTGTGCTCTCTTCAGAGACCACACATGGATCCACCAGTGTCATTTCATGTGTGTTCTTTTTAGTAACAACAAATAGTCATTTTGCATGTGTGTTCTTCTCACATACCACCTATGGATCCACCAGTGTCATTGAAATGTGTATTATATTCACAATCCACCCATGGATCACCAGTTTTATTGCATGTGTGTTCTTTTTAGTAACAACAACCAGAGTCATTTTGCATGTGTGTTCTTCTCACATACCACCTATGGATCCACCAGTGTCATTGAAATGTGTATTATATTCACAATCCACCCATGGATCACCAGTGTCATTGCATGTGTGTTCTTTTTAGTAACAACAACCAGAGTCATTTTGCATGTGTGTTGTTTTCACATACCACCTATGGATCCACCAGTGTCATTGAAATGTGTGTTCATTTCACAATCCACCCATGGATCCACAAGTGTGATTGCATGTGTGTTCTTTTTAGTAACAACAACCAGTCATTCTACATGTGTGTTCTTCTCACATACCACCTATGGATCCACCAGTGTCATTGCATGTGTGTTCTCTTCACACTCCACCTATGGATCCACCAGTGTCATTGCATGTGTGTTCTTTTTAGTAACAACAACCAGTGTCATTGCATGTGTGTTCTCTTCAGAGACCACACATGGATCCACCAGTGTCATTGCATGTGTGTTCTTTTTACTAACAACAACAAGAGTCATTGAAATGTGTGCTCTCTTTAGAGACCACACATGAATCCACCAGTGTCATTGCATGTGTGTTCTTTTCACTAACAACAACCCGAGTCATTGCATGTGTGTTCTTTTCACATACCACATATGGATCCACCAGTGTCATTGCATGTGTGCTCTTTTCACAATCCACCCATGGATGCACCAGTGTCATTGCATGTGTGTTCTTTTTAGTAACAAAAACTAGAGTCATTTTGCATGTGTGTTCTTTTCACATACCACATATGGATCCACCAATGTCATTGCGTGTGTGTTCATTTTAGTAACAACAACCAGAGTCATTTTGCATGTGTGTTCTTCTCACATACCACCTGTGGATCCACTAGTGTCATTGCATGTGTGTTCTTTAAACTAACAACAACCAGTTTTATTGCATGTGTGTTCTCTTCACAATCCACCTATGGATCCACAAGTGTCATTGAAATGCGTGTTCTCTATAGAGACCACACATGGATCCACCAGTGTCATTGCATGTGTGTTCTTTTTAATAACAACAACCAGTCATTTTGCATGTGTGTTCTTCTCACATACCACCTATTGATCCACCAGTGTCATTGCATGTGTGTTCTCTTCACTAACAATAACCAGAGTCATTGCATGTGTGTTCTTTTCACATACCACGTATGGATCCACCAGTGTCATTGCATGTGTGCTCTTTTCACAATCGACCCTTGGATCCACCAGTGTCATTGCATGTGTGTTCTTTTTAGTAACAACAACCAGAGTCATTTTGCATGTGTGATCTCTTCACATACCACCTATGGATCCACCAGTGTCATTGCATGTGTGTTCTTTTTAGTAACAACAACCAGAGTCATTGCATGTGTGTTCATTTCACAATCCACCTATGGATCCACCAGTGTCATTTCCTGTGTGTTCTTTTTACTAACAACAACCAGAGTCATTTTGCATGTGTGTTCTTCTCACATACCACCTATCGATCCACCAGTGTCATTGCATGTGTGTTCTTTTCACTAACAACAACCAGTGTCATTGCATGTGTGTTCTCTTCACAATCCACCTATGGATCCACCAATGTCATTGAAATGTGTGTTCTCTTCAGAGACCACAAATGGATCCACCAATGTCATTGCATGTGTGTTCTTTTTACTAACAACAACAAGAGTCATTGAAATGTGTGCTCTCTTCAGAGACCACACATGGATCCACCAGTGTCATTTCATGTGTGTTCTTTTTAGTAACAACAAATAGTCATTTTGCATGTGTGTTCTTCTCACATACCACCTATGGATCCACCAGTGTCATTGAAATGTGTATTATATTCACAATCCACCCATGGATCACCAGTTTTATTGCATGTGTGTTCTTTTTAGTAACAACAACCAGAGTCATTTTGCATGTGTGTTCTTCTCACATACCACCTATGGATCCACCAGTGTCATTGAAATGTGTATTATATTCACAATCCACCCATGGATCACCAGTGTCATTGCATGTGTGTTCTTTTTAGTAACAACAACCAGAGTCATTTTGCATGTGTGTTGTTTTCACATACCACCTATGGATCCACCAGTGTCATTGAAATGTGTGTTCATTTCACAATCCACCCATGGATCCACAAGTGTGATTGCATGTGTGTTCTTTTTAGTAACAACAACCAGTCATTCTGCATGTGTGTTCTTCTCACATACCACCTATGGATCCACCAGTGTCATTGCATGTGTGTTCTCTTCACACTCCACCTATGGATCCACCAGTGTCATTGCATGTGTGTTCTTTTTAGTAACAACAACCAGTTTTATTGCATGTGTGTTCTCTTGGAGACCACACATGGATCCACCTGATGTCATTGCATGTGTGTTCTTTTTACTAACAACAACAAGAGTCATTGAAATGTGTTTTCTTTAGAGACCACACATGAATCCACCAGTGTCATTGCATGTGTGTTCTTTTCACTAACAACAACCCGATTCATTGCATGTGTGTTCTTTTCACATACCACATATGGATCCACCAGTGTCATTGCATGTGTGCTCTTTTCACAATCCACCCATGGATGCACCAGTGTCATTGCATGTGTGTTCTTTTTAGTAACAAAAACTAGAGTCATTTTGCATGTGTGTTCTTTTCACATACCACATATGGATCCACCAATGTCATTGCGTGTGTGTTCATTTTAGTAACAACAACCAGAGTCATTTTGCATGTGTGTTCTTCTCACATACCACCTGTGGATCCACTAGTGTCATTGCATGTGTGTTCTTTAAACTAACAACAACCAGTTTTATTGCATGTGTGTTCTCTTCACAATCCACCTATGGATCCACAAGTGTCATTGAAATGCGTGTTCTCTATAGAGACCACACATGGATCCACCAGTGTCATTGCATGTGTGTTCTTTTTAATAACAACAACCAGTCATTTTGCATGTGTGTTCTTCTCACATACCACCTATCGATCCACCAGTGTCATTGCATGTGTGTTCTCTTCACAATCCACCTATGGATCCACCAGTGTCATTGCATGTGTGTTCTTTTTAGTAACAACAACCAGTGTTATTGCATGTGTGTTCTTTTTACTAACAACAACAAGAGACATTGAAATGTGTGCTCTCTTCAGAGACCACACATGGATCCACCAGTGTCATTTCATGTGTGTTCTTTTCACTAACAATAACCAAAGTCATTGCATGTGTGTTCTTTTCACATACCACGTATGGATCCACCAGTGTCATTGCATGTGTGCTCTTTTCACAATCGACCCATGGATCCACCAGTGTCATTGCATGTGTGTTCTTTTTAGTAACAACAACCAGAGTCATTTTGCATGTGTGTTCTTTTCACATACCACCTATGGATCCACCAGTGTCATTGAAATGTGTGTTCATTTCACAATCCACCCATGGATCCACAAGTGTGATTGCATGTGTGTTCTTTTTAGTAACAACAACCAGTCATTTTGCATGTGTGTTCTTCTCACATACCACCTATCGATCCACCAGTGTCATTGCATGTGTGTTCTCTTCACAATCCACCTATGGATCCACCAGTGTCATTGCATGTGTGTTCTTTTTAGTAACAACAACCAGTGTCATTGCATGTGTGTTCTCTTCAGAGACCACACATGGATCCACCAGTGTCATTGCATGTGTGTTCTTTTTACTAACAACAACAAGAGTCATTGAAATGTGTGCTCTCTTCAGAGACCACACATGGATCCACCAGTGTCATTGCATGTGTGTTCTTTTCACTAACAACAACCCGAGTCATTGCATGTGTGTTCTTTTCACATACCACATATGGATCCACCAGTGTCATTGCATGTGTGCTCTTTTCACAATCCACCCATGGATCCACCAGTGTCATTGCATGTGTGTTCTTTTTAGTAACAAAAACTAGAGTCATTTTGCATGTGTGTTCTTTTCACATACCACCTATGGATCCACCAATGTCATTGCGTGTGTGTTCATTTTAGTAACAACAACCAGAGTCATTTTGCATGTGTGTTCTTCTCACATACCACCTGTGGATCCACTAGTGTCATTGCATGTGTGTTCTTTAAACTAACAACAACCAGTTTTATTGCATGTGTGTTCTCTTCACAATCCACCTATGGATCCACAAGTGTCATTGAAATGCGTGTTCTCTATAGAGACCACACATGGATCCACCAGTGTCATTGCATGTGTGTTCTTTTTAATAACAACAACCAGTCATTTTGCATGTGTGTTCTTCTCACATACCACCTATCGATCCACCAGTGTCATTGCATGTGTGTTCTATTCACAATCCACCTATGGATCCACTAGTGTCATTGCATGTGTGTTCTTTTTAGTAACAACAACCAGTGTTATTGCATGTGTGTTCTTTTTACTAACAACAACAAGAGTCATTGAAATGTGTGCTCTCTTCAGAGACCACACATGGATCCACCAGTGTCATTTCATGTGTGTTCTTTTCACTAACAATAACCAGAGTCATTGCATGTGTGTTCTTTTCACATACCACGTATGGATCCACCAGTGTCATTGCATGTGTGCTCTTTTCACAATCGACCCTTGGATCCACCAGTGTCATTTCATGTGTGTTCTTTTCACTAACAATAACCAGAGTCATTGCATGTGTGTTCTTTTCACATACCACGTATGGATCCACCAGTGTCATTGCATGTGTGCTCTTTTCACAATCGACCCTTGATCCACAGTCATTGCATGTGTGTTCTTTTTAGTAACAACAACCAGAGTCATTTTGCATGTGTGATCTCTTCACATACCACCTATGGATCCACCAGTGTCATTGCATGTGTGTTCTTTTTAGTAACAACAACCAGAGTCATTGCATGTGTGTTCATTTCACAATCCACCTATGGATCCACCAGTGTCATTTCCTGTGTGTTCTTTTTACTAACAACAACCAGAGTCATTTTGCATGTGTGTTCTTCTCACATACCACCTATCGATCCACCAGTGTCATTGCATGTGTGTTCTTTTCACTAACAACAACCAGTGTCATTGCATGTGTGTTCTCTTCACAATCCACCTATGGATCCACCAATGTCATTGAAATGCGTGTTCTCTACAGAGACCACACATGGATCCACCAGTGTCATTGCATGTGTGTTCTTTTTAGTAAGAACAACCAGTCATTTTGCATGTGTGTTCTTCTCACATACCACCTATGGATCCACCAGTGTCATTGCATGTGTGTTCTCTTCACAATCCACCTATGGATCCACCAGTGTCATTGCATGTGTGTTCTTTTTAGTAACAACAACCAGTGTCATTGCATGTGTGTTCTCTTCAGAGACCACACATGGATCCACCAGTGTCATTGCATGTGTGTTCTTTTTACTAACAACAACAAGAGTCATTGAAATGTGTGCTCTCTTCAGAGACCACACATGGATCCACCAGTGTCATTGCATGTGTGTTCTTTTTACTAACAACAACAAGAGTCATTGAAATGTGTGCTCTCTTCAGAGACCACACATGGATCCACCAGTGTCATTTCATGTGTGTTCTTTTCAGTAACAACAAATAGTCATTTTGCATGTGTGTTCTTCTCACATACCACCTATGGATCCACCAGTGTCATTGAAATGTGTATTATATTCACAATCCACCCATGGATCACCAGTTTTATTGCATGTGTGTTCTTTTTAGTAACAACAACCAGAGTCATTTTGCATGTGTGTTCTTCTCACATACCACCTATGGATCCACCAGTGTCATTGAAATGTGTATTATATTCACAATCCACCCATGGATCACCAGTGTCATTGCATGTGTGTTCTTTTTAGTAACAACAACCAGAGTCATTTTGCATGTGTGTTGTTTTCACATACCACCTATGGATCCACCAGTGTCATTGAAATGTGTGTTCATTTCACAATCCACCCATGGATCCACAAGTGTGATTGCATGTGTGTTCTTTTTAGTAACAACAACCAGTCATTCTGCATGTGTGTTCTTCTCACATACCACCTATGGATCCACCAGTGTCATTGCATGTGTGTTCTCTTCACACTCCACCTATGGATCCACCAGTGTCATTGCATGTGTGTTCTTTTTAGTAACAACAACCAGTGTCATTGCATGTGTGTTCTCTTCAGAGACCACACATGGATCCACTGATGTCATTGCATGTGTGTTCTTTTTACTAACAACAACAAGAGTCATTGAAATGTGTGCTCTCTTTAGAGACCACACATGAATCCACCAGTGTCATTGCATGTGTGTTCTTTTCACTAACAACAACCCGAGTCATTGCATGTGTGTTCTTTTCACATACCACATATGGATCCACCAGTGTCATTGCATGTGTGCTCTTTTCACAATCCACCCATGGATGCACCAGTGTCATTGCATGTGTGTTCTTTTTAGTAACAAAAACTAGAGTCATTTTGCATGTGTGTTCTTTTCACATACCACATATGGATCCACCAATGTCATTGCGTGTGTGTTCATTTTAGTAACAACAACCAGAGTCATTTTGCATGTGTGTTCTTCTCACATACCACCTGTGGATCCACTAGTGTCATTGCATGTGTGTTCTTTAAACTAACAACAACCAGTTTTATTGCATGTGTGTTCTCTTCACAATCCACCTATGGATCCACAAGTGTCATTGAAATGCGTGTTCTCTATAGAGACCACACATGGATCCACCAGTGTCATTGCATGTGTGTTCTTTTTAATAACAACAACCAGTCATTTTGCATGTGTGTTCTTCTCACATACCACCTATCGATCCACAGTGTCATTGCATGTGTGTTCTATTCACAATGCACCAAAGGATCCACCAGTGTCATTGCATGTGTGTTCTTTTTAGTAACAACAACCAGTGTTATTGCATGTGTGTTCTTTTTACTAACAACAACAAGAGTCATTGAAATGTGTGCTCTCTTCAGAGACCACACATGGATCCACCAGTGTCATTTCATGTGTGTTCTTTTCACTAACAATAACCAAAGTCATTGCATGTGTGTTCTTTTCACATACCACGTATGGATCCACCAGTGTCATTGCATGTGTGCTCTTTTCACAATCGACCCATGGATCCACCAGTGTCATTGCATGTGTGTTCTTTTTAGTAACAACAACCAGAGTCATTTTGCATGTGTGTTGTTTTCACATACCACCTATGGATCCACCAGTGTCATTGAAATGTGTGTTCATTTCACAATCCACCCATGGATCCACAAGTGTGATTGCATGTGTGTTCTTTTTAGTAACAACAACCAGTCATTCTGCATGTGTGTTCTTCTCACATACCACCTATGGATCCACCAGTGTCATTGCATGTGTGTTCTCTTCACACTCCACCTATGGATCCACCAGTGTCATTGCATGTGTGTTCTTTTTAGTAACAACAACCAGTGTCATTGCATGTGTGTTCTCTTCAGAGACCACACATGGATCCACCAGTGTCATTGCATGTGTGTTCTTTTTACTAACAACAACAAGAGTCATTGAAATGTTTTGTGTATTTAGAGACCACACATGAATCCACCAGTGTCATTGCATGTGTGTTCTTTTCACTAACAACAACCCGAGTCATTGCATGTGTGTTCTTTTCACATACCACATATGGATCCACCAGTGTCATTGCATGTGTGCTCTTTTCACAATCCACCCATGGATGCACCAGTGTCATTGCATGTGTGTTCTTTTTAGTAACAAAAACTAGAGTCATTTTGCATGTGTGTTCTTTTCACATACCACATATGGATCCACCAATGTCATTGCGTGTGTGTTCATTTTAGTAACAACAACCAGAGTCATTTTGCATGTGTGTTCTTCTCACATACCACCTGTGGATCCACTAGTGTCATTGCATGTGTGTTCTTTAAACTAACAACAACCAGTTTTATTGCATGTGTGTTCTCTTCACAATCCACCTATGGATCCACAAGTGTCATTGAAATGCGTGTTCTCTATAGAGACCACACATGGATCCACCAGTGTCATTGCATGTGTGTTCTTTTAATAACAACAACAGTCATTTTGCATGTGTGTTCTTCTCACATACCACCTATCGATCCACCAGTGTCATTGCATGTGTGTTCTCTTCACAATCCACCTATGGATCCACCAGTGTCATTGCATGTGTGTTCTTTTTAGTAACAACAACCAGTGTTATTGCATGTGTGTTCTTTTTACTAACAACAACAAGAGTCATTGAAATGTGTGCTCTCTTCAGAGACCACACATGGATCCACCAGTGTCATTTCATGTGTGTTCTTTTCACTAACAATAACCAAAGTCATTGCATGTGTGTTCTTTTCACATACCACGTATGGATCCACCAGTGTCATTGCATGTGTGCTCTTTTCACAATCGACCCATGGATCCACCAGTGTCATTGCATGTGTGTTCTTTTTAGTAACAACAACCAGAGTCATTTTGCATGTGTGTTCTTTTCACATACCACCTATGGATCCACCAGTGTCATTGAAATGTGTGTTCATTTCACAATCCACCCATGGATCCACAAGTGTGATTGCATGTGTGTTCTTTTTAGTAACAACAACCAGTCATTTTGCATGTGTGTTCTTCTCACATACCACCTATCGATCCACCAGTGTCATTGCATGTGTGTTCTCTTCACAATCCACCTATGGATCCACCAGTGTCATTGCATGTGTGTTCTTTTTAGTAACAACAACCAGTGTCATTGCATGTGTGTTCTCTTCAGAGACCACACATGGATCCTGATGTCATTGCATGTGTGTTCTTTTTACTAACAACAACAAGAGTCATTGAAATGTGTTTTCAGAGACCACACATGGATCCACCAGTGTCATTGCATGTGTGTTCTTTTCACTAACAACAACCCGAGTCATTGCATGTGTGTTCTTTTCACATACCACATATGGATCCACCAGTGTCATTGCATGTGTGCTCTTTTCACAATCCACCCATGGATCCACCAGTGTCATTGCATGTGTGTTCTTTTTAGTAACAAAAACTAGAGTCATTTTGCATGTGTGTTCTTTTCACATACCACCTATGGATCCACCAATGTCATTGCGTGTGTGTTCATTTTAGTAACAACAACCAGAGTCATTTTGCATGTGTGTTCTTCTCACATACCACCTGTGGATCCACTAGTGTCATTGCATGTGTGTTCTTTAAACTAACAACAACCAGTTTTATTGCATGTGTGTTCTCTTCACAATCCACCTATGGATCCACAAGTGTCATTGAAATGCGTGTTCTCTATAGAGACCACACATGGATCCACCAGTGTCATTGCATGTGTGTTCTTTTTATTAACAACAACCAGACAAATTGCATGTGTGTTCTCACATACCACCTATCGATCCACCAGTGTCATTGCATGTGTGTTCTCTTCACAATCCACCTATGGATCCACTAGTGTCATTGCATGTGTGTTCTTTTTAGTAACAACAACCAGTGTTATTGCATGTGTGTTCTTTTACTAACAACAACAAGAGTCATTGAAATGTGCTCTCTTCAGAGACCACACATGGATCCTGATGTCATTTCATGTGTGTTCTTTTCACTAACAATAACCAGAGTCATTGCATGTGTGTTCTTTTCACATACCACGTATGGATCCACCAGTGTCATTGCATGTGTGCTCTTTTCACAATCGACCCTTGGATCCACCAGTGTCATTGCATGTGTGTTCTTTTTAGTAACAACAACCAGAGTCATTTTGCATGTGTGTTCTTTTCACATACCACCTATGGATCCACCAGTGTCATTGAAATGTGTGTTCATTTCACAATCCACCCATGGATCCACAAGTGTCATTGCATGTGTGTTCTTTTTAGTAACAACAACCAGAGTCATTTTGCATGTGTGATCTCTTCACATACCACCTATGGATCCACCAGTGTCATTGCATGTGTGTTCTTTTTAGTAACAACAACCAGAGTCATTGCATGTGTGTTCATTTCACAATCCACCTATGGATCCACCAGTGTCATTTCCTGTGTGTTCTTTTTACTAACAACAACCAGAGTCATTTTGCATGTGTGTTCTTCTCACATACCACCTATCGATCCACCAGTGTCATTGCATGTGTGTTCTTTTCACTAACAACAACCAGTGTCATTGCATGTGTGTTCTCTTCACAATCCACCTATGGATCCACCAATGTCATTGAAATGAGTGTTCTCTACAGAGACCACACATGGATCCACCAGTGTCATTGCATGTGTGTTCTTTTTAGTAACAACAACCAGTCATTTTGCATGTGTGTTCTTCTCACATACCACCTATGGATCCACCAGTGTCATTGCATGTGTGTTCTCTTCACAATAAACCTATGGATCCACCAGTGTCATTGCATGTGTGTTCTTTTTAGTAACAACAACCAGTGTCATTGCATGTGTGTTCTCTTCAGAGACCACACATGGATGCACCAGTGTCATTGCATGTGTGTTCTTTTTACTAACAACAACAAGAGTCATTGAAATGTGTGCTCTCTTCAGAGACCACACATGGATCCACCAGTGTCATTGCATGTGTGTTCTTTTCACTAACAACAACCAGAGTCATTGCATGTGTGCTCTTTTCACAATCCACCCATGGATCCACCAGTGTCATTGCATGTGTGTTCTTTTTAGTAATAAAAACTAGAGTCATTTTGCATGTGTGTTCTTTTCACATACCACCTATCAATCCACCAGTGTCATTGCATGTGTGTTCTTTTCACTAACAACAACCAGTGACATTGCATGTGTGTTCTCTTCACAATCCACCTATGGATCCACCAATGTCATTGAAATGCGTGTTCTCTATAGAGACCACACATGGATCCACCAGTGTCATTGCATGTGTGTTCTTTTTAGTAACAACAACCAGTCATTTTGCATGTGTGTTCTTCTCACATACCACCTATGGATCCACCAGTGTCATTGCATGTGTGTTCTCTTCACAATCCACCTATGGATCCACCAGTGTCATTGCATGTGTGTTCTTTTTAGTAACAACAACCAGTGTCATTGCATGTGTGTTCTCTTCAGAGACCACACATGGATCCACCAGTGTCATTGCATGTGTGTTCTTTTTACTAACAACAACAAGAGTCATTGAAATGTGTGCTCTCTTCAGAGACCACACATGGATCCACCAGTGTCATTGCATGTGTGTTCTTTTCACTAACAACAACCAGAGTCATTGCATGTGTGCTCTTTTCACAATCCACCCATGGATCCACCAGTGTCATTGCATGTGTGTTCTTTTTAGTAACAAAAACTAGAGTCATTTTGCATGTGTGTTCTTTTCACATACCACCTATGGATCCACCAGTGTCATTGCATGTGTGTTCTTTTTAGTAACAACAACCAGAGTCATTTTGCATGTGTGTTCTTCTCACATACCACCTATGGATCCACCAGTGTCATTGCATGTGTGTTCTTTAAGCTAACAACAACCAGTGTCATTGCATGTGTGTTCTCTTCACAATCCACCTATGGATCCACAAGTGTCATTGAAATGCATGTTCTCTATAGAGACCACACATGGATCCACCAGTGTCATTGCATGTGTGTTCTTTTTAATAACAACCAGTCATTTTGCATGTGTGTTCTTCTCACATACCACCTATTGATCCACCAGTGTCATTGCATGTGTGTTCTCTTCACAATCCACCTATGGATCCACCAGTGTCATTGCATGTGTGTTCTTTTTAGTAACAACAACCAGTGTCATTGCATGTGTGTTCTTTTTACTAACAACAACAAGAGTCATTGAAATGTGTGCTCTCTTCAGAGACCACACATGGATCCACCAGTGTCATTTCATGTGTGTTCTTTTCACTAACAACAACCAGAGTCATTGCATGTGTGCTCTTTTCACAATCCACCCATGGATCCACCAGTGTCATTGCATGTGTGTTCTTTTTAGTAACAAAAACTAGAGTGATTTTGCATGTGTGCTCTTTTCACAATCGACCCTTGGATCCACCAGTGTCATTGCATGTGTGTTCTTTTTAGTAACAACAACCAGAGTCATTTTGCATGTGTGTTCTTCTCACATACCACCTATGGATCCACCAGTGTCATTGCATGTGTGTTCTTTAAGCTAACAACAACCAGTGTCATTGCATGTGTGTTCTCTTCACAAGCCACCTATGGATCCACAAGTGTCATTGAAATGCGTGTTCTCTATAGAGACCACACATGGATCCACCAGTCTCATTGCATGTGTGTTCTTTTTAATAACAACCAGTCATTTTGCATGTGTGTTCTTCTCACATACCACCTATTGATCCACCAGTGTCATTGCATGTGTGTTCTCTTCACAATCCACCTATGGATCCACCAGTGTCATTGCATGTGTGTTCTTTTTAGTAACAACAACCAGTGTCATTGCATGTGTGTTATTTTTACTAACAACAACAAGAGTCATTGAAATGTGTGCTCTCTTCGGAGACCACACATGGATCCAGCAGTGTCATTTCATGTGTGTTCTTTTCACTAACAACAACCAGAGTCATTGCATGTGTGTTCTTTTCACATACCACATATGGATCCACCAGTGTCATTGCATGTGTGCTCTTTTCACAATCGACCCTTGGATCCACCAGTGTCATTGCATGTGTGTTCTTTTTAGTAACAACAACCAGAGTCATTTTGCATGTGTGTTCTTTTCACATACCACCTATGGATCCACCAGTGTCATTGAAATGTGTGTTCATTTCACAATCCACCCATGGATCCACAAGTGTCATTGCATGTGTGTTCTTTTTAGTAACAACAACCAGAGTCATTTTGCATGTGTGATCTCTTCACATACCACCTATGGATCCACCAGTGTCATTGCATGTGTGTTCTTTTTAGTAACAACAACCAGAGTCATTGCATGTGTGTTCATTTCACAATCCACCTATGGATCCACCAGTGTCATTTCATGTGTGTTCTTTTTACTAACAACAACCAGAGTCATTTTGCATGTGTGTTCTTCTCACATACCACCTATGGATCCACCAGTGTCATTGCATGTGTGTTCTTTTCAGTAACAACAACCAGTGTCATTGCATGTGTGTTCTCTTCACAATCCACCTATTTATCCACCAATGTCATTGAAATGCGTGTTCTCTACAGAGACCACACATGGATCCACCAGTGTCATTGCATGTGTGTTCTTTTTAGTAACAACAACCAGTCATTTTGCATGTGTTTTCTTCTCACATACCACCTATGGATCCACCAGTGTCATTGCATGTGTGTTCTCTTCACAATCCACCTATGGATCTACCAGTGTCATTGCATGTGTGTTCTTTTTAGTAGCAATAACCAGTGTCATTGCATGTGTGTTCTCTTCACAGACCACACATGGATCCACCAGTGTCATTGCATGTGTGTTCTTTTTACTAACAACAACAAGAGTCATTGAAATGTGTGCTCTCTTCAGAGACCACACATGGATCCACCAGTGTCATTGCATGTGTGCTCTTTTCACAATCCACACATGGATCCACCAGTGTCATTGCATGTGTGTTCTTTTCACATACCACCTATGGATCCACCAGTGTCATTGCATGTGTGTTCTTTTTAGTAAGAACAACCAGAGTCATTTTGCATGTGTGTTCTTCTCACATACCACCTATGGATCCACCAGTGTCATTGCATGTGTGTTCTTTAAGCTAACAACAACCAGTGTCATTGCATGTGTGTTCTCTTCACAATCCACCTATGGATCCACAAGTGTCATTGAAATGCATGTTCTCTATAGAGACCACACATGGATCCACCAGTCTCATTGCATGTGTGTTCTTTTTAATAACAACCAGTCATTTTGCATGTGTGTTCTTCTCACATACCACCTATTGATCCACCAGTGTCATTGCATGTGTGTTCTCTTCACAATCCACCTATGGATCCACCAGTGTCATTGCATGTGTGTTCTTTTTAGTAACAACAACCAGTGTCATTGCATGTGTGTCCTTTTTACTAACAACAACAAGAGTTATTGAAATGTGTGCTCTCTTCAGAGACCACACATGGATCCACCAGGGTCATTTCATGTGTGTTCTTTTCACTAACAACAACCAGAGTCATTGCATGTGTGCTCTTTTCACAATCCACCCATGGATCCACCAGTGTCATTGCATGTGTGTTCTTTTTAGTTACAAAAACTAGAGTCATTTTGCATGTGTGTTCTTTTCACATACCACCTATGGATCCACCAGTGTCATTGCATGTGTGTTCTTTTTAGTAACAACAACCAGAGTCATTTTGCATGTGTGTTCTTATCACATACCACCTATGGATCCACCAGTGCCATTGCATGTGTGTTCTTTAAGCTAACAACAACCAGTATCATTGCATGTGTGTTCTCTTCACAATCCACCTATGGATCCACACGTGTCATTGAAATGCGTGTTCTCTATAGAGACCACACATGGATCCACCAGTGTCATCTTTTTAATAACAACCAGTCATTTTGCATGTGTGTTCTTCTCACATACCACCTATTGATCCACCAGTGTCATTGCATGTGTGTTCTCTTCACAATCCACCTATGGATCCACCAGTGTCATTGCATGTGTGTTCTTTTTAGTAACAATAACCAGAGTCATTGCATGTGTGTTCATTTCACAATCCACCTATGGATCCACCAGTGTCATTTCATGTGTGTTCTTTTTACTAACAACAACCAGAGTCATTTTGCATGTGTGTTATTATCACATACCACCTATCGATCCACCAGTGTCATTGCATGTGTGTTCTTTTCACTAACAATAACCAGTGTCATTGCATGTGTGTTCTCTTCACAATCCACCTATGGATCCACCAATTTCATTGAAATGCGTGTTCTCTACAGAGACCACACATGGATCCACCAGTGTCATTGCATGTGTGTTCTTTTTAGTAACAACAACCAGTGTCATTGCATGTGTGTTCTTTTTACTAACAACAACAAGAGTCATTGAAATGTGTGCTCTCTTCAGAGACCACACATGGATCCACCAGTGTCATTGCATGTGTGTCCTTTTCACTAACAAAAACCAGAGTCATTGCATGTGTGTTCTTTTCACATACCACATATGGATCCACCAGTGTCATTGCATGTGTGGTCTTTTCACAATCCACCCATGGATCCACCAGTGTCATTGCATGTGTGTTCTTTTTAGTAACAACAACTAGAGTCATTTTGCATGTGTGTTCTTTTCACATACCACCTATGGATCCACCAGTGTCATTGAAATGTGTGTTCATTTCACAATCCACCAATGGATCCACAAGTGTCATGGCATGTGTGTTCTTTTTAGTAATAACAACCAGAGTCATTTTGCATGTGTGATCTCTTCACATACCACCTATGGATCAACCAGTGTCATTGCATGTGTATCTTTTTAGTAACAACAACCAGAGGCATTGCATGTGTTTTCTTCTCACAATCCACCCATGGATCCCACGAGAGGAATTGCATGTGTGTTCATTTCACAATCCACCTATGGATCCACCAATGTCATTGCATCTGTGTTCTTTTTTGTCACAACCAGAGTCATTTTGCATGTGTGTTCTTCTCACATACCACCTATGGATCCACCAGCGTCATTGCATGTGTGTTCTTTTCACTAACAACAACCAGTGTCATTTCATGTGGGTTCTCTTCACAATCCACCTATGGATGAAACAAGTGTCATTGAAATGTGTCTTCTCTACAGAGACCACACAAGGATCCACTAGTGTCATTTTATGTGTGTTATTTTTAGTTACTACAAACAGTCATTTTTCATGTGTGTTCTTTTCACATACCACCTATGGATCCACCAGTGTCATTGCATGTGTGTTCTCTTCACAATCCACCTATGGATCCACTAGTGTCATTGCATGTGTGTTCTTTTTGGTAACAACAACCAGTGTCATTGCATGTGTGTTCTATTCAGAGACCACACATGGATTCACTAGTGTCATTGCATGTGTGTTCTTTTTACTAACAACAACAAGAGTCATTGAAATGTGTGCTCTCTTCAGAGACCACACTTGGATCCACCAGTGTCAATTAAAAGTGTGTTCTTTTCACTAACAACAACCAGAGTCATTGCATGTGTGTTCTTCTCACATACCACATATGGATCCACTAGTGTCATTGCATGTGTGCTCTTTTCACAATCCACTCATGGATCCACCAGTTTCGTTGCATGTGTGTTATTTTTACTAACAACAACTAGAGTCATTTTGCATGTGTGTTCTTTTCACATACCACCTATGAATCCACCAGTGTCAATTAAATGTGTGTTCATTTCACAATCCACCCATGGATCCACCAGTGTCATTGCATGTGTGTTCTTTTTAGTAATAACAACCAGAGTCATTTTGCATGTGTGATCTCTTCACATACCACCTATGGATCCACCAGTGTCATTGCATGTGTGTTCGTTTTAGTAACAACAACCAGAGTCATTGAAATGTGTGTTCTTCTCACATACCACCTATGGATCCACCAGTGTCATTGCATGTGTGTTCATTTCACAATCCACCTATGGATCCACCAGTGTCATTGCATGTGTGTTCTTTTTAGTAACAACAACCAGAGACGTTTTGCATGTTTGTTCTTCTCACATACCACCTATGGATCCACCAGTGTCATTGCATGTGTGTTCTTTTCACTAACAATAACCAGTGTCATTGCATGTGTGTTCTCTTCACAATCCACCTATGGATCCACCAGTGTCAATGAAATGTGTGTTCGCTATAGAGACCACACATGGATCCACCAGTGTCATTGCATGTGTGTTCTTTTTAGTAACAACAACCAGTCATTTTGCATGTGTGTTCTTTTCACATACCACCTATGGATCCACCAGTGTCATTGCATGTGTGTTCTCTTCACAATCCACCTATGGATCCACCAGTTTCATTGCATGTGTGTTCTTTTAGTAACAACAACCAGTTTCATTGCATGTGTGTTCTCTGCAGAGACCACACATGGATCCACCAGTGTCATTGCATGTGTGTTCTTTTCACTAACAAGAACCAGAGTCATTGAAATGTGTGCTCTCTTCAGAGACCACACATGGATCCACCAGTGTCATTGCATGTGTGTTCCTTTCACTAATAACCAGACTCATTGCATGTGTGTTCTTTTCACATACCACATATGGATCCACCAGAGTCATTGCATGTGTGCTCTTTTCACAATCCACCCATGGATCCACCAGTGTCATTGCATGTGTGTTCTTTTTAGTAACAAAAACAAGGGTCATTGCATGTGTGTTCTTTTCACATACCACATATGGATCCACCAGTGTCATTGCATGTGTACTCTTTTCACAATCCACCCATGGATCCACCAGTGTTATTGCATGTGTGTTCTTTTTATTAACAACAACCAGAGTCATTTTGCATGTGTGTTCTTTTCACATATCACCTATGGATCCACCAGTGTCATTGAAATGTGTGTTCATTTCACAATCCACCCATGGATCCACAAGTGTCATTGCATGTGTGTTCTTTTTAGTAACAACAACCAGAGTCATTTTGCATGTGTGATCTCTTCACATACCACCTATGGATCCACCAGTGTCATTGCATGTGTGTTCTTTTTAGTAACAACAACCAGAGTCATTGCATGTGTTTTCCTCTCACAATCCACCCATGGATCCCACCAGAGTCATTGCATGTGTGTTCATTTCACAATCCACCTATGGATCCACCAGTGTCATTGCATCTGTGTTCTTTTTTGTAACAACCAGAGTCATTTTGCATGTGTGTTCGTCTTACATACCACCTATGGATCCACCAGTGTCATTGCATGTGTGTTCTTTTCACTAACAACAACCAGTGTCATTGCATGTGTGTTCTCTTCACAATCCACCTATGGATGAAACAAGTGTCATTGAAATGCGTGTTCTCTACAGAGACCACATATGGATCCACTAGTGTCATTCCAAGTGTGTTCTTTTTAGTAACAACAACCAGTCATTTTGCATGTGTGTTCTTTTCAAATACCACCTATGGATCCACCAGTGTCTTGCATGTGTGTTCTCTTCACAATCCACCTATGGATCCACCAGTTTCATTGCATGTGTGTTCTTTTTGGTAACAACAACCAATGTCATTGCATGTGTGTTCTATTCAGAGACCACACATGGATTCACCAGTGTCATTGCATGTGTGTTCTTTTTAGTAACAAAAACTAGAGTCATTTTGCATGTGTGTTCTTTTCACATACCACCCATGGATCCACCAGCGTCATTGCATGTGTGTTCTTTTCAGTAACAACAACCAGAGTCATTTTGCATGTGTGTTCTTCTCACATACCACCTATGGATCCACCAGTGTCATTGCATGTGTGTTCTTTAAACTAACAACAACCATTGTCATTGCATGTGTGTTCTCTTCACAATCCACCAATGGATCCACCAGTGTCATTGCATGTGTGTTCTTTTTAGTAACAACAACCAGTGTCATTGCATGTGTGTTCTTTTTACTAACAACAACAAGAGTCATTGAAATGTGTGCTCTCTTTAGAGACCACACATGGATCCACCAGTGTCATTTCATGTGTGTTCTTTTCACTAACAACAACCAGAGTCATTGCATGTGTGTTCTTTTCACATACCACATATGGATCTACCAGTGTCATTCCATGTGTGCTCTTTTCACAATCCACCCATGGATCCACCAGTGTCATTGCATGTGTGTTCTTTTTAGTAACAACAACTAGGGTCATTTTGCATGTGTGTTCTGTTCACATACCACCTATGGATCCACCAGTGTCATTGCATGTGTGTTCTTTTTAGTAACAACAACCAGTCATTTTGCATGTGTGTTCTTCTCACATACCACCTATCGATCCACCAGTGTCATTGCATGTGTGTTCTCTTCACAATCCACCTATGGATCCACCAGTGTCATTGCATGTGTGTTCTTTTTAGTAACAATAACCAGAGTCATTGCATGTGTGTTCATTTCACAATCCACCTATGGATCCACCAGTGTCATTTCATGTGTGTTCTTTTTACTAACAACAACCAGAGTCATTTTGCATGTGTGTTATTATCACATACCACCTATCGATCCACCAGTGTCATTGCATGTGTGTTCTTTTCACTAACAATAACCAGTGTCATTGCATGTGTGTTCTCTTCACAATCCACCTATGGATCCACCAATGTCATTGAAATGCGTGTTCTCTACAGAGACCACACATGGATCCACCAGTGTCATTGCATGTGTGTTCTTTTTAGTAACAACAACCAGTGTCATTGCATGTGTGTTCTTTTTACTAACAACAACAAGAGTCATTGAAATGTGTGCTCTCTTCAGAGACCACACATGGATCCACCAGTGTCATTGCATGTGTGTCCTTTTCACTAACAAAAACCAGAGTCATTGCATGTGTGTTCTTTTCACATACCACATATGGATCCACCAGTGTCATTGCATGTGTGGTCTTTTCACAATCCACCCATGGATCCACCAGTGTCATTGCATGTGTGTTCTTTTTAGTAACAACAACTAGAGTCATTTTGCATGTGTGTTCTTTTCACATACCACCTATGGATCCACCAGTGTCATTGAAATGTGTGTTCATTTCACAATCCACCAATGGATCCACAAGTGTCATGGCATGTGTGTTCTTTTTAGTAATAACAACCAGAGTCATTTTGCATGTGTGATCTCTTCACATACCACCTATGGATCAACCAGTGTCATTGCATGTGTATCTTTTTAGTAACAACAACCAGAGGCATTGCATGTGTTTTCTTCTCACAATCCACCCATGGATCCCACGAGAGGAATTGCATGTGTGTTCATTTCACAATCCACCTATGGTTCCACCAATGTCATTGCATCTGTGTTCTTTTTTGTCACAACCAGAGTCATTTTGCATGTGTGTTCTTCTCACATACCACCTATGGATCCACCAGCGTCATTGCATGTGTGTTCTTTTCACTAACAACAACCAGTGTCATTTCATGTGGGTTCTCTTCACAATCCACCTATGGATGAAACAAGTGTCATTGAAATGTGTCTTCTCTACAGAGACCACACAAGGATCCACTAGTGTCATTTTATGTGTGTTCTTTTTAGTAACAACAACCAGTCATTTTGCATGTGTGTTCTTTTCACATACCACCTATGGATCCACCAGTGTCATTGCATGTGTGTTCTCTTCACAATCCACCTATGGATCCACTAGTGTCATTGCATGTGTGTTCTTTTTGGTAACAACAACCAGTGTCATTGCATGTGTGTTCTATTCAGAGACCACACATGGATTCACTAGTGTCATTGCATGTGTGTTCTTTTTACTAACAACAACAAGAGTCATTGAAATGTGTGCTCTCTTCAGAGACCACACTTGGATCCACCAGTGTCAATTAAATGTGTGTTCTTTTCACTAACAACAACCAGAGTAATTGCATGTGTGTTCTTCTCACATACCACATATGGATCCACTAGTGTCATTGCATGTGTGCTCTTTTCACAATCCACTCATGGATCCACCAGTTTCGTTGCATGCGTGTTATTTTTACTAACAACATCTAGAGTCATTTTGCATGTGTGTTCTTTTCACATACCACCTATGAATCCACCAGTGTCAATTAAATGTGTGTTCATTTCACAATCCACCCATGGATCCACCAGTGTCATTGCATGTGTGTTCTTTTTAGTAATAACAACCAGAGTCATTTTGCATGTGTGATCTCTTCACATACCACCTATGGATCCACCAGTGTCATTGCATGTGTGTTCGTTTTAGTAACAACAACCAGAGTCATTGAAATGTGTGTTCTTCTCACATACCACCTATGGATCCACCAGTGTCATTGCATGTGTGTTCATTTCACAATCCACCTATGGATCCACCAGTGTCATTGCATGTGTGTTCTTTTTAGTAACAACAACCAGAGACATTTTGCATGTTTGTGCTTCTCACATACCACCTATGGATCCACCAGTGTCATTGCATGTGTGTTCTTTTCACTAACAATAACCAGTGTCATTGCATGTGTGTTCTCTTCACAATCCACCTATGGATCCACCAGTGTCATTGAAATGCGTGTTCGCTATAGAGACCACACATGGATCCACCAGTGTCATTGCATGTGTGTTCTTTTTAGTAACAACAACCAGTCATTTTGCATGTGTGTTCTTTTGACATACCACCTATGGATCCACCAGTGTCATTGCATGTGTGTTCTCTTCACAATCCACCTATGGATCCACCAGTTTCATTGCATGTGTGTTCTTTTAGTAACAACAACCAGTTTCATTGCATGTGTGTTCTCTGCAGAGACCACACATGGATCCACCAGTGTCATTGCATGTGTGTTCTTTTCACTAACAAGAACCAGAGTCATTGAAATGTGTGCTCTCTTCAGAGACCACACATGGATCCACCAGTGTCATTGCATGTGTGTTCCTTTCACTAATAACCAGACTCATTGCATGTGTGTTCTTTTCACATACCACATATGGATCCACCAGAGTCATTGCATGTGTGCTCTTTTCACAATCCACCCATGGATCCACCAGTGTCATTGCATGTGTGTTCTTTTTAGTAACAAAAACAAGGGTCATTGCATGTGTGTTCTTTTCACATACCACATATGGATCCACCAGTGTCATTGCATGTGTACTCTTTTCACAATCCACCCATGGATCCACCAGTATTATTGCATGTGTGTTCTTTTTATTAACAACAACCAGAGTCATTTTGCATGTGTGTTCTTTTCACATATCACCTATGGATCCACCAGTGTCATTGAAATGTGTGTTCATTTCACAATCCACCCATGGATCCACAAGTGTCATTGCATGTGTGTTCTTTTTAGTAACAACAACCAGAGTCATTTTGCATGTGTGATCTCTTCACATACCACCTATGGATCCACCAGTGTCATTGCATGTGTGTTCTTTTTAGTAACAACAACCAGAGTCATTGCATGTGTTTTCCTCTCACAATCCACCCATGGATCCCACCAGAGTCATTGCATGTGTGTTCATTTCACAATCCACCTATGGATCCACCAGTGTCATTGCATCTGTGTTCTTTTTTGTAACAACCAGAGTCATTTTGCATGTGTGTTCGTCTTACATACCACCTATGGATCCACCAGTGTCATTGCATGTGTGTTCTTTTCACTAACAACAACCAGTGTCATTGCATGTGTGTTCTCTTCACAATCCACCTATGGATGAAACAAGTGTCATTGAAATGCGTGTTCTCTACAGAGACCACATATGGATCCACTAGTGTCATTCCAAGTGTGTTCTTTTTAGTAACAACAACCAGTCATTTTGCATGTGTGTTCTTTTCAAATACCACCTATGGATCCACCAGTGTCTTGCATGTGTGTTCTCTTCACAATCCACCTATGGATCCACCAGTGTCATTGCATGTGTATTCTTTTTGGTAACAACAACCAATGTCATTGCATGTGTGTTCTCTTCACAATCCACCTATGGATCCACCAGTGTCATTGCATGTGTGTTCTTTTTGGTAACAACAACCAATGTCATTGCATGTGTGTTCTATTCAGAGACCACACATGGATTCACCAGTGTCATTGCATGTGTGTTCTTTTTAGTAACAAAAACTAGAGTCATTTTGCATGTGTGTTCTTTTCACATACCACCCATGGATCCACCAGCGTCATTGCATGTGTGTTCTTTTCAGTAACAACAACCAGAGTCATTTTGCATGTGTGTTCTTCTCACATACCACCTATGGATCCACCAGTGTCATTGCATGTGTGTTCTTTAAACTAACAACAACCATTGTCATTGCATGTGTGTTCTCTTCACAATCCACCAATGGATCCACCAGTGTCATTGCATGTGTGTTCTTTTTAGTAACAACAACCAGTGTCATTGCATGTGTGTTCTTTTTACTAACAACAACAAGAGTCATTGAAATGTGTGCTCTCTTTAGAGACCACACATGGATCCACCAGTGTCATTTCATGTGTGTTCTTTTCACTAACAACAACCAGAGTCATTGCATGTGTGTTCTTTTCACATACCACATATGGATCCACCAGTGTCATTGCATGTGTGCTCTTTTCACAATCGACCCATGGATCCACCAGTGTCATTGCATGTGTGTTCTTTTTAGTAACAACAACCAGAGTCATTTTGCATGTGTGTTCTTTTCACATGCCACCTATGGATCCACCAGTGTCATTGAAATGTGTGTTCATTTCACAATCCACCCATGGATCCACAAGTGTCATTGCATGTGTGTTCTGTTTAGTAACAACAACCAGAGTCATTTTGCATGTGTGATCTCTTCACATACCACCTATGGATCCACCAGTGTCATTGCATGTGTGTTCTTTTTAGTAACAATACCCAGAGTCATTGCATGTGTTTTCTTTTCACAATCCAACCATGGATCCCACCAGAGTCATTGCACGTGTGTTCATTTCACAATCCACCTATGGATCCACCAGTGTCATTTCATGTGTGTTCTTTTTAGTAACAACAACCAGAGTCATTTTGCATGTGTGTTCTTCTCACATACAACCTATGGATCCACCAGTGTCATTGCATGTGTGTTCTTTAAACTAACAACAACCAGTGTCATTGCATGTGTGTTCTCCTCACAATCCACCTATGGATCCACCAGTGTCATTGAAATGTGTGTTCGCTATAGAGACCACACATGGATCCACCAGTGTCATTGCATGTGTGTTCTTTTTAGTAACAACAACCAGTCATTTTGCATGTGTGTTCTTTTCACATACCACCTATGGATCCACCAGTGGCATTGCATGTGTGTTCTCTTCACAATCCACCTATGGATCCACCAGTTTCATTGCATGTGTGTTCTTTTAGTAACAACAACCAGTTTCATTGCATGTGTGTTCTCTGTAGAGACCACACATGGATCCACCAGTGTCATTGCATGTGTGTTCTTTTCACTAACAAGAACCAGAGTCATTGAAATGTGTGCTCTCTTCAGAGACCACACATGGATCCACCAGTGTCATTGCATGTGTGCTCCTTTCACTAATAACCAGACTCATTGCATGTGTGTTCTTTTCACATACCACATATGGATCCACCAGAGTCATTGCATGTGTGCTCTTTTCACAATCCACCCATGGATCCACCAGTGTCATTGCATGTGTTCTTTTTAGTAACAAAAACAAGGGTCATTGCATGTGTGTTCTTTTCACATACCACATATGGATCCACCAGTGTCATTGCATGTGTGCTCTTTTCACAATCCACCCATGGATCCACCAGTGTTATTGCATGTGTGTTCTTTTTATTAACAACAACCAGAGTCATTTTGCATGTGTGTTCTTTTCACATATCACCTATGGATCCACCAGTGTCATTGAAATGTGTGTTAATTTCACAATCCACCCATGGATCCACAAGTGTCATTGCATGTGTGTTCTTTTTAGTAACAACAACCAGAGTCATTTTGCATGTGTGATCTCTTCACATACCACCTATGGATCCACCAGTGTCATTGCATGTGTGTTCTTTTTAGTAACAACAACCAGAGTCATTGCATGTGTTTTCTTCTCACAATCCACACATGGATCCCACCAGAGTCATTGCATGTGTGTTCATTTCACAATCCACCTATGGATCCACTAGTGTCATTGCATCTGTGTTCTTTTTTGTAACAACCAGAGTCATTTTGCATGTGTGTTCATCTTACATACCACCTATGGATCCACCAGTGTCATTGCATGTGTGTTCTTTTCACTAACAACAACCAGTGTCATTGCATGTGTGTTCTCTTCACAATCCACCTATGGATGAAACAAGTGTCATTGAAATGCGTGTTCTCTACAGAGACCACATATGGATCCACTAGTGTCATTCCAAGTGTGTTCTTTTTAGTAACAACAACCAGTCATTTTGCATGTGTGTTCTTTTCACATACCACCTATGGATCCACCAGTGTCTTGCATGTGTGTTCTCTTCACAATCCACCTATGGATCCACCAGTGTCATTGCATGTGTGTTCTTTTTGGTAACAACAACCAGTGTCATTGCATGTGTGTTCTATTCAGAGACCACACATGGATTCACCAGTGTCATTGCATGTGTGTTCTTTTTAGTAACAAAAACTAGAGTCATTTTGCATGTGTGTTCTTTTCACATACCACCCATGGATCCACCAGTGTCATTGCATGTGTGTTCTTTGTAGTAACAACAACCAGAGTCATTTTGCATGTGTGTTCTTCTCACATACCACCTATGGATCCACCAGTGTCATTGCATGTGTTTTCTTTAAACTAACAACAACCATTGTCATTGCATGTGTGTTCTCTTCTCAATCCACCTATGGATCCACCAGTGTCATTGCATGTGTGTTCTTTTTAGTAACAACAACCAGTGTCATTGCATGTGTGTTCTTTTTACTAACAACAACAAGAGTCATTGAAATGTGTGCTCTCTTTAGAGACCACACATGGATCCACCAGTGTCATTTCATGTGTGTTCTTTTCACTAACAACAACCAGAGTCATTGCATGTGTGTTCTTTTCACATACCACATATGGATCCACCAGTGTCATTGCATGTGTGCTCTTTTCACAATCGACCCATGGATCCACCAGTGTCATTGCATGTGTGTTCTTTTTAGTAACAACAACCAGAGTCATTTTGCATGTGTGTTCTTTTCACATGCCACCTATGGATCCACCAGTGTCATTGAAATGTGTGTTCATTTCACAATCCACCCATGGATCCACAAGTGTCATTGCATGTGTGTTCTGTTTAGTAACAACGACCAGAGTCATTTTGCATGTGTGATCTCTTCACATACCACCTATGGATCCACCAGTGTCATTGCATGTGTGTTCTTTTTAGTAACAACACCAGAGTCATTGCATGTGTTTTCTTTTCACAGTCCAACCATGGATCCCACCAGAGTCATTGCACGTGTGTTCATTTCACAATCCACCTATGGATCCACCAGTGTCATTTCATGTGTGTTCTTTTTAGTAACAACAACCAGAGTCATTTTGCATGTGTGTTCTTCTCACATACCACCTATCGATCCACCAGTGTCATTGCACGTGTGTTCTTTTCACTAACAACAACCAGTGTCATTGCATGTGTGTTCTCTTCAGAATCCACCTATGGATCCACCAATGTCATTGAAATGCTTGTTCTCTGAGAGACCACATGGATCCACCAGTGTCATTGCATGTGTGTTCTTTTTAGTAACAACAACCAGTCATTTTGCATGTGTGTTCTTCTCACATACCACCTATGGATCCACCAGTGTCATTGCATGTGTGTTCTCTTCACAATCCACCTATGTATCCACCAGCGTCATTGCATGTGTGTTCTTTTTAGTAACAACAACCAGAGTCATTGCATGTGTGTTCATTTCACAATCCACCTATGGATCCACCAGTGTCATTGAAATTGTGTGTTCATTTCACAATCCACAAATGTCATGGCATGTGTGTTCGTTTTAGTAACAACATCCAGAGTCATTTTTCATGTGTGATCTCTTCACATACCACCTATGGATCAACCAGTGTCATTGCATGTGTATCTTTTTAGTAATAACAACCAGAGTCATTGCATGTGTGTTCTCTTTAGAGACCACACATGGATCCACCAGTGTCATTGCATGTGTGTTCTTTTTGGTAACAACAACCAGTGTCATTGCATGTGTGTTCTATTCAGAGACCACACATGGATTCACCAGTGTCATTGCATGTGTGTTCTTTTTAGTAACAAAAACTAGAGTCATTTGGCATGTGTGTTCTTTTCACATACCATCCATGGATCCACCAGTGTCATTGCATGTGTGTTCTTTTTAGTAACAACAACCAGAGTCATTTTGCATGTGTGTTCTTCTCACATACCACCTATGGATCCACCAGTGTCATTGCATGTGTTTTCTTTAAACTAACAACAACCATTGTCATTGCATGTGTGTTCTCTTCTCAATCCACCTATGGATCCACCAGTGTCATTGCATGTGTGTTCTTTTTAGTAACAACAACCAGTGTCATTGCATGTGTGTTCTTTTTACTAACAACAACAAGAGTCATTGAAATGTGTGCTCTCTTTAGAGACCACACATGGATCCACCAGTGTCATTTCATGTGTGTTCTTTTCACTAACAACAACCAGAGTCATTGCATGTGTGTTCTTTTCACATACCACATATGGATCCACCAGTGTCATTGCATGTGTGCTCTTTTCACAATCGACCCATGGATCCACCAGTGTCATTGCATGTGTGTTCTTTTTAGTAACAACAACCAGAGTCATTTTGCATGTGTGTTCTTTTCACATGCCACCTATGGATCCACCAGTGTCATTGAAATGTGTGTTCATTTCACAATCCACCCATGGATACACAAGTGTCATTGCATGTGTGTTCTGTTTAGTAACAACGACCAGAGTCATTTTGCATGTGTGATCTCTTCATATACCACCTATGGATCCACCAGTGTCATTGCATGTGTGTTCTTTTTAGTAACAACACCAGAGTCATTGCATGTGTTTTCTTTTCACAGTCCAACCATGGATCCCACCAGAGTCATTGCACGTGTGTTCATTTCACAATCCACCTATGGATCCACCAGTGTCATTTCATGTGTGTTCTTTTTAGTAACAACAACCAGAGTCATTTTGCATGTGTGTTCTTCTCACATACCACCTATCGATCCACCAGTGTCATTGCACGTGTGTTCTTTTCACTAACAACAACCAGTGTCATTGCATGTGTGTTCTCTTCAGAATCCACCTATGGATCCACCAATGTCATTGAAATGCGTGTTCTCTACAGAGACCACACATGGATCCACCAGTGTCATTGCATGTGTGTTCTTTTTAGTAACAACAACCAGTCATTTTGCATGTGTGTTCTTCTCACATACCACCTATGGATCCACCAGTGTCATTGCATGTGTGTTCTCTTCACAATCCACCTATGTATCCACCAGCGTCATTGCATCTGTGTTCTTTTTAGTAACAACAACCAGAGTCATTGCATGTGTGTTCATTTCACAATCCACCTATGGATCCACCAGTGTCATTGAAATGTGTGTTCATTTCACAATCCACAAATGTCATGGCATGTGTGTTCGTTTTAGTAACAACATCCAGAGTCATTTTTCATGTGTGATCTCTTCACATACCACCTATGGATCAACCAGTGTCATTGCATGTGTATCTTTTTAGTAATAACAACCAGAGTCATTGCATGTGTGTTCTCTTTAGAGACCACACATGGATCCACCAGTGTCATTGCATGTGTGTTCTTTTTACTAACAACAAGAAGAGTCATTGAAATGTGTGCTCTCTTTAGAGACCACACATGGATCCACGAGTGTCATTTCATGTGTGTTCTTTTCACTAACAACAACCAGAGTCATTGCATGTGTGTTCTTTTCACATACCACATATGGATCCACCAGTGTCATTGCGTGTGTGCTCTTTTCACAATCCACCCATGGATCCACCAGTGTCATTGCATGTGTGTTCTTTTTAGTAACAACAACCAGAGTCATTTTGCATGTGTGTTCTTTTCACATACCACCTATGGATCCACCAGTGTCATTGAAATGTGTGTTCATTTCACAATCCACAAGTGTCATGGCATGTGTGTTCGTTTTAGTAACAACATCCAGAGTCATTTTGCATGTGTGATCTCTTCACAACCACCTATGGATCCACCAGTGTCATTGCATGTGTGTTCTTTTTAGTAACAACAACCATAGTCATTGCATGTGTTTTCTTTTCACAATCCAACCATGGATCCCACCAGAATCATTGCATGTGTGTTCATTTCACAATCCACCTATGGATCCACCAGTGTCATTGCATGTGTGTTCTTTTTTGTAACAACAACCAGAGTCATTTTGCATGTGTGTTCTTCTCACATACCACCTATCGATCCACCAGTGTCATTGCATGTTTGTTCTTTTCACTAACAACAACCAGTGTCATTGCATGTGTGTTCTCTTCACAATCCACCTATGGATCCACCAGTGCCATTGAAATGCGTGTTCTCTACAGAGACCACACATGGATCCACCAGTGTCATTGCATGTGTGTTCTTTTTAGTAACAACAACCAGTCATTTTGCATGTGTGTTCTTCTCATATACCACCTATGGATCCACCAGTGTCATTGCATGTGTGTTCTCTTCCTAATCCACCTATGGATCCACCAGTGTCATTGCATGTGTGTTCTTTTTAGTAACAACAACCAGTGTCATTGCATGTGTGTTCTCTTCAGAGACCACACATGGATCCACCAGTGTCATTGCATGTGTGTTCTTTTTACTAACAACAACAAGAGTCATTGAAATGTGTGCTCTCTTCAGAGACCACACATGGATCCACCAGTGTCATTGCATGTGTGTCCTTTTCACTAACAAAAACCAGAGTCATTGCATGTTTGTTCTTTTCACATACCACATATGGATCCACCAGAGTCATTGCATGTGTGCTCTTTTCACAATCCACCCATGGATCCACCAGTGTCATTGCATGTGTGTTCTTTTTAGTAACAAAAACAAGGGTCATTGCATGTGTTATCTTTTCACATACCACATATGAATCCACCAGTTTCATTGCATGTGTGCTCTTTTCACAATCCACCCATGGATCCACCAGTGTCATTGCATGTGTGTTCTTTTTAGTAACAACAACCAGAGTCATTTTGCATGTGTGTTCTTTTCACATATCACCTATGGATCCACCAGTGTCATTGAAATGTGTGTTCATTTCACAATCCACCCATGGATCCACAAGTGTCATTGCATGTGTGTTCTTTTTAGTAACAACAACCAGAGTCATTTTGCAGGTGTGATCTCTTCACATACCACCTATGGATCCACCAGTGTCATTGCATGTGTGTTCTTTTTAGTAACAACAACCAGAGTCATTGCATGTGTTTTCTTCTCACAATCCACCCATGGATCCCACCAGAGTCATTGCATGTGTGTTCATTTCACAATCCACCTATGGATCGACCAGTGTCATTGCATGTGTGTTCTCTTCACATTCCACCTATGGATGAAACAAGTGTCATTGAAATGCGTGTTCTCTACAGAGACCACACATGGATCCACTAGTGTCATTCCATGTGTGTTCTTTTTAGTAACAACAACCAGTCATTTTGCATGTGTGTTCTTTTCACATACCACCTATGGATCCACCAGTGTCATTGCATGTGTGTTCTCTTCACAATCCACCTATGGACCCACCAGTGTCATTGCATGTGTGTTCTTTTTGGTAACAACAACCAGTGTCATTGCATGTGTGTTCGATTCAGAGACCACACATGGATTCACCAGTGTCATTGCATGTGTGTTCTTTTTACTAACAACAACAAGAGTCATTGAAATGTGTGCTCTCTTCGGAGACCACACATGGATCCACCAGTGTCATTGCATGTGTGTTCTTTTTACTAACAACAACAAGAGTCATTGAAATGTGTGCTCTCTTCAGAGACCACACATGGATCCACCAATGTCATTGCATGTGTGTCCTTTTCACTAACAAAAACCAGAGTCATTGCATGTGTGTTCTTTTCACATACCACATATGGATCCACCAGTGTCATTGCATGGGTGCTCTTTTCACAATCCACCCATGGATCCACCAGTGTCATTGCATGTGTGTTCTTTTTAGTAACAAAAACTAGAGTCATTTTGCATGTGTGTTCTTTTCACATACCACCTATGGATCCACCAGTGTCATTGAAATGTGTGTTCATTTCACAATCCACCAATGGATCCACAAGTGTCATTGCATGTGTGTTCTTTTTAGTAATAACAACCAGAGTCATTTTGCATGTGTGATCTCTTCACATACCACCTATGGATCAACCAGTGTCATTGCATGTGTATCTTTTTAGTAACAACAACCAGAGGCATTGCATGTGTTTTCTTCTCACAATCCACCCATGGATCCCACGAGAGGAATTGCATGTGTGTTCATTTCACAATCCACCTATGGATCCACCAATGTCATTGCATCTGTGTTCTTTTTTGTCACAACCAGACTCATTTTGCATGTGTGTTCTTCTCACATACCACCTATGGATCCACCAGTGTCATTGCATGTGTGTTCTTTTCACTAACAACAACCAGTGTCATTTCATGTGTGTTCTCTTCACAATCCACCTATGGATGAAACAAGTGTCATTGAAATGTGTCTTCTCTACAGAGACCACACATGGATCCACTAGTGTCATTTTATGTGTGTTCTTTTTAGTAACAACAACCAGTAATTTTGCATGTGTGTTCTTTTCACATACCACCTATGGATCCACCAGTGTCATTGCATGTGTGTTCTCTTCACAATCCACCTATGGATCCACCAGTGTCATTGCATGTGTGTTCTTTTTGGTAACAACAACCAGTGTCATTGCATGTGTGTTCTATTCAGAGACCACACATGGATTCACTAGTGTCATTGCATGTGTGTTCTTTTTACTAACAACAACAAGAGTCATTGAAATGTGTGCTCTCTTCAGAGACCACACTTGGATCCACCAGTGTCATTGCATGTGTGTTGTTTTCACTAACAACAACCAGAGTCATTGCATGTGTGTTCTTCTCACATACCACATATGGATCCACTAGTGTCATTGCATGTGTGCTCTTTTCACAATCCACTCATGGATCCACCAGTTTCGTAGCATGTGTGTTATTTTTACTAACAACAACTAGAGTCATTTTGCATGTGTGTTCTTTTCACATACCACCTATGAATCCACCAGTGTCAATTAAATGTGTGTTCATTTCACAATCCACCCATGGATCCACCAGTGTCATTGCATGTGTGTTCTTTTTAGTAACAACAACCAGAGTCATTTTGCATGTGTGATCTCTTCACATACCACCTATGGATCCACCAGTGTCATTGCATGTGTGTTCTTTTTAGTAACAACAACGAGAGTCATTGAAATGTGTGTTCTTCTCACATACCACCTATGGATCCACCAGTGTCATTGCATGTGTGTTCATTTCACAATCCACCTATGGATCCACCAGTGTCATTGCATGTGTGTTCTTTTTAGTAACAACAACCAGAGACGTTTTGCATGTTTGTTCTTCTCACATACCACCTATGGATCCACTAGTGTCATTGCATGTGTGTTCTTTTCACTAACAATAACCAGTGTCATTGCATGTGTGTTCTCTTCACAATCCACCTATGGATCCACCAGTGTCATTGAAATGTGTGTTCGCTATAGAGACCACACATGGATCCACCAGTGTCATTGCATGTGTGTTCTTTTTAATAACAACAACCAGTCATTTTGCATGTGTGTTCTTTTCACATACCACCTATGGATCCACCAGTGTCATTGCATGTGTGTTCTCTTCACAATCCACCTATGGATCCACCAGTTTCATTGCATGTGTGTTATTTTAGTAACAACAACCAGTTTCATTGCATGTGTGTTCTCTGCAGAGACCACATATGGATCCACCAGTGTCATTGCATGTGTGTTCTTTTCACTAACAAGAACCAGCGTCATTGAAATGTGTGCTCTCTTCAGAGACCACACATGGATCCACCAGTGTCATTGCATGTGTGTTCCTTTCACTAACAACCAGACTCATTGCATGTGTGTTCTTTTCACATACCACATATGGATCCACCAGAGTCATTGCATGTGTGCTCTTTTCACAATCCACCCATGGATCCACCAGTGTCATTGCATGTGTGTTCTTTTTAGTAACAAAAACAAGGGTCATTGCATGTGTGTTCTTTTCACATACCACATATGGATCCACCAGTGTCATTGCATGTGTGATCTTTTCACAATCCACCCATGGATCCACCAGTGTCATTGCATGTGTGTTCTTTTTAGTAACAACAACCAGAGTCATTTTGCATGTGTGTTCTTTTCACATATCACCTATGGATCCACCAGTGTCATTGAAATGTGTGTTCATTTCACATTCCACCCATGGATCCGCAAGTGTCATTGCATGTGTGTTCTTTTTAGTAACAACAACCAGAGTCATTGCATGTGTTTTCTTCTCACAATCCACCCATGGATCCCACCAGAGTCATTGCATGTGTGTTCATTTCACAATCCACCTATGGATCCACCAGTGTCATTGCATGTGTGCTCTTTTTTGTAACAACCAGAGTCATTTTGCATGTGTGTTCGTCTTACATACCACCTATGGATCCACCAGTGTCATTGCATGTGTGTTCTTTTCACTAACAACAACCAGTGTCATTGCATGTGTGTTCTCTTCACAATCCACCTATGGATGAAACAAGTGTCACTGAAATGCGTGTTCTCTACAGAGACCACACATGGATCCACTAGTGTCATTCCATGTGTGTTCTTTTTAGTAACAACAACCAGTCATTTTGCATGTGTGTTCTTTTCACATACCACCTATGGATCCACCAGTGTCATTGCATGTGTGTTCTCTTCACAATCCACCTGTGGACCCACCAGTGTCATTGCATGTGTGTTCTTTTTGGTAACAACAACTAGTGTCATTGCATGTGTGTTCTATTCAGAGACCACACATGGATTCACCAGTGTCATTGCATGTGTGTTCTTTTTACTAACAACAACAAGAGTCATTGAAATGTGTGCTCTCTTCGGAGACCACACTTGGATCCACCAGTGTCATTGCATGTGTGTTCTTTTCACTAACAACAACCAGAGTCATTGCATGTGTGTTCTTTTTACATACCACATATGGATCCACCAGTGTCATTGCATGTGTGCTCTTTTCACAATCCACTCATGGATCCACCAGTGTCATTGCATGTGTGTTATTTTTAGTAACAACAACCAGAGTCATTTTGCATGTGTGTTCTTTTCACATACCACCTATGAATCCACCAGTGTCATTGAAATGTGTGTTCATTTCACAATCCACCCATGGATCCACCAGTGTCATTGCATGTGTGTTCTTTTTAGTAACAACAACCAGTGTCATTTTGCATGTGTGATCTCTTCACATACCACCTATGGATCCACCAGTGTCATTGCATGTGTGTTCTTTTTAGTAACAATAACCAGAGTCATTGAAATGTGTGTTCTTCTCACATACCACCTATGGATCCACCAGTGTGATTGCATGTGTGTTCATTTCACAATCCACCTATGGATCCACCAGTGTCATTGCATGTGTGTTCTTTTTAGTTACAACAACCAGAGTCGTTTTGCATGTTTATTCTTCTCACATACCACCTATGGATCCACCAGTGTCATTGCATGTGTGTTCTTTTCACTAACAACAACCAGTGTCATTGCATGTGTGTTCTCTTCACAATCCACCTATGGATCCACTAGTGTCATTGAAATGTGTGTTCTCTACAGAGACCACACATGGATCCTGATGTCATTGCATGTGTGTTCTTTTTAGTAACAACAACCAGTCATTTTGCATGTGTGTTCTTGTCACATACCACCTATGGATCCACCAGTGTCATTGCATGTGTGTCTCTTCACAATCCACCTATGGATCCACCAGTTTCATTGCATGTGTGTTCTTTTAGTAACAACAACCAGTTTCATTGCATGTGTGTTCTCTGTAGAGACCACACATGGATCCACCAGTGTCATTGCATGTGTGCTCTTTTCACTAACAAGAAGGAGAGTCATTGAAATGTGTGCTCTCTTCAGAGACCACACATGGATCCACCAGTGCCATTGCATGTGTGTTCCTTTCACTAACAACCAGACTCATTGCATGTGTGTTCTTTTCACATACAACGTATGGATCCACCAGTGTCATTGCATGTGTGCTCTTTTCACAATCCACCCATGGATTCACCAGTGTCATTGCATGTGTGTTCTTTTTAGTAGCAACAACCAGAGTCATTTTGCATGTGTGTTCTTTTTCACATACCACCTATGGATCCACCAGTGTCATTGCATGTGTATTATTTTCACAATCCACCCATGGATCCCACCAGTGTCATTTTTGCATGTTTGTTCTTTTTAGTAACAACAACCAGAGTCATTTTGCATGTGTGATCTCTTCACATACCACCTATGGATCCACCACTGTCATTGCATGTGTGTTCTTTTTAGTAACAACCAGAGTCATTGAAATGTGTGTTCTTCTCACATACCACCTATGGATCCACCAGTGTCATTGCATGTGTGTTCATTTCACAATCCACCTATGGATCCACCATTGTCATTGCATGTGCGTTCTTTTTAGTAACAACAACCAGAGTCATTTTGCATGTGTGTTCTTCTCACATACCACCTATGGATCCACCAGTGTCATTGCATGTGTGTTCTTTTCACTAACAACAACCAGAGTCATTGCATGTGTGTTCATTTCACAATCCACCTATGGATCCACCAGTGTCATTGCATGTGTGTTCTTTTTTGTAACAACCAGAGTCATTTTGCATGTGTGTTCGTCTTACATACCACCTATGGATCCACCAGTGTCATTGCATGTGTGTTCTTTTCACTAACAACAACCAGTGTCATTGCATGTGTGTTCTCTTCACAATCCACCTATGGATGAAACAAGTGTCACTGAAATGCGTGTTCTCTACAGAGACCACACATGGATCCACTAGTGTCATTCCATGTGTGTTCTTTTTAGTAACAACAACCAGTCATTTTGCATGTGTGTTCTTTTCACATACCACCTATGGATCCACCAGTGTCATTGCATGTGTGTTCTCTTCACAATCCACCTGTGGACCCACCAGTGTCATTGCATGTGTGTTCATTTTGGTAACAACAACTAGTGTCATTGCATGTGTGTTCTATTCAGAGACCACACATGGATTCACCAGTGTCATTGCATGTGTGTTCTTTTTACTAACAACAACAAGAGTCATTGAAATGTGTGCTCTCTTCGGAGACCACACTTGGATCCACCAGTGTCATTGCATGTGTGTTCTTTTCACTAACAACAACCAGAGTCATTGCATGTGTGTTCTTTTTACATACCACATATGGATCCACCAGTGTCATTGCATGTGTGCTCTTTTCACAATCCACTCATGGATCCACCAGTGTCATTGCATGTGTGTTATTTTTAGTAACAACAACCAGAGTCATTTTGCATGTGTGTTCTTTTCACATACCACCTATGAATCCACCAGTGTCATTGAAATGTGTGTTCATTTCACAATCCACCCATGGATCCACCAGTGTCATTGCATGTGTGTTCTTTTTAGTAACAACAACCAGTCATTTTGCATGTGTGATCTCTTCACATACCACCTATGGATCCACCAGTGTCATTGCATGTGTGTTCTTTTTAGTAACAATAACCAGAGTCATTGAAATGTGTGTTCTTCTCACATACCACCTATGGATCCACCAGTGTGATTGCATGTGTGTTCATTTCACAATCCACCTATGGATCCACCAGTGTCATTGCATGTGTGTTCTTTTTAGTTACAACAACCAGAGTCGTTTTGCATGTTTATTCTTCTCACATACCACCTATGGATCCACCAGTGTCATTGCATGTGTGTTCTTTTCACTAACAACAACCAGTGTCATTGCATGTGTGTTCTCTTCACAATCCACCTATGGATCCACTAGTGTCATTGAAATGTGTGTTCTCTACAGAGACCACACATGGATCCACCAGTGTCATTGCATGTGTGTTCTTTTTAGTAACAACAACCAGTCATTTTGCATGTGTGTTCTTGTCACATACCACCTATGGATCCACCAGTGTCATTGCATGTGTGTTCTCTTCACAATCCACCTATGGATCCACCAGTTTCATTGCATGTGTGTTCTTTTAGTAACAACAACCAGTTTCATTGCATGTGTGTTCTCTGTAGAGACCACACATGGATCCACCAGTGTCATTGCATGTGTGCTCTTTTCACTAACAAGAAGGAGAGTCATTGAAATGTGTGCTCTCTTCAGAGACCACACATGGATCCACCAGTGCCATTGCATGTGTGTTCCTTTCACTAACAACCAGACTCATTGCATGTGTGTTCTTTTCACATACAACGTATGGATCCACCAGTGTCATTGCATGTGTGCTCTTTTCACAATCCACCCATGGATTCACCAGTGTCATTGCATGTGTGTTCTTTTTAGTAGCAACAACCAGAGTCATTTTGCATGTGTCTTCTTTTTCACATACCACCTATGGATCCACCAGTGTCATTGCATGTGTATTATTTTCACAATCCACCCATGGATCCTACCAGTGTCATTTTTGCATGTTTGTTCTTTTTAGTAACAACAACCAGAGTCATTTTGCATGTGTGATCTCTTCACATACCACCTATGGATCCACCACTGTCATTGCATGTGTGTTCTTTTTAGTAACAACCAGAGTCATTGAAATGTGTGTTCTTCTCACATACCACCTATGGATCCACCAGTGTCATTGCATGTGTGTTCATTTCACAATCCACCTATGGATCCACCAGTGTCATTGCATGTGTGTTCTTTTTAGTAACAACAACCAGAGTCATTGAAATGTGTGTTCTTCTCACATACCACCTATGGATCCAGGAGTGTCATTGCATGTGTGTTCTTTTCACTAACAACAACTGGAGTCATCGCATGTGTGTTCACTTCACAATCCACACATGGATCCACCAGTGTCATTGCATGTGTGTTCTTTTTGTTAACAACCAGAGTCATTTTGCATGTGTGTTCGTCTTACATACCACCTATGGATCCACCAGTGTCATTGCATGTGTGTTCTTTTCACTAACAACAACCAGTGTCATTGCATGTGTGTTCTCTTCACAATCCACCTATGGATGAAACAAGTGTCACTGAAATGTGTTCTCTGAGAGACCACACATGGATCCACTAGTGTCATTCCATGTGTGTTCTTTTTAGTAACAACAACCAGTCATTTTGCATGTGTGTTCTTTTCACATACCACCTATGGATCCACCAGTGTCATTGCATGTGTGTTCTTATCACAATCCACCTATGGATCCACCAGTGTCATTGCATGTGTGTTCTTTTTGGTAACAACAACCAGTGTCATTGCATGTGTGTTCTATTCAGAGACCACACATGGATTCACCAGTGTCATTGCATGTGTGTTCTTTTTACTAACAACAACAAGAGTCATTGAAATGTGTGCTCTCTTCGGAGACCACACTTGGATCCACCAGTGTCATTGCATGTGTGTTCTTTTCACTAACAACAACCAAAGTCATTGCATGTGTGTTCTTTTTACATACCACATATGGATCCACCAGTGTCATTGCATGTGTGCTCTTTTCACAATCCACTCATGGATCCACCAGTGTCATTTCATGTGTGTTATTTTTAGTAACAACAACCAGAGTCATTTTGCATGTGTGTTCTTTTCACATACCACCTATGAATCCACCAGTGTCATTGAAATGTGTGTTCATTTCACAATCCCCCCATGGATCCACCAGTGTCATTGCATGTGTGTTCTTTTTAGTAGCAACAACCAGAGTCATTTTGCATGTGTGATCTCTTCACATACCACCTATGGATCCACCAGTGTCATTGCATGTGTGTTCTTTTTAGTAACAACAACCAGAGTCATTGAAATGTGTGTTCTTCTCACATACCACCTATGGATCCACCAGTGTGATTGCATGTGTGTTCATTTCACAATCCACCTATGGATCCACCAGTGTCATTGCATGTGTGTTCTTTTTAGTAACAACAACCAGAGTCGTTTTGCATGTTTGTTCTTCTCACATACCACCTATGTATCCACCAGTGTCATTGCATGTGTGTTCTTTTCACTAACAACAACCAGTGTCATTGCATGTGTGTTCTCTTCACAATCCACCTATGGATCCACTAGTGTCAATGAAATGTGTGTTCTCTACAGAGACCACACATGGATCCACCAGTGTCATTGCATGTGTGTTCTTTTTAGTAACAACAACCAGTCATTTTGCATGTGTGTTCTTTTCACATACCACCTATGGATCCACCAGTGTCATTGCATGTGTGTTCTCTTCACAATCCACGTATGGATCCACCAGTTTCATTGCATGTGTGTTCTTTTAGTAACAACAACCAGTTTCATTGCATGTGTGTTCTCTGTAGAGACCACACATGGATCCACCAGTGTCATTGCATGTGTGCTCTTTTCACTAACAAGAAGGAGAGTCATTGAAATGTGTGATCTCTTCAGAGACCACACATGGATCCACGAGTGCCATTGCATGTGTGTTCCTTTCACTAACAACCAGACTCATTGCATGTGTTGTCTTTTCACATACAACGTATGGATCCACCAGTGTCGTTGCATGTGTGCTCTTTTCACAATCCACCCATGGATTCACCAGTGTCATTGCATGTGTGTTCTTTTTAGTAACAACAACTAGAGTCATTTTGCATGTGTGTTCTTTGCACATAACACCTATGGATCCACCAGTGTCATTGAAATGTGTGTTCATTTCACAATCCACCCATGGATCCACAAGTGTCATTGCATGTGTGTTCTTTTTAGTAACAACATCCAGAGTCATTTTGCATGTGTGATCTCTTCACATACCACCTATGGATCCACCAGTGTCATTGCATGTGTGTTCATTTCACAATCCACCTATGGATCCACCATTGTCATTGCATGTGCGTTCTTTTTAGTAACAACAACCAGAGTCATTTTGCATGTGTGTTCTTCTCACATACCACCTATGGATCCAGCAGTGTCATTGCATGTGTGTTCTTTTCACTAACAACAACCAGAGTCATTGCATGTGTGTTCATTTCACAATCCACCTATGGATCCACCAGTGTCATTGCATGTGTGTTCTTTTTGTTAACAACCAGAGTCATTTTGCATGTGTGTTCGTCTTACATACCACCTATGGATCCACCAGTGTCATTGCATGTGTGTTCTTTTCACTAACAACAACCAGTGTCATTGCATGTGTGTTCTCTTCACAATCCACCTATGGATGAAACAAGTGTCACTGAAATGCGTGTTCTCTACAGAGACCACACATGGATCCACTAGTGTCATTCCATGTGTGTTCTTTTTAGTAACAACAACCAGTCATTTTGCATGTGTGTTCTTTTCACATACCACCTATGGATCCACCAGTGTCATTGCATGTGTGTTCTTATCACAATCCACCTATGGATCCACCAGTGTCATTGCATGTGTGTTCTTTTTGGTAACAACAACCAGTGTCATTGCATGTGTGTTCTATTCAGAGACCACACATGGATTCACCAGTGTCATTGCATGTGTGTTCTTTTTACTAACAACAACAAGAGTCATTGAAATGTGTGCTCTCTTCGGAGACCACACTTGGATCCACCAGTGTCATTGCATGTGTGTTCTTTTCACTAACAACAACCAAAGTCATTGCATGTGTGTTCTTTTTACATACCACATATGGATCCACCAGTGTCATTGCATGAGTGCTCATTACACAATCCACTCATGGATCCACCAGTGTCATTTCATGTGTTTCATTTATAGTTACAACAACCAGAGTCATTTTGCATGTGTGTTCTTTTCACATACCACCTATGAATCCACCAGTGTCATTGAAATGTGTGTTCATTTCACAATCCCCCCATGGATCCACCAGTGTCATTGCATGTGTGTTCTTTTTAGTAGCAACAACCAGAGTCATTTTGCATGTGTGATCTCTTCACATACCACCTATGGATCCACCAGTGTCATTACATGTGTGTTCTTTTTAGTAACAACAACCAGAGTCATTGAAATGTGTGTTCTTCTCACATACCACCTATGGATCCACCAGTGTGATTGCATGTGTGTTCATTTCACAATCCACCTATGGATCCACCAGTGTCATTGCATGTGTGTTCTTTTTAGTAACAACAACCAGAGTCGTTTTGCATGTTTGTTCTTCTCACATACCACCTATGGATCCACCAGTGTCATTGCATGTGTGTTCTTTTCACTAACAACAACCAGTGTCATTGCATGTGTGTTCTCTTCACAATCCACCTATGGATCCACTAGTGTCAATGAAATGTGTGTTCTCTACAGAGACCACACATGGATCCACCAGTGTCATTGCATGTGTGTTCTTTTTAGTAACAACAACCAGTCATTTTGCATGTGTGTTCTTTTCACATACCACCTATGGATCCACCAGTGTCATTGCATGTGTGTTCTCTTCACAATCCACGTATGGATCCACCAGTTTCATTGCATGTGTGTTCTTTTAGTAACAACAACCAGTTTCATTGCATGTGTGTTCTCTGTAGAGACCACACATGGATCCACCAGTGTCATTGCATGTGTGCTCTTTTCACTAACAAGAAGGAGAGTCATTGAAATGTGTGATCTCTTCAGAGACCACACATGGATCCACGAGTGCCATTGCATGTGTGTTCCTTTCACTAACAACCAGACTCATTGCATGTGTTGTCTTTTCACATACAACGTATGGATCCACCAGTGTCGTTGCATGTGTGCTCTTTTCACAATCCACCCATGGATTCACCAGTGTCATTGCATGTGTGTTCTTTTTAATAGCAACAACCAGAGTCATTTTGCATGTGTGTTCTTTTTCACATACAACCTATGGATCCACCAGTGTCATTGCATGTGTATTATTTTCACAATCCACCCATGGATCCCACCAGTGTCATTTTTGCATGTTTGTTCTTTTTAGTAACAACAACCAGAGTCATTTTGCATGTGTGATCTCTTCACATACCACCTATGGATCCACCACTGTCATTGCATGTGTGTTCTTTTTAGTAACAACCAGAGTCATTGAAATGTGTGTTCTTCTCACATACCACCTATGGATCCACCAGTGTCATTGCATGTGTGTTCATTTCACAATCCACCTATGGATCCACCATTTTCATTGCATGTGCGTTCTTTTTAGTAACAACAACCAGAGTCATTTTGCATGTGTGTTCTTCTCACATACCACCTATGGATCCACCAGTGTCATTGCATGTGTGTTCTTTTCACTAACAACAACCAGAGTCATTTTGCATGTGTGTTCTTCTCACATACCACCTATGGATCCACCAGTGTCATTGCATGTGTGTTCTTTTCACTAACAACAACCAGAGTCATTGCATGTGTGTTCATTTCACAATCCACCTATGGATCCACCAGTGTCATTGCATGTGTGTTCTTTTTTGTAACAACCAGAGTCATTTTGCATGTGTGTTCATCTTACATACCACCTATGGATCCACCAGTGTCATTGCATGTGTGTTCTTTTCACTAACAACAACCAGTGTCATTGCATGTGTGTTCTCTTCACAATCCACCTATGGATGAAACAAGTGTCACTGAAATGCGTGTTCTCTACAGAGACCACACATGGATCCACTAGTGTCATTCCATGTGTGTTCTTTTTAGTAACAACAACCAGTCATTTTGCCTGTGTGTTCTTTTCACATACCACCTATGGATCCACCAATGTCATTGCATGTGTGTTCTCTTCACAATCCACCTATGGATCCACCAGTGTCATTGCATGTGTGTTCTTTTTGGTAACAACAACCAGTGTCATTGCATGTGTGTTCTATTCAGAGACCACACATGGATTCACCGGTGTCATTGCATGTGTGTTCTTTTTACTAACAACAACAAGAGTCTTTGAAATGTGTGCTCTCTTCGGAGACCACACTTAGATCCACCAGTGTCATTGCATGTGTGTTCTTTTCACTAACAACAACCAGAGTCATTGCATGTGTGTTCTTTTTACATACCACATATGGATCCACCAGTGTCATTGCATGTGTGCTCTTTTCACAATCCACTCATGGATCCACCAGTGTCATTGCATGTGTGTTATTTTTAGTAACAACAACCAGAGTCATTTGGCATGTGTGTTCTTTTCACATACCACCTATGAATCCACCAGTGTCATTGAAATGTGTGTTCATTTCACAATCCACCCATGGATCCACCAGTGTCATTGCATGTGTGTTCTTTTTAGTAGCAACAACCAGAGTCATTTTGCATGTGTGATCTCTTCACATACCACCTATGGATCCACCAGTGTCATTGCATGTGTGTTCTTTTTAGTAACAACAACCAGAGTCATTGAAATGTGTGTTCTTCTCACATACCACCTATGGATCCACCAGTGTGATTGCATGTGTGTTCATTTCACAATCCACCTATGGATCCACCAGTGTCATTGCATGTGTGTTCTTTTTAGTAACAACAACCAGAGTCGTTTTACATGTTTGTTCTTCTCACATACCACCTATGGATCCACCAGTGTCATTGCATGTGTGTTCTTTTCACTAACAACAACCAGTGTCATTGCATGTGTGTTCTCTTCACAATCCACCTATGGATCCACCAGTGTCATTTAAATGTGTGTTCTCTACAGAGACCACACATGGATCCACCAGTGTCATTGCATGTGTGTTCTTTTTAGTAACAACAACCAGTCATTTTGCATGTGTGTTCTTTTCACATACCACCTATGGATCCACCAGTGTCATTGCATGTGTGTTCTCTTCACAATCCACGTATGGATCCACCAGTTTCATTGCATGTGTGTTCTTTTAGTAACAACAACCAGTTTCATTGCATGTGTGTTCTCTATAGAGACCACACATGGATCCACCAGTGTCATTGCATGTGTTCTCTTTTCACTAACAAGAAGGAGAGTCATTGAAATGTGTGCTCTCTTCAGAGACCACACATGGATCCACAAGTACCATTGCATGTGTGTTCCTTTCACTAACAACCTGACTCATTGCATGTGTGTTCTTTTCACATACAACATATGGATCCACCAGTGTCATTGCATGTGTGCTCTTTTCACAATCCACCCATGGATCCACCAGTGTCATTGCGTGTGTGTTCTTTTTAGTAGCAACAACCAGAGTCATTTTGCATGTGTGTTCTTTTTCACATACCACCTATGGATCCACCAGTGTCATTGCATGTGTATTATTTTCACAATCCACCCATGGATCCCACCAGTGTCATTTTTGCATGTTTGTTCTTTTTAGTAACAACAACCAGAGTCATTTTGCATGTGTGATCTCTTCACAATCCACCTATGGATCCACCACTGTCATTGCATGTGCGTTCTTTTTAGTAACAACAACCAGAGTCATTTTGCATGTGTGTTCTTCTCACATACCACCTATGGATCCACCAGTGTCATTGCATGTGTGTTCTTTTCACTAACAACAACCAGAGTCATTGCATGTGTGTTCATTTCACAATCCACCTATGGATCCACCAGTGTCATTGCATGTGTGTTCTTTTTTGTAACAACCAGAGTCATTTTCCATGTGTGTTCGTCTTACATACCACCTATGGATCCACCAGTGTCATTGCATATGTGTTCTTTTCACTAACAACAACCAGTGTCATTGCATGTGTGTTCTCTTCACAATCCACCTATGGATGAAACAAGTGTCACTGAAATGCGTGTTCTCTATAGAGACCACACATGGATCCACTAGTGTCATTCCATGTGTGTTCTTTTTAGTAACAACAACCAGTCATTTTGCATGTGTGTTCTTTTCACATACCACCCATGGATGCACCAGTGTCATTGCATGTGTGTTCTCTTCACAATCCACCTATGGATCCACCAGTGTCATTGCATGTGTGTTCTTTTTGGTAACAACAACCAGTGTCGTTGCATGTGTGTTCTATTCAGAGACCACACATGGATTCACCAGTGTCATTTCATGTGTGTTCTTTTTACTAACAACAACAAGAGTCATTGCAATGTGTGCTCTCTTCGGAGACCACACTTGGATCCACCAGTGTCATTGCATGTGTGTTCTTTTCACTAACAAAAACCAGAGTCATTGCATGTGTGTTCTTTTTACATACCATATATGGATCCACCAGTGTCATTGCATGTGTGCTCTTTTCACAATCCACTCATGGATCCACCAGTGTCATTGCATGTGTGTTATTTTTAGTAACAACCAGAGTCATTTTGCATGTGTGTTCTTTTCACATACCACCTATGAATCCACCAGTGTCGTTGAAATGTGTGCTCATTTCACAATCCACCCATGGATCCACTAGTGTTATTGCATGTGTGTTCTTTTTAGTAACAACAACCAGAGTCATTTTGCATGTGTGATCTCTTCACATACCACCTATGGATCCACCAGTGTCATTGCATGTGTGTTCTTTTTAGTAACAACAACCAGAGTAATTGAAATGTGTGTTCTTCTCACATACCACCTATGGATCCACCAGTGTGATTGCATGTGTGTTCATTTCACAATCCACCTATGGATCCACCAGTGTCATTGCATGTGTGTTCTTTTTAGTAACAACAACCAGAGTCATTTTGCATGTTTGTTCTTCTCACATACCACCTATGGATCCACCAGTGTCATTGCATGTGTGTTCTTTTCACTAACAACAACCAGTGTCATTGCATGTGTGTTGTCTTCACAATCCACCTATGGATCCACCAGTGTCATTGAAATGTGTGTTCTCTACAGAGACCACACATGGATCCACCAGTGTCATTGCATGTGTGTTCTTTTTAGTAACAACAACCAGTCATTTTGCATGTGTGTTCTTTTCACATACCACCTATGGATCCACCAGTGTCATTGCATGTGTGTTCTCTTCACAATCCACCTATGGATCCACCAGTTTCATTGCATGTGTGTTATTTTAGTAACAACAACCAGTTTCATTGCATGTGTGTTCTCTGTAGAGACCACACATGGATCCACCAGTGTCATTGCATGTGTTCTCTTTTCACTAACAAGAAGGAGAGTCATTGAAATGTGTGCTCTCTTCCGAGACCACACATGGATCCACAAGTGCCATTGCATGTGTGTTCCTTTCACTAACAACCAGACTCATTGCATGTGTGTTCTTTTCACATACAACGTATGGATCCACCAGTGTCATTGCATGTGTGCTCTTTTCACAATCCACCCATGGATCCACCAGTGTCATTGCATGTGTGTTCTTTTTAGTAGCAACAACCAGAGTCATTTTGCATGTGTGTTCTTTTTCACATACCACCTATGGATCCACCAGTGTCATTGCATGTGTATTATTTTCACAATCCACCCATGGATCCCACCAGTGTCATTTTTGCAAGTTTGTTCTTTTTAGTAACAACAACCAGAGTCATTTTGCATGTGTGATCTCTTCACAATCCACCTATGGATCCACCACTGTCATTGCATGTGCGTTCTTTTTAGTAACAATAACCAGAGTCATTTTGCATGTGTGTTCTTCTCACATACCACCTATGGATCCACCAGTGTCATTGCATGTGTGTTCTTTTCACTAACAACAACCAGAGTCATTGCATGTGTGTTCATTTCACAATCCACCTATGGATCCACTAGTGTCATTGCATGTGTGTTCTTTTTTGTAACAACCAGAGTCATTTTGCATGTGTGTTCGTCTTACATACCACCTATGGATCCACCAGTGTCATTGCATGTGTGTTCTTTTCACTAACAACAACCAGTGTCATTGCATGTGTGTTCTCTTCACAATCCACCTATGGATGAAACAAGTGTCATTGAAATGCGTGTTCTCTACAGAGACCACACATGGATCGACTAGTGTCATTCCATGTGTGTTCTTTTTAGTAACAACAACCAGTCATTTTGCATGTGTGTTCTTTTCACATACCACCTATGGATCCACCAGTGTCATTGCATGTGAGTTCTCTTCACAATCCACCATGGATCCACCAGTGTCATTGCATGTGTGTTCTTTTTGGTAACAACAACCAGTGTCATTGCATGTGTGTTCTATTCAGAGACCACACATGGATTCACCAGTGTCATTGCATGTGTGTTCTTTTTACTAACAACAACAAGAGTCATTGAAATGTGTGCTCTCTTTGGAGACCACACTTGGATCCACCAGTGTCATTGCATGTGTGTTCTTTTCACTAACAAAAACTAGAGTCATTGCATGTGTGTTCTTTTTACATGCCACATATGGATCCACCAGTGTCATTGCATGTGTGCTCTTTACACAATCCACTCATGGATCCACCAGTGTCATTGCATGTGTGTTATTTTTAGTAACAACAACCATAGTCATTTTGCATGTGTGTTATTTTCACATACCACCTATGAATCCACCAGTGTCATTGAAATGTCTGTTCATTTCACAATCCACCCATGGATCCACCAGTGTCATTGCATGTGTGTTCTTTTTAGTAACAACAACCAGAGTCATTTTGCATGTGTGATCTCTTCACATACCACCTATGGATCCACCAGTGTCATTGCATGTGTGTTCTTTTTAGTAACAACAACCAGAGTCATTGAAATGTGTGTTCTTCTCACATACCACCTATGGATCCAGCAGTGTGATTGCATGTGTGTTCATTTCACAATCCACCTATGGATCCACCAGTGTCATTGCATGTGTGTTCTTTTTAGTAACAACAACCAGAGTCGTTTTGCATGTTTGTTCTTCTCACATACCACCTATGGATCCACCAGTGTCATTGCATGTGTGTTCTTTTCACTAACAACAACCAGTGTCATTGCATGTGTGTTCTCTTCACAATCCACCTATGGATCCACCAGTGTCATTGAAATGTGTGTTCTCTACAGAGACCCACACATGGATCCACCAGTGTCATTGCATGTGTGTTCTTTTTAGTAACAACAACCAGTCATTTTGCATGTGTGTTCTTTTCACATACCACCTATGGATCCACCAGTGTCATTGCATGTGTGTTCTCTTCACAATCCACCTATGGATCCACCAGTTTCATTGCATGTGTGTTCTTTTAGTAACAACAACCAGTTTCATTGCATGTGTGTTCTCTGTAGAGACCACACATGGATCCACCAGTGTCATTGCATGTGTGCTCTTTTCACTAACAAGAACCAGAGTCATTGAAATGTGTGCTCTCTTCAGAGACCACACATGGATCCACCAGTGCCATTGCATGTGTGTTCCTTTCACTAACAACCAGACTCATTGCATGTGTGTTCTTTTCACATACAACGTATGGATCCACCAGTGTCATTGCATGTGTGCCCTTTTCACAATCCACCCATGGATCCACCAGTGTCATTGCATGTGTGTTCTTTTTAGTAGCAACAACCAGAGTCATTTTGCATGTTTGTTCTTTTTCACATACCACCTATGGATCCACCATTGTCATTGCATGTGTATTATTTTCACAATCCACCCATGGATCCCACCAGTGTCATTTTTGCATGTTTGTTCTTTTTAGTAACAACAACCAGAGTCATTTTGCATGTGTGATCTCTTCACATACCACCTATGGATCCACCACTGTCATTGCATGTGTGTTCTTTTTAGTAACAACCAGAGTCATTGAAATGTGTGTTCTTCTCACATACCACCTATGGATCCACCAGTGTCATTGCATGTGTGTTCATTTCACAATCCACCTATGGATCCACCATTGTCATTGCATGTGCGTTCTTTTTAGTAACAACAACTAGAGTCATTTTGCATGTGTGTTCTTCTCACATACCACCTATGGATCCACCAGTGTCATTGCATGTGTGTTCTTTTCACTAACAACAACCAGAGTCATTGCATGTGTGTTCTTTTCACATACCACATATTGATCCACCAGTGTGATTAAAATGTGTGTTCTCTACAGAGACCACACATGGATCCACTAGTGTCATTGCATGTGTGTTCTTTTTAGTAACAACAACCAGTCATTTTGCATGTGTGTTCTTTTCACATACCACCTATGGATCCACCAGTGTCATTGCATGTGTGTTTTCTTCACAATCCACCTATGGATCCACTAGTGTCATTCCATGTGTGTTCTTTTTAGTAACAACAACCAGTGTCATTGCATGTGTGTTCTCTTCAGATACCACACATGGATCCACTAGTGTCATTGCATGTGTGTTCTTTCTACTAACAACAACAAGAGTCATTGAAATGTGTGCTCTCTTCAGATACCACACATGGATCGACCAGTGTCATTGCATATGTGTTCTTTTCACTAACAACAACCAGAGTTATTGCATGTGTGTTCTTTTCACATACCACATATGGATCCACCAGTGTCATTGCATGTGTGCTTCTTTCACAATCCACTCATGGATCCACCAGTGTCATTGCATGTGTGTTCTTTTTAGTTACAACAACCAGAGTCATTTTGCATGTGTGTTCTTTTCACATACCACCTATGAATCCACCAGTGTTATTGAAATGTGTGTTCATTTCACAATCCACCCATGGATCCACCAATGTCATCGCATGTGTGTTATTTTTAGTAACAACAACCAGAGTCATTTTGCATGTGTGATCTCTTCACATACCACCTATGGATCCACCAGTGTCATTGCATGTGTGTTCTTTTGAGTAACAACAACCAGAGTCATTGCATGTGCGTTCTTTTTAGTAACAACAACCAGAGTCATTTTGCATGTGTGTTCTTCTCACATACCACCTATGGATCCACCAGTGTCATTGCATGTGTGTTCTTTTCACTAACAACAACCAGAGTCATTGCATGTGTGTTCTTTTCACATACCACATATTGATCCACCAGTGTGATTAAAATGTGTGTTCTCTACAGAGACCACACATGGATCTACTAGTGTCATTGCATGTGTGTTCTTTTTAGTAACAACAACCAGTCATTTTGCATGTGTGTTCTTTTCACATACCACCTATGGATCCACTAGTGTCATTGCATGTGTGTTTTCTTCACAATCCACCTATGGATCCACTAGTGTCATTCCATGTGTGTTCTTTTTAGTAACAACAACCAGTGTCATTGCATGTGAGTTCTCTTCAGATACCACACATGGATCCACCAGTGTCATTCCATGTGTGTTCTTTCTACTAACAACAACAAGCGTCATTGAAATGTGTGCTCTCTTCAGAGACCACACATGGATCCACCAGTGTCATTGCATGGGTGTTCTTTTCACTAACAACAACCAGAGTTATTGCATGTGTGTTCTTTTCACATACCACATATGGATCCACCAGTGACATTGCATGTGTGCTTTTTTCACAATCCACTCATGGATCCACCAGTGTCATTGCATGTGTGTTCTTTTTAGTAACAACAACCAGAGTCATTTTGCATGTGTGTTCTTTTCACATACCACCTATGAATCCACCAGTGTCATTGAAATGTGTGTTCATTTCACAATCCACCCATGGATCCACCAATGTCATCGCATGTGTGTTCTTTTTAGTAACAACAACCAGAGTCATTTTGCATGTGTGATCTCTTCACATACCACCTATGGATCCACCAGTGTCATTGCAAGTGTGTTCTTTTGAGTAACAACAACCAGAGTCATTGAAATGTGTGTTCTTCTCACATACCACCTATGGATCCACCTGTGTCATTGCATGTGTGTTCATTTCACTAACAACAACCAGAGTCATTGCATGTGTGTTCTTTTCACATACCACCTATGGATCCACCAGTATCATTGAAATGCGTGTTCTTTATAGAGACCACACATGGATCCACCAGTATCATTGCATGTGTGTTCTTTTTAGTAACAACAACCAGTCATTTTGCCTGTGTGTTCTTTTCACATAGCACCTATGGATCCACCAGTGTCATTGCATGTGTGTTCTCTTCACAATCCACCTATGGATCCACCAGTGTCATTGCATGTGTGTTATTTTTAGTAACAACAACCAGTGTTATTGCCTGTGTGTTCTCTTGAGAGACCACACATGGATCCACCAGTGTCATTGCATGTGTGTTCTTTTCAATAACAACAACAAGGATCATTGAAATGTGTGCTCTCTTCAGAGACCACACATGGATCCACCAGTGTCATTGTATGTGTGTTCTTTTCACTAACAACAACCAGAATCATTGCATGTGTGTTCTTTTCACATACCACATATGGATCCACCAGTGTCATTGCATGTGTGCTCTTTTCACAATCCATCCATGGATCCACCAGTGTCATTGCATGTGTGTCTTTTTAGTAACAACAACCAGAGTCATTTTGCATGTGTGTTCTTTTCACATACCACCTATGGATCTACCAGTGTCATTGAAATGTGTATTATTTTCAACTACCAATTGCAATACAAATAATCGGACGCAGAACTAACCAAAGAACCGCCTGGCTTCTAGAAAACCCGATCCCCGATTGTTAGGCGTCGTTGGATCGGGGTGCATGGACGATAGTGATGTCCTTCGCGAGGGCGATCCTCGAGAAGTCTGTTCCATGAACTAATTGGCCGTGGCAACTATGCTGGGCCTACGACCTTGCCTTTATCCCCTTAACCTCGGGGCCGAAAATCAGATCGTGTTCCTTCATCGCCATGGAGAGGGAGAGGCCCAAACTCAGCTTGCACGAGGCTCAGATGTTCGCCCACTACGGCATAATCGCGTCGCCGTTAGCGAGGCTTCCGGCCGGCTTCGAGCTCAGCTACGCCGGGGTTCCTGTCACGCCGCTCTTGCGTGACAACGCGTTGGCGAGGCAGATCGAGGAGCGCTGCTGCCAGCTGTCGGAGCGGAAGAGGGCAATGGCGCAGATCAGAAGAGCGCCAGCATCGGCGAAAGCTGTTCAAGAAGGAGCGAAGCGCGTTGTTGGTCGCTGCGCTTAGGCAAGGTCGCATACATCACCACCGTTATCGGCGCAAAGACGCCGTGAAGAATTCATGAGGAGGAGGAACACTGCTAGGAACGTCGGCATCGATTCCGACGCGGAGGAGGCTGGCGGCGACGCGGACAACGTCATCAATGATGGAGACTGCAGGAGCATCATAGTCAATTAGGGCCACTTAAGCATAAATTAAATCTATGTACGGTATCTTAATGCGCTCTTTGGATCTGGGTCACCTGAGTCATGGTCGATTATCGTCATAATCTATATATGTTGTCCATGTTTTAGTTGTCTTTGTCTTTGAAACTAGTCGATCGAAACTCGTCCGATCCTGAAAATAAAGTTCACGCGTTCCCTGGCATATCTGATGGGACAATATACTGACTCTGCTCCCAGCACTTGATGGCACAGCCGTAATTTGGAGTGCGCCTGAGGAGAAGGGATCGAGCGTGTTGTAATAGTGTACTACTCCTGTCTAGATATAACTGACTTAGTTTTTTTTAGATATTTAATAAATGTGTCTATACCCAAAACATGCCTAGATACATGTTTTAGGTTTCTCTGTCTTTCAAACTAATCAAAAGTCGTCAAATTCTGAACAAACAAAGTCATTGCATTCACACCTGATGGGACAATACGCTGACTCTTCTACTTGATGGCACAACCATAATTCTGGAGTGCACCAGAGATGGGAATGCAAGGGAGATGGGAACTAGTAACCGCGTCCAAACGTAGGTAAAAAATTAATGTAATAATATTTAAAAAAAGTAATCTGGTCCACATGACCCCATCACAGACACGGTGCATGCGCTAGATATAAATAAAGACGACACAGCTAGTTTAGTTTCAATGATACAATTCAACATAGGACGTTACTGTGCCCGCATCTTTCTGCTCCTCTTATTAGTCTGCTAGCCCACATTGCATTAAGCATCAGTTGATGAGGATAAAAAATGATAAAATGGCAAATAAAACAATTTTTAAGCTTACTTTCATCCGGAGAATCGTACAAAGATGAAATTGGCAGGGATTTATTATTTCTCCTGCAGTTAGCCGAAAGATCCTCAAGAACATCCTTAATCACCCCTGCAACTTCTTCATATTCTAATACACCTCCATTATTTGCCCTTTCCTGCCCGTTCTGCTTACCCTTTTGTTTCTTTTCACACCCTTTTCTCGCCGGCACCTCCACTTCTTCATAAATTGGCTGCTTACTTACGTTTTCCTCCGAGTGTTCATCACCGTCTTCCGCTCTTCTTCCCAGATTCGCTGAGATGCCTCATTTTACGCCACCGGTGTGAACAGGACAATATCATGTGTAACCGGGTTTTGCACAACCTCTTAATATGGCGAATCTGCCTAGCGTCGCATTTCCTTTTCCTAGCACCAAGCCTTAGACCTTTATCGGTGGAGGCTACGATCCTTAGCTTTCTAGGCCTCCCAGGTGGCCTCCTAAGAACTGGTGGTTGAAGTTTGAACCCTGGATCGACAATCTCCCAATCATTTTCATCGGCCATAGGTGGTACGTTTTCTGCATAAGTTGCAGCAAACTTGTCCATGGAGAAATAGTTGTCGACATAGTTCTCTATTTCAGATCCGTTACCTCTAAGCTTTAAGATGAAGTAAATTGCATGGTGACATGGCGGACGATGTCTGCCACTTTGCATGAACAAGTCTTGTTTCCAATGTCTACAGTGTACCTCCGTTCACTTCCACGCTTGTATTCTGCATAAACCCCAGCAGATGTTTTGGAACTTCTGACCACCCTCATCTTTATCGTTCTCATTGCCCTGGTTCTTGCATTCAGTAAGATAACCACCTTTGGAACTATTTTATGGCCTAAAAATTTTCTTGCACAAATTCTTTGCCTTAAATCTATCTTCACCATTATGCACTGTCTTATTGCATCCAACAGAATAACAATTCCAAGTGTCTTCATGCCTGAAATCTTATCATTGAAACTCTCTGCCAAATTATTGCATACAAAATCCACCTTGCTTAACTCACCAAACTTGCTTCTGGCCCATAGCTTGGTGTGATGTTCCTCAAGGTATTTTTTCACCTTTGGAACTACATACATGTTCTGCAAGTAAGTAGCATGCGTGCTTGGGATGTATGTGTATGCTGATCACCACAAGTCCGCTTCAAATATCTTTCCTTCGAACTTCTTCGTGAAGTTAGTAGCGAGGTGCCGCATGCATTCCCTATGCTCAACCCCAGGAAACACAGCATCAACAACATTCTCAAGACCCTCGGATGCACCGGGTGTGTATCACCAAGCCTTTAGGGTGACCAATTACTTCCCGTAGTCTCTGCATGAACCATGTTCAGCTTTCATTTGATTCACCCTCAAGAACAGCATAAGATATGGGTAAAAGCCAATTATGCGCATGCAAAGCACAAGCAGAAGCAACATGTCCCCTGAACTTCCCTGTTAAAGAAGTTGCGCCTATTTCCAAGTATGGTCTGCAGCCGTCTAGGAACCCCTTCCAGCATGCCTTCAGGCAGACAAAACATCTCCTGAAGCATATCTTATCTTCCTGCTTATACCTGAGCCCCCTCGAGACCTTCTCTCTCCCTTTCACAACCTCATAATCGATGTCAACAACACTACCAGGTGACGTTTTCTCTACCTGAGCTTTGAAACTATACAACATATGAAAACTGTCATTCCACTTCCCTTGAATGAGGCCTAGAGCCATCTCCTTCCCATCAAAGAATCTTTGATAAGGAATCAGAACGTTAAACTTTTTGCTAATCTTTGCTCTAAGTTCAGCTGGTCCAATGTTATGATCCTGCCTCACCCAGTCAAGTACAGTAGCAGCAATCCACTTGGTAGTCGCCGGTCTAATTTTACCACTTAAAGAAGTATTAGGGTAGTTGTGTTCCTTCGTGTTTACTTTGATCTGCATTCGATAAGAATCCAAATAATTCAGAGCTAGTTATCAGCAGAATAAATATGAGAAAGACTGAAACTAAATGTAGCTATTGCAACCTGAAATGGGTGTCCACCCCGCATTGGAGATGCATGTAATCTCCATTTACACACATTACTTTCCCTACAGTGCACCCTAAATCTCTTTTGGTCGCTCTTTTCAATGATAAATTCGAACCCAACTCTGATTGCATAGGTTGCAACTGCATATCTGCAGTCCTCCACATTATCAAAGACAATCCCCTCATCAATTGTAGGATTGTCCCTGTCAAAGTGTATCACTGGCCTGTCCACGTCTTCGTCGTCGTATCTACATCCCATTTCCACATCTTCACATTCCTCTTCCTCATCAGTCCCATAGTCATGATCAAAATTCGAATCAACAAAATATTCCCTACTCTCCATCCTATCAGGGTCAGCAGCCACGTCTGGATATGCTTTCTCATCATCATCCGCACCTCCACAAGATTCAGTGCCTTCATGCTCGCTTGACAAAGCATCATGCTCAAGGACAAGCTATACAGACGTCCTGCGGTTACCAACCCATATCCTTGGCATCACCACGGGACTATAAACGCTAATTGGGGTATGCCGATAAGGAATCACAGTTCTTACCTTTCAATGTGTACGCACGGCACCTTCTCCGGGCTCCATACCTCCAAAGCTTTCCACCCCGCTACCTCTCCCCCCGTTTCGTTGTCCTTTGTGCTCTCCAGACTTGAAGGAGATTTCGTGCTCTCTAGCCGTGCAGGACCCATATCCTTGCTCTCAAGCCTCGCAGGATCCATCTCCGAGCGGGATCCGGATCACCAGCATCGTTGGGCCCCTAACCTAACGGCCGACTCTCAGTTTTCGTTTCTAGACGCGCCTGGGCGGTGGGTGGCGGAAAGGAGATAGGGTAGGGAGGGGAGGGGAGGGGACGTGAGGGGATGGCAGGGAGGGGAGGGCGGGAGAACGACGGCCCAAGGGGACGACGAGAGCGGTGCACGACTGAGCAGAGTGGCGGCGGCAGGAGGAGAGGAGAGGAGCGGAGCGGAGCTGGTTGCGACGAAGCATGGAAAATTGCACAATAATGTGTTGGTGGGCGGCACCAGCCCTCGAACCTGGAACGCGTGCAGTTGTGGGTGGAGGAGGCGGGCCTTTGTCGTAAAACATGCCACTGTCGGTAGCACTATGCACGGGGAGCGCTTCACGGAATTTTCAGCAGGTCCCACATGTCAGTCTGTTTGTTCAAAACTTGCATGAAGTGCATGGCTGGTCCACGCACTAGTTCCGGAAAAAAGCCCGTTGATCCAAACTTGAATTGGCAGTTCCGCTTCTTCTCTCCCGTCTCATCGTCTCCTCGCAGTGGAAATTCCACTTCGTCTCCCTCGTCTGTTATCCTCTTCTTCTTCTCCTCGTGGTGGTAGTTCTTCTTTCTTCCTTGATCAAAACATTCCCGCACGTAAGCCATGGCCAGAAGCCGGATGAAGAGGAACTGGGCCGATCTCCCGGCCAACCCACTTTGCAAGATTGCCGACTATTTGCTGGAGAAAGAGGAGTACGTCGACACCTATGCTGCTTGTCAGGAAGTCTGCACCGATTGGCGCCGCACTTTAAAGGTGCCCGAATTCCATCTCAACAACTGGATCATGATAGATAACACACTTCCAGATGTTGGCAACTTCACCTTCCTCAACATCGCCACTAGTCGTTGCTTCAGGATAAATCTAATGGACATCCATCACAGGTTCACATTCACATCCGATATTTATTGGTATTTTCCATTGTAAACATCTTAGTGCTAACTGATGCCCTCTTCTTCCAAAAGATTCTACTTCGTCGGTGTTTCTCGTGGCGTCATCGTGCTTGCTCAGAGGGGGGAGCCGTACCAGATTCGGCTTCTAAACCCAATCACTCACAAGTCTAACACTGAGTTTCAAGCACACATACCATCTGATCTTCTGCAATCTATCGTCGTGACAAAGTCCCCGATGATGGTGTTCATTTGCACTGATTATCCAAATCATATTGCATGGGCCGATGAGAGCACCCCAACGGGGCAAATCAATGGATCATTTGGAGAAGGATTGTATTCGCCACCTCCTGATACGCTTCTGGTCTGCATGACGGCATTTTGAGGGGAAGTATATGCATTACTTGAGAATGGAGACATCTTATCGACCAACATCCAGTTAGAGCATCGCGTGAGCACTGTCACGATGGCCAAAATAATTTCGGCCCCAGTCTTTGAACAGGTACGCGGAACCTACAAATTTTACCTTGTGGAGTCAGATGGTGATCTGCTTCTTGTGTTGAACGGGGATTTCGCCAAAGGGCAACCGGTGTTGTACCGGGTGGACACGGAGAACCGCTCTCCCGAGGCCGTCGGCGACATTGGAAGTCGTGCCCTCTTTATTGGTTGCAATCGGTCTATCTCCATTCACACCAGGTTACACCCCACAATCAAACCCGGTTGCATATACTACAGGAATTTTATCAGACTGTCCGATCATGAGGTTCAAGCCTGGGAAGAGGAACCAACAATGGTAATGTATGGCTTAAGTCTGGAACATACACCGAGGTCTTACCCTCTGTACGAGATACTGGCAGCACACTGCAGACGGAGAGAGTTCTCTGAACATGTGTTGTAGCACGCGGGAGCCGCCGCCGACGAAATATATAGGGGAGAATGAATCATATAGTCATCCTAGGTTATTTGCTAGCATTTTCAGGTCTATTTTTCGAAGTAGAAATTTGTACTGTATTTATATTATTTCGATGATCAGAATGCGAATTACCTTTCAGACAAAATTGTAATGTATTTAAATTTAGTAATTCCAGAATTCAAAGTATTTATTTTTAGTAGTTCTTTCAGAATTCTCTATGTTCGACACGGGCATCAGCTCAGCGCCGGAATTCTGGTCCCACATGGAAAATTGCACAATAATGTGTTGGTGGGCGGCACCACCCCTCGAACCTGGGATGCGCATCGTCGAAGGTGGAGGGGGCGGGCCCGCCAGTCAGAAAACATACCATGTCGGCCTCCCCTGTTTCTGATGCCCTTTAAAAAAATAGAACACGCCACGTCATTATCCCCTATTTCTGATGGTGTTGCTACACTCGATGGTACATGCTGGCATATAAATAATATCGTATAAACATAAGGGCACAGTCGTCAACATATATAAAATGAAACCCGGTCCCGTCTCCTACCTGTCCTGGTACATTGCCCGATGAGGTGGATAGCCACGACCGATCTTTTTATTACGTTCGCACACTTATGCTGAGAAGGGAAATAAAGATTGAGCTGTTAATGCAACGAGTGTCGAATTATTACCCTCTAAGGAAATGGGAAATGGTTATTTTCATGTGTGCCCGTAGTCCAAACCTACTGTCAGTCTTTCACTCCCCTTCTCCGACTAACCAAAGTTCACCTTGCGCAGCTCCTCCGTGCCACACCAACTAGGGTAACATGGCCCCGCCTAAGCCGCCGCCGCGACAGCCGCCGAAGCAGGCCATGAAGCTCTACTTCAAGGCCGGTCTCCCATTGCCCTGCCAGGCGGATGATTTCCATGAATGTGCCGAATCGGCCGTGGCGGCGACTGCGCCGTCGTCGGCGCCAGATGCGGCAAACAGGGACAAGAGAGCGATGTGGAGAAATCGCGCGGCGGCATTACGGCATGCTCTAGGCAATGGGAACAAGGTACGTATCAAATCGTTCATGAGATCATGCCGCCGCCGAGGGTACACACCCTCGAACAGGGTAGCACCAAGGTCTAGGAACTCTCGCGTCCACGCTTCGGCGCGGACTACCTTACCTCAGTGGGGTAGGCTGGGAGCACACCGTCTGCGGCAAAGACGCTCCATCCTACGCACCGTCGAAGGCCGTACCGTGGCGGCGACCAAGCGTCTACACTCAGCATGCTGTATTGTTCGACAGCCGGAGCCGGCGACAGGCATCAGCTCAGCCCCGGAGTTCAGGTTCGAGTTCACACGGAGCTACGATCCCGAGAAGGAGATGTCGAATTTCAGGTTCGAAGAAATCGTTGCGGTGGCACTGATGGTCCAACTGAACCGGGACTGGCGCACGCAAATCGCTCGTGCATGAACGATGCAGATTTCTTGTAGTTTGGCAGGAAGGAAATAGACCAGTTTGGGTTAAATGATCAAAGAACTTATGTCCTCTCAAGGCAATTGGCCAGCCAACTTTTCTGGTGGAGATCTGTAGTTTCTTCAGTGCAGAATAGTTAAGTTCAGAATGAAGAATGGCTTTTGTAGATGAAATGCTGACGAATTGTTCTATAAACTAGTAGGAAGTTTAGCCCACTTTTGTGCAGGTATAAGACCCTTTTGTATGGAAGTACTACTATTGTAAGCAAATACTATCAAGTACCTATTTCCTTCAATTACTAGTCGTGGTTCAATCCAGTTAACTGGCATCTTTTTATCCCAGACTACAGATGTTGCGTCTGCTGTCTGTGCTGTAAACCATTTTTTCCTTTGTCTTGTGTTGCCTGCAAAATGGTCCTGCGGTTCAACATGTTACAAATGTAGCTACCTTGTACTCCCTCCGTTTCAAAATATAAGATGTTTTAGCTTTGTGAATGAAGTGTATCTAGTCCCCTTTTAGTATGTAGGTTCATCTAGGTTTAGAAAGCATCATCACTAAAAGATGTCTAGATACGCTCCATTCACAAAGCTAAAACATCTTATATTTTGAAACGGAGGGAGTACTTGAAGAGGAGATGGACTACATTTTCCTGGCATCCACAGAATTGACATTGCTCATCGCCAGACCACCCTCTTTTAAAGAGGTTGTCCTTGGTTATTCACAGAAATTATAAAGCACGGCGTTCAACTACATCGATTCAAACTATTACACGCACAAAAACTACATCAAATTCATTACCCACACATACTACATCGATTCAAACTATTACACACACATACTACTTCAAACTATTACACACACATACTACATCGATGCTAACTTCCTGCTATGCTCTCCATACTACAAATTCATTAGCCACACATACCACGGCAATTCACTAGAGCTCTGTCTTCACTTGAGGGAAATCAGAACCACCAGCTCATCCAAGCCCGGTCCCCCCACCGAAACTATGTGCCCTGTCGCGAAACGGTGGTGGTCCTGTGCCATCGATCCTTCTAGGCCAACACTGCAGGCGACGAGGGTGCTTTCTGGCAGCCTCTTCGGGGCCCTGAATTCCATGTACCGAGTCCAGAACCTCCTCCAGGTGGATGATGACCGGGTGCTTCCAGCAAAGCTGTCGCCCTGCCCTGCTTGGAATCTGTACCTCATACATCTTAGGAACGGCGTCAGGATCTTTCAGCCATGCCTTTACCTCGATGACCCATCTATCGCTCGGTGGCACGATTTCCACCAGCTCGCCGCCAAGGCTACTGCCGACCTGCTTGAGGGCCTCCGGCTCCCAAGCATCCAATGGGAGGCCGTCAAATCCGAGTTTGGAGAAGAAACAAAGCTGCTCCAAGCGATCGTCCAACCCACAGGCGCGATGCCAACGCATGAAGCTCATTTTCTCCCCGCAGAACTCGAAAGAATAGGAAGAATGCAGAACGCGCTCGGTGTCTGAGCTGTGCTCGAACCGGATGAAAAAATCGAATGGCGACGCGCATACCGCAATGTTGACCTCATTTCATCTGATCCCAAAACGAGACCTGAAAGCCGACAGCAACTCTGTCGGCGACACGGCGGGACGGACGCCCAGCACGGTGGCCATGAGAGCATGGTCGTCGAACTACTGTGCCAGGGCTACCATGCCTGGGGTGCGCGGCAGCACGCAACTTCCCGAGGCCGGTCGCCGGCCTGGATCGCCCGACGGGATGCGCTCCACCATGCGAGAAGGACTAGCCAGAGGCGATATATTAGTCTGGGGACGCGAAGCTCCGATACAGCGGACGATGCAACGGTGACGGCTGCGAGCTTCGATTAGAGGCGTGGGAGGTTTACCGGACATGGCAGAGACGCAAATTAGAGCAAGTGCGAGCTCCGATCTAAGACGAGCAGCCGGAGCTGAGCAAATGTTATGGGGAGGGGAGCAGGGGAGAAGACCAGAGCAGAGCAAAGAAATAGATCTCGTCCACTCAAGGATCTAGTCCACGCAGGGGTAAGCTAGTCCACGACCGCAAAAGATAACGGGGAATACTAACATGGCGGCCAAGAAGAGTTCACCTAACGGCGGTATTTGAGTTCAACCGTTTTTCGTATGGTTCAAACGACCGTTTGGCCGTTAGATTTGTATTCACCCCCATTTGGCCCTTCTGGACAATTGGCAAAGCTAATATTGCTCCTCTGCGCGATTGATGGCAACTCGGGTACCACGGTGCGCTCACCCACCAACTTTGGTACCGCAAACGAACATTCCCCTCGAGGAGGAGGGCCCCTCAAGGAGACCAAATGTCCCTGCATTTAAAACCCAACTGTCTTCATCGTGTCCCTCGCACTCATCGCTCCTCCCTTTGACATATCTAGAAAAACCCTATAAACCTCATCGTACAACCACCAACTTTCCCCATTCTGACGCCATGAAGCCAGAGCGTGGAGGTGAGTCTGTAGGCATCACTTCCTAGGTGGTTTCTCTAACTACGTGTGATGAGGTGCTTCCTACCGCATATCTGTAGGAGAAGCATGCAACCTAGGGAAAGGAGGATGTCCAGTTCGACCCTTTTGAGGACTATTTGCTCGCCGGTGCAAATGACTTTGGTGCCCCCGATGAGGGTGAGGAGTTAGACGAACATGCTCTACTCATCTACCTAGAGGTACATCTATTTCTCCATGTTTCATAATTTCTTCTCAGGCTGTAGATGTACCTTTTAATCTGTTCATGTAGTACTTAATCTATTCATGTACTCCTTAATCTAGTCCTAATGATCAGATGCACCATACAAACTGGTGCATGCAGAGATTTAGTATGTTCTAAATGAATCCATATACTAGATTTATTAGGTTATCAAGAACACAAACAATCTTAATTTAGGAGCAAGGTGGGGAGACAACCATAATATCTATTCATTATTTTGCTCATTTATGTTTGCACTTTATACATTACGGGTATATTCTAGTGACGTGGACTCTGACAAGGAGGACAGGGACAATAAGAGCCACCATGTCATGCAGAAGCTAAAGAGCAGGGGAATACTTTTCCACACTCGACTTGGGGATCTCAGGTGCCCTTTCTATAAGAAAGGAGTCAACCCAAGGATTGGAAGCTTGATTCTACATGCGATTGGCATCCGTAAAATCCCAGTGAGTAAACACAAGTCAGCGATCAAGGCTAAGAACACTATGTATGGAAAATTCCTTTAAGAGTATGTTAAGACCGGCCTGGTTTCCCCTTACTTGAGGATTGGGATTGGCAGCTTCTAGCCGGCGAACCCGTGACTGTGCTGCCATGACCCCTAATAATTTTTGATTGTCTTGTCATTGCGAGGACCTGAAACTATGTGGTGTGCTGAAGCCTGATGCAACGTTATTGTTTGTGTGTTGCAACCTTGATTGATCGCGATTTCTTACATGTCCCTTAAATTCTTTGAGCATAATGATCAAAAATAGTTTACCACTACCTTCTGTCCTACCACGTTACGTCGTGTCAGCACTACGCACCCGATGCAGAGCATGAACGAGACGATGGACTCTGTGAACGGTTTCCTCCATGCCATCGCCACGTCGCACACCCGTAAAATCGCCTACCGAGCATGACCGCCCAATTTAAGCCCTAGTATTGGAAACCGACGGTTCTCACCCGGTCGAACGTGCTCCGAGTGGGTAAGGCCAAAATAATGGTAACTGCAATTTACGACGCCTAGCCAACCTCCCCCCTTTTACACAGCACCTCCCGTCCACGCAGCACATCAATGTGCAAAATCCCCAACTCCTTCCGCCGCTGCCACTTCAGCCACCGCAAGAACGGTCACCAGCACTGCTACCACAACCACTGCAAGAATGATCGAGGCTGCAATGCCTAGTCCTAGCTACCCCCATCAATGCTAGGCCACCACCATGCCATACCACCACAATAGATCTCTCCACTGCACACCCAGTCCCAGCCACCTCCACCAATGCTAGGTCATGGCCATCATAGTAGCTATTGCCCATGGATGCAGAGTACAACGTGTTCGGCGACAGGAGCGGCTTCACGGACGAGTACACAGTAATTGCCCATGGAACCACCGCGCTGACGGTCATCCACACCAATGCGTCAGCGCAGGTGGCCAAGGTGATAGCAATATACGAGCGATGCCAACAAGAGACGATGGACAAGGACGAGATCATCGGACTTGACATGGAGTATACTGGTGATAGGAAGAGGGCATCGTTCCTGCTGCTGTCCATGCGCAACCACTGCCTCCTATACCACGTATGAAGGGCCAAATGGGTATGCCCGGAACTTCGTGAGTTCTTGCGGAGGAGGGAGATCTACTTTGCTAGTGTCCACATCACGAATGACACTCGGAAGCTAGATAAGGATCTTCGGGTTCATGTCGTCAGTCACGTCGATCTCCAGCATGTGTGGAGGTACCCGTACAACGATACAGGGAAAGCCGTCATTGCTAGACTCATTGCTGATATCATCTACTGTTAATATGCTGGAATGATGGTCGAGTTCCCAAAGCACCTACACGATCGATGGGAGTGGAGGTACCTTGATCATGATGCAATCGGGTACGTAGCCAGGTACAGATATGTCTGCTACGAGATGCTCAATAGGATCTGGCGGATGAGTGAGTGTGTGTTGTTTACTACTAATACTTTTGCATTCTGTTCCCAGTTTATCATGTTGGGGTTTAGCTCCTGAAAACAATAAATCACTACAAGAAAAGTTTCCTTCCGCAACGAATTGGCCCGACGGTCATCGTAGAAGGCGCGTCTTCCGTGACGAAATTCTCGGCTCGGCCGTGGCCAATGGAAAACTATTTTTTTCCAGATTCGTGGCCCTCTACTATGACGGATCTGCTAAAAACATGGAGGAAGCTTGGCCAGTGCGTGGTAGAAGCAAGATTTTCCTTTCCTTGCGCGATGTTGATTCGCCAAAGTCTTTTGAGGCGTGTGGGTCCCGGACATCAGTGTCTCTAGCAGAGCATACTTTTGGGTCATGCCTCCCTGATTTGAACTTTATAACGTAGGTCGAGGCATTTGCCGTTTAGTTAAGCTGTTAGGTCCCACATGTCAGCCTCTCATTAGAAGGATCGTGTGTATGATGGAATTTTTTTCCTTCGCTCATGCTACCCTGTTCTGAAGTTGATAGCGCTGCTAGATGCATCTACCGTCTAATCAACCTCCTGGGACCGACATGTCATCCTCTCATTATAAGAAAAGTGTGTATGATGGAATTTTTTCCTTCGCTGGCGCTACCCCATTCCGAGTTGATTGCTCTGCTCGACGCATCTACCGTTTAACCAACCTCCTAAACCCCACATGTCATCCTCTCATTAGAAGAAATGTGTGTATGATGGATTTTTTCCTTGGCTCGCGCTACCCTGTTCCGAACTTGATAGCCATGTTCGATGCATCTACCGTGTAATCACGCTGCTAGGCCCCACATGCCATCCTCTCATTAGAAGAAACATGTGTATGATGTTTTTTTCCTTCACTAGTGCTACCCCATTCTGAGTTGATAGTGCTGCTCGATGCATCTACCATTTAACCAACCTCCCGGGCCCCATATGTCATCCTGTCATTAGAAGAAACATGTGTATGATGGATTTTTTCCTTCGCTCGCGCTACCCTGTTCCGAACTTGATAGCGTTATTCGATGCATCTACCATTTAATCACGCTGCTGGGCCCCATATGTCATCCTCTCATTAGAAGAAAGGTGTGTATGATGGATTTTTTACCCTCAGTCGCGTCTTCGTGTTCCGAACTTGATAGCTTTGCTCTCTGCATTAGCCGTTTATTCAGGATGGTGGGTCCTTTATGTTAGCCTCACATTAGAATAATCCTGGGAATCTCAATTTATTAAACGCCAGATAATGGAGTAGTTCCTTAAAAACATGGGTATACGGGTTTTTGTTTTTGTTTTAAAGGGTAATTCCAAAAAGGCCGAATTAAACATTTTGGGATATTCTTCATCTACTATACTCAATGGGCTATACTCCATGCGCTATTCTCCATGGCCTCCTTGATAAATATTTAAATGGGCTATTGTCAGCAAGTCCCCTGACCCCTACAAGGCCGAATTAAATTGTTCTGGGCTAAAGAGGGGTCAAATGGGCTAGATTTTACCTCCTATTTAGTAAAATTTGCATGGCTTGGCCGGATTCGGAACACAGACCTCACTACCGGAGGGAAAAAGAAACGATAATTCTTTTGACATATAATCATGTAAAAATATCTAAAGAACAAGGGACACAGACCGCGTGCGCCAAAACTGCACAGGTATCCAATGACTTCACTTGGTACCCTCTCATTTCTATCCAAAACACATCCAACTATTCCGATGACACACATGTAAAAGCTCTAGTGCAAGCAGCCCAGCAGTAGTGACATTTCAAAGATCCAGTAGTACAGAAGAAGACAGAAATAATATCGACAGATTCCTAGTTCATATTCAACAGCACTTGACCAATTCTGCAACATTCCAAACTGACAGTTTCAGCTATACAGACACTAAAACTCAATAGCAGTACAGAGAGAACCCGTTCATGTTTCAGCTCTAAAAACCTTGTCGCATGATCAGTTTGCCCTTTTCTCCAAACACACTCAATCATTGGAGCAAGCATAACTGACGATCAAGTATGCTTTTGTGTGCATACCTCCTATTTACATTAATACCAGTGTGACCCCCATATATATGCATCCCAAAATTCCCAAGCCTCATCTAGATTGTGATAAAGCCAAGTTTAAAAACGAAAGCAAGACCATCTACTGCACTTGATCTAAACAAGTACTAGTACATCAATATTAGTTCTAGAAAATACCTTAGTAATAGTAACGACATAACACTTGAAAGATTCAGTAGCATTTGAAGCTTGAGCAGTATAGAATAAGACAAAAAAAATATCTACAGATTCCCAGTTCATATTTAGCACCACTTGACAAATTCAGCAGCATTTCAAAGTGACCGATTCAGCAGTATAGACAATGGCCAAAAGAAATGACAGATTCAACAATGAAGACATTGAAATTCAATAGTTGTAGCAAGGCCATGACTCATAAGGAAAGAGAGTCCATATTCAGCACTTGATCGGTCGATCTAAACAAGTACCACTACATATGTATACTACAAAATAGATTAGCAGTAGCAAGTTTAGACCTCCATACAAAATACTTGGCATAATGCAACAGCGTGTCAAGTGCTGGCTGGGTAGCACTTTCTTTCCTGCCTGTTACCCTTTCCTTGTCACACTGTCGCCTGTGGGCCCACTATGTCAGCAGCGTACATTGGAAATAGGTATACATTGCCACAAACTTGTTCCATCTCTCCCCATACAAATTGAATCTGTCACCAACATAAAGTAGTAATTAATCAGTATGACGTTACATATCTTAACATTGGGATCATCACAAAGAATATTTAGATGTTTTATCTCACTTTTGAAACTTTTTGATGCAATACTCCTAATCCATAGGGAATTCCGACAAATGGTTCAGAAGCTTCCAAGTAACATCGCGGCTGCGACATGTACGACCTGAGCCCTTTCAGGGCGACTTCGGCCGATGATGGCCTGCTCGTCAGCTCAAAGGTCGCCACCATTTCGACCGCATGGAGCTCATGCCATAGAGATAGCGACCAAAGCTTCACCTTGTACCGCGGCGATTCGCACGCCCCTAAACTGACGAACCTGGGGGATATGACGATATCCGTGGTGTGGCTATCAATTTGGGAGATGAACATGGTGCCCTCTCTCCCGATGCTGATGATATCCGCTCTCCGGGAGCCCCCTGTGGGCACCAGCTTAGACGGCTCCTAGTGTTTGTGGCTATAGGGCATTATGGGCACAGTCCTCAAGTGGGCAACTTTGAGGTGGCGGACGAGCTCTACCATAGGTGTTAGCTCTACCGACGAGGTGATGAACTCGCATCCAGGCTCCGTGCAGACTTGCTGGCCATGAAAGCACCAAATTATGTGGTCGTAGATGTCGTTGTAGGGGACGAATGTCCCGCAGTGGTTGTTGGGGCATCTGCTACCTTTTCTGCCCGCGACTTGGCGGTACAGCTCCTTGGAGCATTCGGCCAGCCGGGCGGCACCAGTAGTGTCCAGACACATAGAAATTTTGTTGAAAATGTCATCGCCGGCCTTGATCCAGACGTCGTGCAGTGGGTTGTGCATCAATTGCGACATCGGGATGGATTGGGGGAAGAGGTCGGACCAGAGTATAACTATCGGGGGACTTTTGGAGAGAGGTGGCACGCGGTCTGCGAGATCCGATGCAGCGGGCGAGATGGCGAGGAAAATGTGTGAAGCATGCACTGGAGACGATCCCAAATGCGGGGCCAAGCGGCATTTGCGAGTGGGGATAAAAACAACCGATATGGGGGAGATGGCATGGCTCTTTGAACGAGTTTTTTTTGCAAGGCCTCTGGAGCTGCATCCAGGACGCTGATTAGCTTGGCTTGCACGCTGCAGTGCACTAAATTAACCATCTGAAATACTAGTGCATTTTATAGCTAGGCCGGCACGCTGCCGTGCCCTAAATTAACCATGTCACAACCTGGGCCATTATAGCTAGGCCGGCACACTATCGTGTACGTCGACTAGAGTTACTACTGCTGTCATGTTTGACTAGATGATGTTTGTTTAGTTTGCTAAAAAAGGATTATACTGGAGGGCTGGACTATCAAGCAGCTCGACCCGTTAAGGCTCGGCTCGTTAAGGCTCATGCTCATTAAGGCTCAGATCATTAAACTTGTTAAGGATAACAAGCAAAAAGTAAAGCTCAGCTCGGTTCATTAGATGTTAACGCGTGCTAACGAGCTACTCGTTATGAAAATGTATCAGCCACATATAGAGGCATACCGATAATTAAAAACGACAGTCAGCAGGGTTCAGTCAGTGCCACGGTCAGCAGATCCAGATCGAGAAGATGGAGATGGGGTATGCAGTGGGAGATGATGAGTTGATGAGACACATGAGAAATATTCTGAATCGATCGGGAGAGTCTAGGGTAAGGTTTTTGGTTGGTCGCTCTCGCTCCTGGATTGATCAGTCTTACTCAATGGGCTAGATGTTTTCCTTAGATGGGCTGCCAGATTAGACATGTAGCAACATAAGTGGGCCTTACCTTGGTTGTTACCGAGCTTAAAAAGTAGCTCACGGACATCGTTAACTGGATCGTTTAGCTTGTTAAGGATATCGACCAAAAACTGCAGCTTAGCCAAGATCGTTAAGGAAATGAGTCGATTTTGAACAAGCCGAGCAAACGAGTGCTCATTAAACTCATCAAGTTTCGAGTTTTATGTCCAGCCCTAATACTTTGGAACAGGAGGTAGTACAATACTAGAAGTAGTACACTAGATGTTTGTTTTGCAGTTTTGCTACAAACATAGTACAATAAATACCTCCACATTGGAGCCTAGCACGATTAAGTACCACGGTGTTCCAACATGATGCATGATAATGGAATGTGTTCAAGCACCTCTTTACAGAATAGTTATAATTAGAAGCAAACAGTCACTACATTAATACACCTATGATATAGTAAATTGTCCATCATGATCAAATACTATCACCTTAAAGGAAGTGGTGGAAAGCTTCTTGAATACCAGAAAGTATCCTACCTTCAAGTCATGTGCTTTGACAAAATCTAGCCATCCTTCGTCAAGGATTACCTTGCCATCTTGCTTCTTCAGCTCGACGTCCCAGCTGCAGGCTTTGCATATCTTCAACTTGATGGCCTCTGGATATTCACCGCCGAATGTTAGCAAAAAGGAGATGGGTATGCTCCGCACGTCTAACCCTCTCGGTATTAACAACATCTTGCAGAACTCGTCATAGGTGTTATCCACGTGGGTGTTCCTGGCTAGCCCCTCCATCTAGACTGCACAAGACTCTCTTGTCTTCTTTGATGATGAGTCTATCCAAGCTCTTCTTGCCTGAACACTGCAAAAAACATCCCGTGGACAGATAAATATCTCTACCAGCTGTCAATAATTGTGAAATAGTACAGTATTAGCTGATAGAGTAGAATACAAGATCAGCTAAGTAAGTAAAGTGGAGCAGTTTTATTATCGAAGTACACAAATTAAAGTCTTAAATCTAGCTAGCATGAGTGCCGGTTATATTAGTACTACTTCCAAGGTCTAGGAATCACATTAGTGCAGTTATTTATCGAACAGTACAAATACCGAACACCCAGGAACAGACGAACGGATGAACAATATGAGCTCTATCTACTATCGATGCTAGAGATGCATACATGTACTGGAAATTTTGGCAAAAATTAGGGTAGGGCAGCAGCCGCCCTAACTTTCCCAAATTAAAGGGACCTCCGCCCCTGATACAAATCTAAAGGAAAACATACCGAGTGGCCTCCCAAATCATCATCAACTATGAATCAATCAATACAAAATTTGAACTTATTATTACAGTTCACCGTAGATCTAGCCCCAGAACTAGCTTGCATGCGCAAAAACTGAACTGTAGTATACAGACGGGTTAAATGCACTACATGAGAACTATACTCAACACCAACCCAATGTTAACCAAGTGCTAATAAAAACTTGACCGCATCTCATCATCAAGATCAAGGGTTCTGGGGATTATGTACATACTGCACTACCACCGTGATGTTTGAGGGATGCGACGACTCTATAGATGAGGTTGTGGGGCCCGCCGCCCATAGCTCACCCGCCTAAGATGAGTAAGCTGCGGTGGTGGTGATCGTCAGTGGAGGGAAGCGCAATGGTGATTAAGGACTGTTGTGTGAGAGAGGGATGGGGCTAGGGCAGGGGCTGGTGAGGGAATAAATGCAGCGAGGTTACACGAATGTTGTGGACAAAGCAGACCTTGCCACCAATACAGTACTACTAATTGTCATGCAAAAATTAATTGTCTATAAAATTGGGCACGGCAGCTTGAGTGCTTGAATAGGGAAACATCAAACACATACTATGAAAGTATATTATTACGTACATGGTGTCTAGTACAAGCAATAATGGAAATGATGTTGCAAGTACTGATACTACAATATAGTATGAAAGTACTACGTACATAGTACTGTACATTACATGGTGACAAGTACTAGCTAAATAAATAATGTTGCGAGTGCTCATAATCAGCTTTTCGGTATTTTGGTCAAACTTCACATAGTTCTAACGAGGCAGGGTTGGCACGAACCACATTGGCGCCTCAAACATTTGCTCTCTATGTTCCGCTCTAGTGTAGTTAAGTGATGAATCTATGGCAGCTCCCCCATTGACGTGCATGCAACTCCAATCTGGAACTGGCTGTGGACGATGTTGGCAGCGCACGTGTGTAGAAAACACACAGTCTCCTCTAAGAACTAGCAGTGCTTCGTCAACAACAGCAGCACCAGGTTCGGAGTTTGTAGGGGGGTCGAGGATGAATGGATGGTTGATTCCCACAAACACTGACCTCCCTTCAAGATTATCCCTTCTGATCCAGTCCGGTGCTACAGGGTCATTCAAATTAAGGGCCCTTTGGAAAATGTGGCAACGGAGCGAGGGATATGTGAGCAGTTCTCTACGCATGTATGATACAGGATTACCATGGCTGCTGGTTCATGCACCCCTGGTGTGAATCCACCAAACCTCTGCCAAGTACCAGCTGCGTAATGCAATATCTCCAGCCTCGACATCGTCACTTGCTTGGACGTTTGCAGGCTCTTCAATTACTAGAGCCTGTATGACACGCGAGCCTGTAAGTATACCTGTGTGTGCATTTCAGTTAGCAAAAGTATCACGAACAATGTAGTTATAAGTAATGTATAAATTTTACTTTGAAATAACAGGACTCACTCCACTGTTTGGTTCCCAGACAAGAACATCTCCTCGTGGTTCTGTCACCGCATATATGCGATCAATAGAACCACTGATTAGACACTTGGCAATGGCATCGACATACGTTGTTGGTGCAAGATAGTCGTTTTGAAGGATAATACAGTCCCTGTCACAAGGAAAATCTATGGTAGCAATGAATTTGTCAAACACCGCCATTTTGCTGTAGTGCCATTGGTTGTCAAACCTGTACGGTTTCTTTGCTATTTATATCTTCAGCAGCTCGATATACGCGTTCTTGTAGAGGTAAGTGCATGGGGGGTCGGGGAAACACTGGTTACCCAATGGATAAATATCAACACGCTGCACACCTGACAGCTTGATACGTGCCATACTGTAGACGTTTTGGAGGTACCAGCGCCCTGGGTGCTTTGCAATCGCAATCCATTATCCGTTGGCACTAACCCAGCGACCCTTGTTTTCAAATCCTTCATTATCCCATATCTCGGGTATGTCATCATCAACTAGTACAAATGCTTCTACTTTTGGATTCTCTAGTGGCATCAGCAACACGTCAATGCCCTACAATAGATTTTCTTCATATATAGGGGCATGCAAGGTGTTTGACTAAGGGGATAGTGCTAGCTAGCTTTGCAGAAAAACTACTATCTGAAAGATGTAGAAACATGTTGAATAAATCATGAATGCATGCAGACAAACACACTAAGGGATAAGGTCTTGTTTGCATTAAAGAAAAAGTGTAGGAATAGTTAAGTTTCCTATGTTGGCACTGTTCAGAGGAATAGACCAGAGGAAAAAACGCAGGCAATTTTCCTATGATTGATTAACAAGATTAGGGGACTCTTTCGATCAATGGTTTTGAAAAAACGTAGGAATAGGAAAAACAAAGGATTAACATGGTAGGTACAGTAAATTCATATTAGGAATTAAAAACGCAGGAATTTTGTAACAGGTGTCTTTGGATGGTGAATAGGAAATAAACACAAGAATTTAGCAGGAATATAGTGTAAGCATATTGGACTTCTCAAAGGAGAAATTGAGTGAGGTTGGAGCTCGTGTTTAGATTCTGATGGAATAGAGGGCATAGGAACTAAGAAGCGACTCCATAGGAATTTGATATCTTCCAAAATCCTTTGGGTTAGAATCCTCCAAAACTCATATGCAATTCTTCATATCCAACTTGGACCTCATTTTCAAATTCCTACGCGTGCAAAGAACAAGAATGAGGTCCCAAGAGACACGATAACATCATAAATATACTCTCCCATGAGGTTTGACTTTGATTTTACCATGTTTTAAACTAATCCTATGTTTTTGTATTCATGTAAACCAAAGAGCCAACTTTTTACAGAAATCGTGTGTTTGTAAAACACATGAAACTTAAAATATAACGCCAGCCTTGATTGGCCAATACACCTTTTATTATAGGTATCAACAATCCTGGTCGTTCTTGTGTTTTCATATTAGTATGTTTGGAGGAGAGGGGGGACACTGAAGCAAAAGTCTTGGGCCTCTTTCGATCCCTGCATTGAGACCACAGGAATTTCACAGGTTTAATGGTGAAAAATAGGCGATTATAAAACGTAGGAAAACTACCTACGTGATTGGCATGATGAGAGTTGAGCCTCAAGTAGATGTTCCAATTCCTACGGGCTTTAAGCATGGGTGGGGGGTTGCAGTTCAAAAGAATTTACGTACCATGATTCCTTTGATCCAAGTTCAATCCATTGGAATGAATCTAAGGATTCGAGTCCTACAAAAATCATGCAAAACTGATTTTTACCTGCTCATCACGGTCTAGTGGCCATGTCTGTGGGTCAGAGTCAAGTAGGCAGGGCAAACCAAACAGGAGACCAGGATCTTCCGCAATCCCTCGACGCATGCCAACCATGCCGCGAGCTAGGCGAGCGGTCCTTAGAAGATCGGCGCGACTGGTGATGTTGCTCAGCGGTCCGTTGTGTTGGTTGCCAAATCCGATTGCCTGGCTATAGCGCTCAGATATCTTACGCTTCATCGCTCCAGATATCGTTCCGGGGAAGAGTACTGCGGAAGATTAGTCGGGATGGGTTGGCGGTTTCTACCTTTGTACAAGGGTGGAGAGGGGATACAATGGTGCACAAGTGGCCGGAGCGGCAGAGGAAGACGATGAGGGGCGCGGGGTGGTTCTCCTCTGTTTGTCGGATTAACTACTTCGACCTGATATATTAGGGCAAAACTAACGCGGGACGTTTTTTTCGAGGTAACTAATGCGGGATGTTAATATACACGCTTATGCAAAAAAGGAATAATAACAGAAAATTAGATATAGTAGTATTTCTTAAATGCTCCAGCCCACAACGCTGGCCCCTAGTTTGAGGTGCTACTGTTTTTTTTCCGGTAGGTAGCTAGGGACAGCAAATCACACCGTGCCGAAGAAGAAAAGTTCGAAATGACCTCAAAATTTCTTTGCGTGTGGGGATGGTGATGCCGCACTTAAGGAGAGAGAAAACACAATTTGTTTTGAATGCATATATACTACTTCCTCCGATCCATATAATGTTCTCAGATTTATCTAGATTAGAATGCATATAGTCATGTTTTCGTGCTAGATTTATCTAATGGTTAGAAACTCCGAGTGGCAACATTATTACCATGACATGATTCACCCATTTACTCCCAAATATGGGAACATCACGGATGATGGGAGTACAATTTACATAAAGGACCTAAAAATAGATAAAATTACATAGAGGTCCTTACATTTAGCACGAAGCACCCTAAAAATAAGCAAGGGAAATAGTCGGGTCCGGCTCCTTCTCGAGAGAGCAGAGCCATACTATTCATACTACTTTCTCTTCACTTTTTTCAAAACATATGGCCAAATTTGAAGGCATAAAAATTCCTGGACATGGGATCATCATCAGCATAAAGTATGATGAAGATATGGCCATGACCTTGGTCTTTCGGATTGAAATCCAAGAATGTTCATACTCATCGTCAACTAAGAAAATTAAATACGTTTAAATTTTACCACTTGCTTTTAGGTTCGAATTTTACACGTAAGGACTCATGGGATTACATTTTAAATCAAAGACCTAAAAAGGTAAAATTTTATCGAGGTCCATACATTTAGCACGAAGCACCCTGAAATTAAGCATGGAAAATATTCATGTTTTGCTCCTTCTCGAGAGAAAAGCTGATCGAGACATACTCTTCATACTACTTCCTCTTCATTTGTTTTCAAAATATGGCCAAATTTGGCGGCTTGCATATTCTTGGATAGGGGATCATGAATTATCAACATAAAGTATGATGTAGATATGGCCATGAGGCCCATGACCTTGGTCGTTCTTCTTGAAATCCAAGAATGTTCATACTTATCAACAACTAATAATCTTAAATACGCTCAAATTTTTACAGTTGCTTTTAGGTTTGAATTTTACACGTACAAATGGTGGGAGTACATTTTACATCAAGGACCTAAAAAAGGTAAAATTACATCGAGGTCCAGACATTTAGCAAGAAGCACCCTAAATTAATCAGGGAAAAAATTCATGTTTTGCTCCTTCTCGAGAGAAAAGCTAATTGAGCCATACTATTCATACTACTTCCTCTTCATTTGTTTTTAAAATATGGCCAAATTTGGCCGCATGCAAATTCTTGGATATGGGATTAGGACCCTTCAGCATTAAGTATGATGTAGATATGTCCATGACCTTGGTCGTTTGTCTTGAAATCCGAGAATATTCATACTCATCGATAAGTGATAATCTTAAATACGTTTAAATTTTACCACTTGCTTTTAGGTTCAAATTTTACACGTACGAATGGTGGGAGTATATTTTACACTAAGGACCTAAAAAAGGCCATACGTTTAGCATGAAGCGCCCTAAAATTAAGCAGGAAAAAATGTCATGTTTTGCTCTTTCTCGTGAGAGAAGCTGATCGAGTCATACTCTTCATACTACTTCCTCTTTGTTGTTTTCAAAATATGGACACATTTGGGGGCATACAAATTCTTGGATATGGGATCATGAATCATCAGCATAAAGTATGATATAGATATGGCCATGACCTTGGTCGCTCGTCTTGAAATCCAAGAATGTTCATACTCATCGACATATAATGATCTTAAACATGTTTAAATTTTACAACTTGATTTTAGGATAGAATTTTACACGAACATTCGGAGTACATTTTACATCAAGGACCTAAACATGGTAAAATTACATTGAGGTCCATACATTTAGCACGAAGCACCCTAAAATTAAGCAGGGAAAACCGTCATGTTTTGCCTTCTAGAGAGAGAAGCTGACCGAGCCATGCATACTCTTCATACTACTTCCTGTTCGTTTGTTTTCAAAATATGGCCAAATTTGGTGGCATGAAAATTCTTCGCTATGGTATCATGAATCATCACCATATAAAGTATGATGTAAATATGTATGACCCTGGTCTTTCAGCTTGAAATGCAAGAATTTTCATATTCATTGACAACTAATAAGCTTAATTACGTTTAAATTTTACCACTTGCTTTTATGTTCAAATTTTACACGGGCGGTGGGAGTATATTTTACAGTAAGGACCTAAAAAAGGTAAAATTACATCGAGGTCTATACATTTAATTACCACGAACCCTAAAATTAAGCAGGGAAAACAGTCAGGTTCGGCTGCTTCTCAAGAGAGCAGCTGGTCGAGCCATACTCTTCGTACTACTTCCCTCTTCATTTGTTTTTGAAATATGGCCAATTTGGCGGCATGAAATTCTTGGATATGGGATCGTGAATCATCGATGTAAAGTATAATGTAGATATGGCCATGACCTTGGCCGTTCGTCTTGAAATCCAAGATTGTTCATACTCATTCACAACTAACCTTAATTTCGTTTAACTTTTACCACTAACTTGTAGGTTTGAATTTTACACAGACGGTAGGAGTACATTTTACATCAAGGATCTAAAAAGGGGAAATTACATCGAGGTCCATTAATTTAGCATGAAGTACCCTAAAATTAAGCAAATAAAATAGTTTGGTTCGGCTCCTTCTCGAGAGAACAGTTGATCGAGTCGTACTCTTCATAGTACTTCTTCCTCTTCATTAGTTTTCATCAAGGACCTAAAAGGGGAAAATTACAGCGATGTACACAAATTTAGCACGAAGCACGCCTTAAAATTAAGGAAAGGAAAATAGTCAGGTTCGTCTCCTTCTCGAGAAAGAACCTGACCAAGCCATACTCTTCATAGTACTACTTCCTCTTTGTTTGTTTTTAAAATACATGGCCAAATTTTGTGTCATGCAAATTCTTCGATATGGGATCATGAATCATCAGCATAAAGTATGATGTACATATGTCCATGACCCTAGTGGTTCTGCTTGAAATACAAGAATGTTCATACTAATTGAAAACTAATAAGCTTAAATACTTTTAAATTTTACCACTTGCTTTTGTGATCGAATTTTACAGGGACAATGGGAGTACATTTTACCATAAGGACCTAAAAAGGGGTAAAATTACATCGAGGTCCATACATTTATCATGAAGCACCCTAAAATGAAACAGGTAAAACGGCCATGTTTGGGTCCTTCTTGAGAGAGAAGCTCATCGAGCCATACTCTTCATACTACTTTCTCTTCGTTTGTTTTCAAAATATATGGCCAGAGCTAGTGGCATGAAAATTCATGAACATGGGATCATCATCAGCATAAAGTATGATGTAGATATGTCCATGACCTTTGTTGTTCGGCTTGAAATCTAAGAAAGTTCATACTCATCGACAACTAATAATCTTAAATACTTTTAAATGTTACCACTTTCTTTTAGGTTTGAATTTTACAAGGACGGTGCGAGTACATTTTACATCAAGGACCTAAAAAAGGTAGAATTACATCTATGTCCATACATTTATGTCTGAAAACTTGTCTTGTGGTATTCAGATCCATATTCTTTGGTGTTTCTTTACGTAAAAGAACAATCTCGTCATCACTCAAAATTTGAGAATTAAATGTTCTTTCGTGATATTTGGAAACTAACACTGAGGAAATCTTTTACTACGTGAAGATGCAACCATCTACCTTCGGAAATACATTTAATTCAATAGCAATCTATCGCGCTTACTTGTAACTCAAGCTTGAACAAATTTCGTTAAATCGTCAAGATGCAAAATCTTAGCAAGAAGTTGAACCTATCGTCAAAACTCTTAGTGTTTTATGATATATTAATTGTGAACCCTCGATGGGTACCTCCAAAAGATTTTTCGTAAAACATTCAAAAAAACCTACAATTTACTTGTAGTTTCAAATTTGACCTAAATTCGATAAATCGACATAAAATCATTCGATCAAATAGGCAGAGTTAACTAGGAAGTTTGAAAACTCATAAATAAAACATGGGAATCGTTGGTACAACATGTTGGTAAACATGGCTTCTGGTATTCAGAGCCAATATTCTTTGGACATTCCTAAACGGAAAAGCACAACCTCGCTCGTCATCCACTCGGAAAATTAAGAATAATTGAATGTTCTTTCCTGGTATAGTTGGAAAATCACACCGACGACACTGTTTGGATTTGTCGGTCCTGATCCAACAGTCAATGTTCGAAGTTATCCGTACACTATATAGTGGTATGGTATGGTATTATAAGAGATAAGAAAAGATAAATATAAGATAAGAAGTACTGCGAATGGCTGATCTTTTGAGTAACCTTCCCTCCCAATGTTTGGGAAGCAAGTAAAAATTTCAAAAACCAGAAAAGTTTGAATTTTTTTTGCCGCCAAGGACCAAAGTGGTTTCCTTCCTACGTACTCCTCGTCTCTACTCCATGCCAATGTGGCTGCCGAACACGCCAGAGACACAGAGCCATCATACCAAGGCACATGTGCGCAGCACCACGATGTGGACCATGGAGAGATCAGCTGGGCTGGTGCGCGAGGGGAAAGGGTAGGAGAGAGGGAGGATGGATGGTGAGAGGCAGCGAAGGAGAGAGAAAATACACAATTTATTTTGCATACATAGGTCCTGAAATTTACTACTAGTAGAGTGGCCGCAATAGTACCTCGTGTCAGGAACCCATCATAACTTTCCTCTAACATCGAACCGCCTTCAACTCCTCTTCGCTGCTGCCCTCTTTTACCCTGCCTACGTTTTATTCTCTCAGTGTGTACAACGCGTGGACAAAGGTGAGCATATGTCTAAGCAAAGAAATGGGTACTAGTACTATACTAGTGTACTAGTACTAATATACTTTCCTCAAAAAAAATTACTAATATACTACTCCCTCCGATCCAAATTAATGTTATCAGATTTGTCTAGATTCGGATGTATCTAGCACTAAAACATGACTAGATACATCTGAATCTAGAAAAATGTGAGAACACTAATTTGGATCGAGGGAGTACTATTTGCTTTTCCCCTAATAAGGGCATGAACAATGTGTACAAAAGCACACCTTAAGGCCTAGAATGTGGCATCCACTAAGGTTCACCATATACATTGTGGAGAAAATAGATTTTGTATCTTTAAGCATAATAAGGTGCACCTCAAGCTTGTGGGTTGCCCATAGAGAATAGAAAAATCATTTCTACTCTCTCCCTATTTCATGTGATTGTTTTCAAAAGGTGTTCAAAATTTTCATGATGCAAAATCTTAGCTAGAAGTCGAACCACTCATCAAAACCCTCTGTGATTTCTGATATATTAATTAACCGCTCGATGGGTACCTCCAAAAGCTTTTTTCATAAAACTTTCAAAGTAACCTAGAATTTATTACTTGTATTTCAAGTTTTACCTAATTTCATTAAATTCAAGAGCAATATGTCGCACTTAGTTGTAGCTCAAGTTTGACCTAATTTCATTAAACTGTCAAGACGAAAAATCTTGGAAAGAAGATGAACCCCTTGTTAGAACTCTCTATGGTACCTCTAAGAGCTTTTTGGTAAAATTTTCAAAGCAACCTAAACATTTTACTTGTAGTAGTGCAAATTTTACCTATTAAATTTTTTGTGCTTTACCTATTATAATTTTATATAGTGATGGTATGTGAGATGTCTATTATCTGAGTCTCATGTCCAGGGCACATGCACTTTACTAGTACTTGTAGTTTCAAATTTGACCTAATGTGGATAAATCGACATAAAGTCATTCTAATGGGCAGAGTTAGCTGGGAAGTTTGAAAACTCATAAAACATGGAAATCAATGGTACAACATGTTGGTCCAATATATCTGTATGTAAACTTGGCTGGTGGCATTCAGATCCAATATTCTTCGTACTTTTCTTTAGGAAAAAGAACAACCTCGCTCGTATTCTTCACTCAGAAAATGTAGAATTGAATGTGCTTTCTTGATAGTTGGAAACTCACACCGATGACACTGTTTACTACAAAAAGTAGCACCGATGATCTACCTATGAAAAAACATTTAATTCAAGAGCAATCTATGGCGTTTACTTGTAGCTAGCTCAAGTTTGACCTAATCGTTAAATTGTCAAGATGCAAAATCTTAGCAAGAAGTTGAACCTATCGTCAAAACTCTCGGTGTTTTATGATATATTAATTGTGACCCCTCGATGGGTACCTCCAAAATATTTTTCATAAAACTTTAAAACGAACCTACAATTTACTTGTAGTTTCAAATTTGTCCTAATTTCGATAAATCAACATAAAGTCATTCAATCAAATGGGTAGAGTTAGCTAGGAAGTTTGAAAACTCATAAATAAAATAGTGGAATCGTTGGTACAACATGTTGGTAAACTTGGCTTCTAGCATTTAGATCAAATATTCTTTGGACATTTCTTTACGGAAAAGAACAACCTCGCTCTTGAGAACTCAGAAAATTGAAAATAATTAAATGTTCTTTCCTGATATAGTTGGAAAATCACACTGACGACACTGTTTACTACAAGAAAATGCACCCATCTACCTCTCTGAAAAGTCATATATTTCAACAGCAACCTGTCACGCTTACTTGTAGCTCAAGTTTGACCCAATTTCGTTAAATAGTGTCATGTGATGCAAAATCTTAGCAAGAAGTCAAACATGTTGTCAAAACTCTCGGTCTTTTCTCATATATTGATTGTGACCTCCCCCCGATCGGTATGGTATCTCCAAAAGCTTTTTCGTAAAACTTTCAGAGCAACCTAAAATTTAGTTATAGTTCAAGTTTGACCTAATTTTGATAAATAGTCATGTAGTAATTCAAGCGGGCAGAATAATTAGCTATGGAGTTTGAAAACTCAAAAAACATATGGGAATCATAAGTAAAACAAGCTAGTCCACTTAATATGTCTAAAACCTTGGATTATGGCATTGAGATCCATATTCTTTGAGCTTTCTTTACAGAAAAGAATCATCTCGTCATCACTCAGAAAACTGAGAATGTTCTTTCGTGATAGTTGGAAACTCACACTGACGACATTGGTTACTACAAGGAGATGCGCCCATCTACCTCCGAAAATACATTTAATTCAAAAACAATCTATCGCACTTACTTGTAGCTCAAGTTTGACTTAATTTTGTTAAGTTGTCAAGATGCAAAATCTTAGCAAGAAGTTGAACCTATCGTCAAAACTCTCAGTGTTTTATGATATATTAATTGTGACCCTTGATGGGTACCTCCAAAAGATTTTTCGTAAAACTTTCAAAGCAACCTATAATTTACTTGTAGTTTCAAATTTGACCTAATTTCGATAAATTGACATAAAGTCATTAGGTCAAATAGGTAGAGTTAGCTAGGAACTTTGAAAATTCATAAATAAAACATGGAAATTGTTGGTACAACATGTTGGTAAACTTGGCTTCTGGCATTCAGATCCAATATTCTTCGGACAGTCCTAAACGGAAAGCACAACCTCGATCGTCATCCACTCGGAAAATTCAGAATAATTGAATGTTCATTCCTGATATAGTTGGAAAATCACACCGACGAGACTGTTTGGATTTGCCGGTTATGATCCAATGGTCAATGTTAGAAGTTATCCGTACACTATATAGTGGTATGGTATGGTATTGTAAGAGATAAGAAAATATAAAGATATGATAAGAAGTACTATGAATAGCTGATCTTTTGAGTAACCTTCCCTCCCGATGTTTGGGAAGCAACTGAAAAATTTCATTAACCGGAAATGTTTGAATTTTTTTGCCGCCAAGGACCAAAGTGGATTACTTCCTATGTACTTCTCGTCCCTACTCCATGCCAACGCGGCTCCCGAACACGCCATAGACACAGAGCCACCGTACCAAGGCACACGTGCGGAGCACCACGCTGTGGACCAGGCAGAGATCAGCGGGGCCGGTGCGCGAGGGGAAAGGCAGGAGAGAGGGAGGATGGATAGTGAGAGGCAGCGAAGGAGAGAGAAAACACACAATTTGTTTTGCGTGCTTAGGTGCTGAAATTTACTACTAGTAGAGTGGCCGCAGGAGTACATCGAACCGCCTTTAATTCCTCTTCGCTGCTGCCCTCTTTTACCCTGCCTATGTTTTATTCTCTCAGCGTGTACACCACGTGGACAGAGGTGAGCATATGTCTAAGCAAAGAAATGAGTACTAGTATTATACTAGTGTTATAGTACTAATATACTTTCCTCAAAAAAAAGTACTAATATACTACTCCCTCCGATCCAAATTAATGTTCTCAGATTTGTCTAGATTCAGATGTATCTAGCACTAAAACATGACTAGATACATCCGAATCTAGACAAATGTGAGAACACTAATTTGGATCGAGGGAGTAATATTTGCTTTTTCCCTAATAAGGGCATCAGCAATGTGTACAAAAGCACACCTTACGGCCTAGTATGTGGCATCCACTAAGGTTCACCATATACATTGTGGAGAAAATAGAGTTTGTATCTTTAAGCCTAATAAGGTGCACCTCAAGCTTGTGGGTTTCCCATAGAGAATAGAAATATCATTTCCCCTCTCTCCCTGTTTCATGTGATCGTTTTCAAAAGGTGACGAGGGTTTAACTCATCAATGCCCATTGTTATGGACTTGGGTTTTGGAGAAGGAGGGAGCGTTGGAGACATATATCAGCTAGCAAACAAGCACATAGGGGACTCGAAGATTTACCTAGGTTCAGGCCTCGCAGAGGTCCCTACTCCTGCTCGTCTTCTCGTGGAACTATTGAAGGAATCGAGGCTTATAATGGTGCACATATGCAATCTGGCGAGGGTTGCGGAAACTAGGGTTGCGCGTGCCCTCCTCGCCGCCCCCTCCTAGCCTTTGAATAGATAGGCTAGGTCTCGGGTAGCAGGTTGAGTCGGTTACAGGTTAGGGTTTTCCACTTTGAACTTTCTATCTTTAGCTTCTTCTTATTCATCAAGCAATCGAGAGTCCGTAAGTTACTCGAGTCCTCTGTTTGGGCCTTGGCGACACCGTGGGCTCCCGCTGTATTCAGGCCGTATGTACCAAGCTCGAGTACCTGTAGGGTATACCCATGTAAGTATCCCCCGAGTGTCTAGTGGAATCGCAGATTCGACTGGGGTCTTTATGAAGCCTTTTGAGTGCATGGATGAGTATATTTTAGACTGCTCTGTTTGTGTCATAGGGATCGATGATGTGCGTGCCTGATTTAACCGATGTATCGGTATCAGTTAACTACCTTACGGTAAAACAACACAATCTACTCGAACTCGAGTCCCCAGACTCGAATCCGGAAAAGTGCTGGTGTAATTCGACTCAAGCCGCAGAGGTCTTACAAGAGTCGAATTCTAGTATATGGGTGTGAGAACTCGATGCGTTCGTCAAGGCATGTTCATCGTACCTATAGGCACGGATATATTTCTGGTAGTGCGCAGCGAATGCGTTGCCAGGCCTTATTCAGGTCTTACCTTCATGCTGCAAGTGTGGTATCCGAATTTTGTCATCGCGGAGATGATTCGGGTGACCCAGGAGACTCAGTCTCTTTGTAGGGAAAAATCTTGAGGCGGTGTCGCCATAAGCTTCGAGTGTGGATGTTATCAATACACAGTATGATGTACAAATAATCATAGGGTGCGCGACCAACGCTCCCTATGGGAGTAGCCCCTGAGTGCCTGGTTGAGTCGAAGACTCAGGTAGGGACTAAAGAACTTTTTGCGACTGTTGTCGTCTTTTGTTTGCATGTTTCAGTCGAATTTATTTCTAGCGCTCCCTATAGGAGTAACCCATGTCCATAATCGGATCGCGGCTTCGAGTGGTTGGGTTTGTTTTGATTGTCCATGTTCCTGCAGAAAAGAGAGAAAAAAATCGTAGGGTGTGCGACCAGCGCTCCCTATGGGAGTAGCCCTCGAGTGCTGGGTGGAGTCGAAGACTCGAGCAAGGACTAAAGTTGTCAAGTGTTCTGCTGCGTAATTTTGGATGACGTTAGTGCTGACGATGCCATGAACTCAGTTTCCCGCGTGAGCGAGTTTAACGGGACGTGACGAGCGGTGGGTCCCATTTTCTGACTCTGACTTGACCGGGCGTGCGTAATCTTTGTTTTAACTGTGCCTCCTCGATTTCCATGCGTAATGGGGATAGTGGGGGACGGTTCACGCTTCAGGTCTTCCACGTGTCGAGCGCAATGAACGGCACGCGTCTTGTAGGGTTTTTCTTGGCCCTTAGATTGCATCTTCCAGGTAGTTATGTAGTGATGCGGCGACGGTAATTTTCACATCTGCTTCTTTTCTCTGCCTTTGCCTCTGTCACCATTGCTGCTGCTCCTCTGCTCCTTTGTGTTCCTCTCCTTCGTAGTGCTGGACCAGCTCCGGGTATTTCACAGCTACTTCCTCTGGTCACGCCGCTGCCGCGGAATGGGGAAGAAGAAGGGAGGTGACGTGGCCGATTCCGCCGCTGCCGCGGTTGCTAGGAAGAAGAAGGATGGCTCCGCTGCTGTGGGCACTAGTACCGCCGCCGCCGGAAAAAGAAATGCACGGGCACTCGTGTCACCAATGGTGCGTGGTGTGCATCCGTGATTAAGTCTTTACAGCTTCGTCTTCTACGCCAAGACGGAGTTTTGTCTTCCGCAGTCGCTGACGCGCGCGTCCCTGGGAGCGAGGCAATCTCCTCTCCTCCTGCCGGCTTTCGCCATTGCTGATACTCCTCTGCTCCTTTGTGTTCTTAGCGTTCATCATCCGTGGTCTCTTGTTGCCCCTGCATCCTTTCTTCAGGGGCCTTCTCTATTTTTACGGGCTCCAGCTCCGTCAGTTTTGTCCTCCATGTAGCTTGCTACATTACTCTTTGCGAGTGCTAGCTCGGAATCGAGCCGCACTTTGGTCTCTTCAAGCGCCTCTTCAAGCTGAAGCGCCAATCGGTGTCTGGCTCCATAGTCTATGATGTAGGCGGTTGCGGTATCCACGTCGACTCCTCCGCCACATATTTCGACATCAAACTCATGGCGTCCGTCCAAGGGTGGAGGGACAAGTGCTTCTACATCCACGACCTGAAGGCCGATGGAGACCACTTCGGATGGGCTCCCTTCGATCCCACGACGCCGTGCAAGAGGAGGCGTTCCTGGAAGAACGTGGTGATGCCCGGCGAGTCCGTGGAAACAGATGTGCTATTCGAGCGTGTATGCGACCTCGAGAGTCGCATGGGTAAAGAGGAGGGAGGTTGTTCCCTCATTCGCACATGGCTGTGCCGTCGTGTCCAGCCCCTGCAGGCCAGAGTCCACCCTATGTTCCAGTGGGCGGGCGCGAACGATGTCACTTGCGTGTCTGCCGATGGCATGTCCACGAGTGAGGTAGATAAAAGGGTGCGACTGGTCACCAAGTACACCGGCAAGGATGTGCTCCCGGTGAACCAGACGTTTCTCCGTTCGATGCTGCTAACCCTCCTCCTGAGGTACAATTGTGCTACGTAGTAGCTTTACTTTGTCGACTCCTTTTTTGCTGTTGCATGACTTTGTGCTAAATTGTTTTCCGTATGCAGAATTGGGCGGTGTCACCCTGTATGCCCCCTCTTCCCATGGGGGTTATCCCTCGTGAAGCCTTCAAAGAGGACGAGTTAGAGTTGACCGTTCCATCTGATGTGGAGGAGGAAGCCCCCATGTCAAGTGGTTCGAACACTCACAAGCGTTCGCGCAGCAAGGATTCGGATGCGTCAACCCCTTCGACTCCGGAAGGTGTAGGTGTTGGTGCAGAGTTGCCGATACCTGTCGTTCCTGTGAGTGCCGTGGCGCCATCTTCTCACAAGAAGATGCGGCTTCCGAAGGAGTCGTCGTCACAGTCTGGGGATCAAACCTTCGATTTTGATAAATTTGATTGGTTAGTTTCGAGTCTTCCTTTTGGTTCTTCTTTGGAGTTGCATTCTCTTGATGTTGGTTTTGTTCTGCCGTCAGTCGGCGTCGTCGTCTTCTAACAACGTCCAATTTTTTAAGGAATCTGGAGTCGCGACCTCTAAGGCGAAGAAAATGGCTGAGCGCACTCCTTCTCCTCCATTGGCGGCCCACTCCGGGCATAATTCATCAAGTTCTCCACACAATGTGGAGCACCAGGTGGTTATCCGGACGTCTGCGAATCCAGCGACTTTGGAGGATCACGGAAGTATAGTATCTCTTATTCTGATGTGGCAGTCGAATTTTCATCTATGCCATCTGTTGATCCTTTACGATGTCTTCTGCCGGAGCTCATTGTGAAGGAAGCCGCTCGCCTTGAGGAGCAGGTGCTTGCGATGGGTCGTCAGCACGCAATGCTGGACAATCGCCATCGCACGGTGGAAAGTGAGTGTTCCTTACTTTTGCGCTGTATCCTTTTGATGTATTCGGCTGATGGTTTATCTTCGTTTGTGTCACAACTGAGCATAATGCACTCCTTCGTCGCACTGCTTCCCTCGAGAAAACGCTCGCCGCGGCTGTAAGAAGTCGCGATGAGACAGTCGCAGCATGTGCCGAGTCGCGGAAGCGCGAGGAGGATCTGCGCGCCTCCATCGTGGCTAGGGAGAAGTTGTTCGAGGAATAGCTTTTCTAGATTGCCAAAGCTCTCTCAGGTATTCTTGTCTGAATTTTTGCTGTTTTCTCCTCTTTCGAATTTGTTGTTGGTACTGACCTTTGTACCCATGCTTTGGTTTTGTGTAGATGCCAGCGGTCTGAGCTTCTATCCCCAGGCACTCCGTCGTGATGACGCCCTGGCGGGTGCCATTTCGGCAGTCGAGGATTGCAGCGCTGCCGTTCAGGGGACGCTCACCAAGGCCAAGGGCATGCTCAGTCGCCTCCGAGAAGAGCTGGCGCCCAAAGCTGAGTTGATCGAGAATATGGATGAGCTGGTGGAGTCCCTTGCCGGAGGCATTCCTTCAAGCTTCAAGAACTCACTCCGTGCGGCTGGTGCTTCAATGTCACTCGCCATGGTTCAAGCACACGGAGTCGAAGTTGATCTCGGCTCAATTGGTCTCCAAGGCGATGCTGCTGTATGGATGGCTAGCAGGTAGTCTTTGCTCCTTTCGCGACTGCTTGTGGCAAGTACGGGCCGCAGCTAATCAATACAGTTGTGAAGTACTCTGAGGAGCTTTAGCGAGCCAAGAAGATGGCTAAGGCTGCGACGTCAGGGGCTGGGGGAAAGTCTGTGGCGTCTAATACAGCCACAGACTCGATGAGGCCTCCAAAACCAAAGTCGAAGTCGAAGAAGCCAATCGCTCCTCAGTAGTCGTGTATTGTAATAGTTAAATAGCTTATGTCTTTTGTCGAGAACATGCCTTTTGGCGAGTGTATCTGCTGGTACTTTGTTAATCTTGAATGCACTCGAGTCTTTCTCTATGCCTCGCCTTAGTCTTCTTTTTGTCTCTTACTTAACTTGTGATAGGGCACATCGAGTGATCCTTTGAGGGAGCCTCAGGATTCGCCGCCCCTTGATGACACCTTGGCATCGCCACCCATGACCGCGACTCCGTGACCGCGTGAAGCAGTTGGAGCGTGAATTGCCCGTACTCCGCGGTAACGCGGATGTATGGATCGAAGGCGGAGAAGGCCGCCGCCCGGGAACAATATCTGTTAGGGGAAGTGACGTAGCTGGGCGACCAATTCAAATGTTAGTTTTCTTCTTCCTTATCTTTTCATTATAGTCATTCGCAGTAGTCCGTTGTCTTCATACTTCTGCCTTTGCTTGGTGTACTTGTTAGTGCGCGTCATCCGTAGGATGAGAAAGAGAGGATTGTTGTTCGCATGAATTATCTGACCTAGGAGTAGCTTCAGGCGAGTGGATATTTTTGGGTGGATCATGATCGCCCAATCGCACTAGCGACCCTGTAGGATCATGCGTCGCGAGTGCTTCACGTCCTGAAGAAGTCGCAATCGTGCCTGAAGAACATTTATCAGACGATGTTTCCGCTAGACATCGTTCCATCGAGCCTGTTGGCCCTTCTTGCCAAATTCCTAGACTTGAATGCGGTCCGCGAGTGTGTACGGCAGTAGCTGGTGGCTGGTGCCAAGGTTTCTCTGTCTCTGGTGCGACTGCATAGACCTGGTGTGGACGTTGCTGCAGTTGCGGCCGAACCTCCAACCCCGCCAGTGGGTTCGACCTGGAACATGGTTCCGCATTACCAGGTGGTGGATCGCCCAGCGGATGAGATCGTCGACTTCTTTGAGGAGCAAACCAACGTTCCTTTGTTGCAACAGTAGTTTAGTTTGTATCCTGCACATAGTTGTACCAGTGTTGTAAAGTTCGTATATATGCTGTGTATAATTGATTGTCATTGATGTATAAGGAGCTTGTTAGCGTGTATGTTTTATGAGTGCGTTGCACTATGTGATTCCTTTTCGTTAGCCTGACTTGTGGTTATCTCAGCCCCTTGCCAACCTGTCAGGTGCGTTGCAACTGGGTTGGTGTTTATCAAGGGTTTCAACTTGTGCGCCAGCTACTCAGGATATCGCGTTAGTTCGTAGAACAGATGTGCACAGGATGGTGCAGCCCCTGAGTGGATTAATTGCAGAAAATAAAAGGAACACAGAGTTTTGGGGCACTTAGTTTTATTTAATCGCAGAATGGTATGAGGTACAATGTGTGGCTAAGTAGCCTTGGCTGAGTAGCCTTATTTGCAATGTAAAAACGGAAATGACTAAGGGTAGAAGCACGGCAGCTGCGGGACGTTCCAAGGGTTGGACTATGCGACTCCTGTCTCCAAATCTTTAAGGTGATAGGCGCCACCTGGGATTACTTATGTAATGACGTATGGTCCCTCCCAGGGGGACTCGAGCTTGAGATGCCCTTGCTGTTTCAGTCGCAGCACCAGGTCGCCTTCTGCTGTGGTAGTTGTGCATGTTCTTCTGGTAGATCGTTGATCTCTCCACGGTGATTTCCCTTGACTCATCAAGGAGGTCGACGGAGTCTTCGAGTGCAAGAGTTGATTCTTGCTCGCTGTAGGCGACCACACGTGGTGCTTTGTATCGTACTTCGGCGGGTAGCACCGTTTTGGCCCCGTGCACCATGAAGAACATAGTGTACCCTATGGAGCTGTTTGAAGTTGTGCGTAGGCTCCAGAGTATTGATTGTAGTTCATCTGGCCAGCAACCCACGGCATGTTTGAGTGGCCCGAGGATTCGCTTCTTGATGCCACCGCAAACGAGCGCGTTAGCTTTTTCGACCTGACCGTTGGTCTGTGGATGTGCTACTGAGGCATAGCTGATGTTGATTCCTAGATTCTCGCAGAATTCTTGGAACTCCTTGGATGTGAAGTTCGTCCCATTGTCCGTGATGATGCTGTGTGATACTCTGAAGCGGTAGACGATGGACTCGAAAAACTTGAGTGCACTGTATCCTGACTGATTAGTCACTGGCATAGTCTCTATCCACTTGGTAAATTTGTCGACTGTGACCAGGAGGTAGACGTAGCCTCCTCGTGATGACTTTGGGAGCTTGCCGACCATGTCGAGTCCCCATTGCACGAAGGGCCAGGCCAACGGAATTGGCCGGAGTTCTGCGCCAGGTGCGTGTGGCTTGTCAGCAAATCGCTGGCAAGCATTGCATTTCTGGACGATGTCCTTAGCATCGCGCATGGCCGTAGGCCAGTAGAATCCAGCTCGTAGAGCTTTGGCAACGAGGGCGCGACTGCCGGCGTGGTGCCCGCAGGTCCCCTCATGGATGTCGAGGAGAACAGCTCTTCCATCGGCCGTGGAGAGGCATCGTTGGAGTACTCCTGTGATGCTGCGCTTGTATAGTTCGTCGTTGATAACGGAGAATGCCTTGGATCGTCACGCGATGTGCCATGCGTCAGTCGGATCATCCGGTACTCTTTTGCTGAGAAGGTACGTAATGTACGGTTGAGTCCAGGATTGCTCGATCATCATGACACTCATTGGTCCTTCGAGTCCTGTATCCAGCTCCAAGTCGTCGAGTGCCATTGGCTCATTGGGCAGCGTAGCCCCCGAGTCCGTTGCTGCACTTGGTTTCTTCTCTGCAGCCTTTGGCTTGATGGAGCGTTCATAGATGCGCTCGAGAAATACCCCAGGTGGTATTGGGGCGCAGGTAGAGCCTATGTTGGCGAGTGTGTCCGCCTCTTCATTTCTTTCGCGACCTATGTGTCGCAGCTCGCAACCGTCAAAGTCCCCTTCGAGTGTGTCGTAGAGGTCGCGGCAGGCGATCATGTTGTCGTTCAGTGCATCGCACTTGTGCATTGTCTGGTTGACAACCAGCTTGGAGTCGCTATATATTATGAGTCTCTTGGCGCCGCAGGCTTTTGCCATCCTCATCCCGTGCAGTAGGGCCTCGTATTCAGCTTCATTGTTAGAGGCGGTGAACTACATTCGCAAGATATATCTCAACTTGTCTCCCTGGGGCGATGTCAGTATGACACCTGCACCGGCCCCGTCCTTTCGCTTGGAACCATCAAAGTGCATTGTCCAGAGGTAGGACATGTCTGGTTTTTGGGGAGCTAGTTCTCCATCCAGTGCACGAAGAAGTCAGGGAGAACTTGTGACTTGATTGCGTCGCGTTTTTCATATGCAATGTCTCGTGGAGACAGTTCGATTCCCCAAAGCGCGACTCGTCCGATGGCGTCGGGATTGTTGAGGATATGCCCAAGCGGGGTGTCGTTGACTACCACGATTGGGTGCTCCTGGAAGTAGTGGCGCAGTCGTCGGGCCGTCATGAAGATGTCGTATGCCAGTTTCTGGTAGTGCGGGTACCGCTGTTTTGTTGGCGTAAGTACCTCGCTGAGGTAGTAGACTGGGCGCTGTACTCCATGGACCTTATTTTCCTCGGCTCGTTCTACCACGAGCACCGTGCTGACCACCTGGTTGGTGGCGGAGATGTATAGCAACAGTGGTTCCCTTTCGCATGGGGTCACCAGTACTGGCGAGGTGGATAGCAGGCGCTTGAAGTCTTCAAATGCTTCCTGTGCCTCGTTGGTGCACTCAAATTTGTAGGGTTTGCGGAGGAGTTGGTAGAAAGGTAGTGCCTTCTCGCCCATTTGACTAATGAATCGACTGAGCATTGCGATTCTCCCAGCCAGCTGCGGGACGCCTCTTATGTTTTTCGGCTTCTCCATGGCCAGTATGGCTTTTATTTTCTTCGGGTTCGCTTCGATCCCTCTCGCGGAGATAAGATACTCGAGTAGTTTCCCAGATGGTACGCCGAAGGCGCATTTGTCTAGATGGAGCTTGATCCGGTAGCGGTCGAGGTTGGCGAAGGTTTCGTGCAAATCATCGATTAGTGAGGCTTCCTCTCTGGTCTTGATTAATATATCATCGACATAGAATTGGATGTTGTGACCAAGTTGGTTCTTGAGGCAAGCCTTCATGCACCGCTAGTAGGTGGCTCCTGCGTTCTTTAGCCTAAAGGGCATTGTGTTGTAGCAGAACACACTGAAAGGCGTTGTAAATGCTGTTTTTTCTAGATCTTCCTCCTTCATTCGAATCTGATTATAGCATGAGTAGGCGTCGAGGAAGCAGAGGCGCACGCATCCCGCGGTGGAGTCGATAATCTGGTCGATTCACGGTAGTGGGAAGTGGTCCTTCGGACAGTGCTTATTCAAAGAGGTGAACTCCACGCACATCTGCAGGATATCCGTGTCCTTTTTTGGTACTAGCACCGTGTTGGCGAGCCAGGTGCTTTCCTTGATCTCGCGTATGAATTTCGCGTCGAGGAGTCAGTTGATCTCCATTCCGACTGCCTTTGCTCGTGGTTCAGATAGTCGCCAAATTGTTCGCTTAACTAGCCTTGCGTCTGGGTTGATGTTGAGTGCATGCTCGGTGAATTACCTGGGAACTCCTAGCACGCCTGTTGGACACCAAGTGAAGATTTCCTAGTGCTCACGGAGGAATTCGACGAGCGCGAGTTCCTATGCGGGACTCAAGTTGTTGGCGATGAGAGCCATCTTGGCGGGATTCGATGGGTGGACCTGAACCTTCTTCGTGTGCACTGATGAGTCGAAGGACAGGTCGGGTGAGCTTGGCCGGCTTAGGGGAGGCAGACTGTTGAATTCCCTGTCGCAACTGTCGGACCTCTCGAAGCTCCCGTTGGTTGTGATGACGCCATTAGGGCCTGGCATTTTCATCTGCAGATAGGCGTAGTGCGGTACTGCCATGAACCTAGCGAACGCGACACGTTCGAGGATGCAGTGGTACTATGAGGGCCAGTCGACGACTTCGAAGTCGATGCGCTTGTGCCAAAAGTTTTTCGGTGTGCTGAAGATGACGTCGAGGTTGATTTTGCCAAGGGGATATACGCCTTTGCCTGGGATGATGCCGTGGAATGTTGTGTCTGATGCCTCTAAGCAGGTCAGAGGGATCCTCATTGCTCGCAACGTACTCACGAACATAAGGTTAATGCCACTTCCGCCGTCCATGAAGACACGATTCATGTCGAAGCCTCCAATTTGCGCCTCGAGCACGAGGGGACAATAGCCTGGGCGAGGTACTTGGCGCGGGTGGTCGCGCTTGTCAAAGGTAATGCAGGAGTTGCTTCCACCGAGGTACTCAGTGTTGGATGGTGGTGAGTTTGTCGCCAATTTGACTTGGCGAGTGATGGCCTTCTGCACCCGATTCGAGGGTCGTCCCTTTTGGTTCATCATGGTACCCATGGCCCGTGGGTATGGTTCTCCTCCTTGGTGCTAGTCCGGCGCAGCTGCATTTGGGGGTAGTCCAGGTGGGGCGGCTCCGTAGCCCCTTTCGACTGTGTTGCGACTCATCCGAGCTAGTCCCTCATGTACTTTGAGGAACTCGCGGTAGTCCATGAGGAGGTGGCTAGACTTCTTTTTTCGTCATGCTTGTCGATGTAGAAGTGCACAGTGCATGGCCCGGACAGCTTGTCTTCGATGGATGTTGCGAGTGCCTCATCGCGATTGCGGCGCTGCCATACTTGCGTGGTTTTCTCGGAGTGGGGGTATCCACCGCTACGGTAGCCATTGTTGCAGTGTCATCGTGTCTATGGTCGTAGCCGGCTGCGACCGTGTTAACGTCGTCGCGGTCATCGTAGATGCGCATGCGGCGTTTGCGTCGGCGATCGCGTCTGTGCTCGAGTTCTGCCTTCTCATCAGAGTGAACGCGATTTTTCACCGAATCTTCTCCATCTGCCCAGCGATTCAAGATTTCCATCAGGTGGTCGATGGTTTTGGGCTTTGAGCGGCCCAGCTCCTCCCTGAGCTCTATGCGGCGTACGCCGCTGTTGAATGCGTCAATCACACGATCTTTCGAGATATTCTCTGCGGAGTTCTTGATGATGGACCCCCTCTGGATGTACGAGAAGAGCGACTCGCCTGACCTTTGCTGGCTGCATCTCAGTTCTTCGATTGATGCGGGCCTTTTGTAGGTGCCCTTTAAGTTGCGCACGAAGTTGTAGACCAGCTCTTCCCAACTGCGAATGGATCCGCGTGGGAGTTTGTTGAGCCATGCTCGGGCGACGCCCTGTAGCTGTAGCTGTAGGCATTGCATGGCCGTGCTTTGACTCCCTCCGTGGATCCTGACGGAGGAGATATGGTCTTCTAACCAGATTTTCGAGTCCTGCAGACCGTCAAACTTTGGGTTCTCTGATGGGAGCTTAAACCCCTTGGGCATTCGTTTTTGTCTGATGGCCCTGCTGAAGCATCTAGCGCCACAGAGCTCCACATCTTCGTCCTCTGAGTCAGTAGATCGAGCACGTCGCGCCCTTGATTTGTCAATCTTGCACTGCGTGAGGTCATCATGTGCATCATAGTCGTGGTCGTGTCGCCATGAGCGGCGACGTCGAGACAGATCGTGACTATCGTCGCTAGATCAGGGCGAGGAGTAGCATTTTGCCAGAGCCTTGCCTTTATTCGGTTAGGATGCTGGTTCTTTGTCAAGGGCGGCCTCGATTAATCCCAAGCCTGCAATCGTAGATCGGTGCATGGCAGCTCGAGGGTTTCCAGCTAGCGGCTGGTTATTGAGGAGGTACATGGTGGCCGCCGTTACCGCGGCTTGCGGCATTTTCGAGATCACGTTGCCGCGCGTATCCACCGTCATGGACCCGAAGTCGAGGACTTTAGCGGCTTCCACACATTCTTGTTCGGTGAGGTGGGCGAGTCGAGATCGTCTCTTGTTGGCGATGTACTCGTTGCACCTAGAGGAGGATCCTCCGTGTGAGGAGAGCCTAGCTCGTCGGAGGCTTGATTCATCAACTGCCTTTTTACGTGCCTCAAGTTGCGCGATTGTTTGTAGTTGGCGCTTGTATTCCTCTTTCAGGAGCCAATGGTAACCCATCAGCAGTTCTTGCGGGGAGCCGAAGGGTAGAGGGTGGCCTCGTAGGGCTTCACGGCAACGAGCCCACTCGAGATCGTTGAGCCTGATCACGACGCGTTTGCCAGTTTGCTCGTTGATCATGGTGGGGGGTTCGGCTGCCCCTACGCTGTTGACAGGGGCGCCGTTAGTAGGGCCTCCATTGGGTGGTCCACCATTGGGTGGTCCGCCATTTGGCGGGTCTGCTCCATGGCCACCGTTGCCCGTGTTGTCGCGATTGGCGGAGAAATCGCCCGCGTTGGTGACGACATACATGAAGTGGTTGGGGAAGCTGCTGGTCCCACAACTTTCAGATCCGGAACCGTAGGCTCCATCTTCAGTTGCCAGATCACCTAGATTGGATTTGCTACTATTGTCGCTAACCGTATTCTCGACTGTTGTTGATGCATTGAGCTTGCTGATGGTGCCGATTGGCGGAGGGAACCATGATGCTAGAGCAATCGATGGTATCGTCGGCTGGTCAGGCATGCGAAGCGTGCCCATCTGACCAACTTGGAAGAGGAAGCTCCTGATTCCGTCGCGCACGAACTTGAAGGCCGGGCGAGTGGCTGGCGTGTGGACGGTGAAGTCGAACGCACCAAAGAGTTGGCGAATCTCCCCTGTTGTGGAGTTGTAGATCGCGGTTGATGGGGCCGAAGAAGCCGCAACATCAGCACTCCCACTTCCCACATACGGCACCAATTGACGAGGGTTTAACTCATCAATTCCCATTGTTATTGACTTGGGTTTTAGAGAAGGAGGGAGCGCTGGAGACATCTATCGGCTAGCAAACAAGCACATAGGGGACTCGAAGATTTACCCAGGTTCAGGCCTCACAGAGGTTCCTACTTCTGCTTGTATGCTCGTGGAATTATTGAAGGAATCGAGGATTACAATGGTGCGCAGATGCAATCTGGCGAGGGTTGTGGAAACTAGGGTTGTGTGTGCCCTCCTCGCTGCCCCCTCCTAGCCTTTATATAGATAGGCTAGCTCTCGGGTAGCAGGTCGAGTCGGTTATAGGTTAGGGTTTTCCCCTTTGAACTTTCTATTTTTAGCTTCTTCTTGTTCTTCAAGCAATCAAGAGTCCGTAAGTTACTCGAGTCCTCTGTTTGGGCCTTGGCGACACCATGGGCTCCTACTGTATTCAGGCCGTATGTACCAAGCTCGAGTACCTGTAGGGTATACCCATGTCAAAAGGTGTTCAAAATTTTCATGATGCAAAATCTTAGCTAGAAGTCGAACCACTCTTCAAAACTCTCTATGGTTTCTGATATATTAATTAACCTCTCGATGGGTACCTCCAAAAGCTTTTTTCATAAAACTTTCAAATAAACCTACAATTTATTAGTTGTAGTTCAAGTTTGACCTAATTTCATTAACATAAAGTATTATTGAAACCAAAGAATAATTAATAATGTTCATATTATACTTTTCTAACTCGTTTTTCCAGATACAAGTAACATGATGACACAAAAAAATATAATACTTCTTATTCTTTTTTTGAAATGTTATGAAAACCGTGTCAACTTTTTAGAGATGCGGGTGCATAGCAAGAACATGAATTTTTCAATTTACCGAATTCCTGTTTAGCTGCAAAAGATTTTTGGAAAATTTTAAGAGCAACCTATCGCGCTTACGATTAGTTAAAATTTCACAAGGTCGGTGGGAGTACAGTTTACATCGAAGACCTCAAAAACATAGAAAATTGCATAGAGGTCCATACATTTAGCGCAAAGGGCGCTAAAATGAAGCAATGAAAAACAGTCGGGTGTGGGTCCTTCTCGAGCGAGCGGCCGAGCCATACCCTTCGTACTACAGCTATCGTACTTTCGATCCAGCGTGTTATGGGTGTGCTTGGTGGCTTCCTCTTCGCAGGATGTGAAATGGAACGACAATGGAGTACTACGGAGTAGTGGTAAAGTTGGTCAGATCATAATGAAGTGCATCGAATGCGATGGGACGTACTGCAGACACCAGACAGTATAAACAATCCCTTGTGCACCACTATCTTTTGAATCTTTTGAATAACCTTCCCTCCGGATGTTTGGGAAGAAAGTAAAAATTTCAAAACTGCGAAATTTTGAACTCTGACTCTAATAATAGTATGTGTATTGTCCCTTTTGTTGCCAAGCCCCAAAATGGATCCTTCTACACAGCATGCCTGATACTGACACAAAGCCAATGACAAGGCAGGTCGACACACGTGTGCAGCGCCATGTTTTGGACAAGGGAGAGATCACCTAGCCGGGGTGTGGGGATGGTGATGAGGCACCGAAGGAGAGAGAAAACACAATTTGGTTTGCGTGCATACAGTAGTATTATATAGTAAAGGTCCTGAAATTTACTAGTACTAGTTTCGTACTACTAGTACTACTAGGTGACTGTACCTTGTACCTTGTATCAAGAAGCCATCACAGCTTTGCTCTAATATCGGACCGCCTTCAACTCCTCCTCTTCGCTGCTCTCTCGAGCTGCTTCCTCTGTGCCCAAAGTTTCTCTTCTGTCTCTTTGTTTCTTTTCTACATAAATACATATTCTTCCTCCCTCCGACCCAAATTAATTGACTCAGATTTGTCTAGATTCGGATGTATCTAGACATATTTAGTACTAGATACATCTGAATCTAGATAAACTTGAGTCAATTAATTTGGGTCGGAGGGAGTACTTGCTTTACAGAAAATACACTCCTCTCACTTGGAAAATTGATTTTTTTCCTTTCCTCATGGTTGGAAACTCCGAGTGGCAACATTGTTACCATGCCATGATTCACACCCATTTTACGCCCAAATATGGGACCACCACGGATGGTGGGAGTACAATTTACATCAAGGACCTAAAAATGTAAATAATTATATAAAGGACCTTACATTTAGCATGAAGCCCCTGAAATTAAGCAATGGAAATAGTCGGGTGCGGCTCCTTCTCGAGAGAGAAGCTTATCTAGCCATAAACTTCATACTACTTTCTCTTCATTTGTTTTCGAAATATATGGCCAAATTTGGCGGCATGCAAATTCTTCGATATGGGATCATGAATCATTAGCATAAAGTATGATGTAGATATGTCTATGATCCTGGTCATTTGGCTTGAAATGCAAGAATGTTCATATTCATTGGCAACTAATAAGCTTAAATACGTTTAAAGTTTACCACTTGCTTTTACGTACGAATTTTACACGTATGGATGGTGGAGGTACATTTTCATCAAGGACCTAAAAAAGGTAAAATTACATTGAGGTACATACATTTAGCACGAAGCACCCTAAAATTAAACAGGGAAAAGTCATGTTTTTCTCCTTCTCGAGAAAAAAGCTAATCAAGCCATGCTCTTCATACTACTCTCCCTTTGATTGTTTGCCAAATATGGCCCAATTTGGCGGCATGCAAATTCTTGGATATGGGATCATGAATCATCGATATAAAGTATGATCTAGATATGGCCATGACCTTGGTCGTTCGGCTTGAAATCCAAGATTGTTCATACTCATTCACAACTAAGCTGAAATACGTTTGAATTTTAGCTATTTTTTTAATAATACATTTTTAATAATTTTCACGAATAATACACGAATTGAAAGATTTACAATTCTAGCGCGGTGTCGTCACTTGAAAAGCCGACCAGTCCTTATCGGCTTTTGAATAGCCGACTAGGCATTGTCTGTTTTTGCAAGCTGACTAGTCATTATCTTCTTTTGAAAAGTTGACTAGTCCCTCTATTCTTCACATTGCCCTATAACCTACTCGCTTTTGAAAAGCAGACATAGACTTATCAGCTTTTCAAAAGCAGACAAGGACTAGTTGGATATTCAAAAGTCGATAAGGACTGGTCGGTTATTCAACTGCTGATACCACGCTAGAATTGCAAATCTTTCAATTCTTGTATTATTCGTGGAAATTATTAAAAAATGTATTGTTTTAAAAAATAGCTTAATTTTACCACTTGCTTTTATCTTTGAAATTTACACGGACGGCGGGAGTACATTTTACAACAAGGACCTAAAAAGGGGTAAAATTACATCGAGGTCCATACTTTTAGCATGAAGCACCCTAAAATTAAGCGGGGAAACAGTCATGTTTGGCTCCTTCTTGAGAGAGAAACTGATCGAGGCATACTCTTCAGACTACTACCTCTTTGTTTGTTTTAAAAAAATGGCCAAATATGGCGGCATGGAAATCCTTGAATATGTGATCATCATCAGCATAAAGTATGATGTAGATATGGACATGACCTTTGTCATTCGTCTTGAAATCCAAGAATGTTCATACTCATCGACAAATAATCTTAAATACGTTTTAAAAAGGTAAAATTACATCGAGGTCCATACTTTTAGCACGAAGCACCCTAAAATTAAGCAGGGAAAACAATCGGGTTTGGCTCCTTCTCGAGAGAGAGTAGCTGGTCGAGGCATACTCTTCATACTACTTCCTCTTCGTTTGTTTTCAAAATATGTCCCTATTTGGCGGCATGCAAATTCCTGGATATCGGATCATGAATCATCGATATAAAGTATGATGTAGATGGATATGGTCATGACCTTGGTCGTTCGGCTTCGAATCCATGATTGTTCATACTCATTCACACAACTAACCCTAGATACGTTTAAATTTTACCACTTGCTTTTATCTTCGAATTTTACATGGACGATGGGAGTACATTTTACAGTAAGGACCTAAAAAGGGGTAAAATTTCATCGAGGTCCATACTTTTAGCATGAAAAGGCACTCTGAAACTAAGCAGGAAAAACAATCATGTTTGGATCCTTCTCGAGAGAGAAGCTAATTGAGCCATACTCTTCATACTACTTCCTCTTGGTTTGTTTTCAAAATATGGACAAATTTGGCGGCATGAAAATTCTAGGATATGTGATCATCATCAGCATAATGTATGATGTAGATATGGCCATGACCTTGGTCGTTCATCTTGAAATCCAAGAATGTTCATACCAATCGACAACAAATAATCTTAAATACGTTTAAAAAAGGTAAAATTACAACGAGGTCCATACATTTAACATGAAGCACCCTAAAATTCAGCAGGGAAACAATCATGTTTTGCTCTTTCTCATGAGAGAAGCTGATCAAGCCATAATCTTCATGCTACTTCATGTTTGTTTGTTTTCAAAATATGGCCAAATTTGGCGGCATGCAAATTCTTGTATATGGGATCACGAATCATCAGCATAAAGTATGATTAGATATGGCCATGACCTTGGTCGTTCATCTTGAAACCCAAGAATGTTCATACTCATCGATAACTAATAATCTTAAATATGTTTAAAATTTTACCACTTGCTTTTAGATTCGAATTTTACACGGACAGTGGGAGTATAATTTACATCAACGACCTTAAAAGGGGAAATTACATCGAGATCATTACATTTAACATGAACTACCCCAGAATTAAGCAAAGAAATAAAACAGTCGAGTTCGGCTCATTCTCGAGAGAGCACCTGATCGAGCCATACTCTTCATATCGCTACTTCCTATTCATTTGTTCTCAAAATATATGGCCAAATTTGGTGGCATGCAAATTCTTGGATATGGGATCATCATCAGCATAAAGTGTGATGTTGATATGGCCATGTCCTTGGTTGTTCGGCTTGAAACTCCAAGAATGTTCATACTCATTAACAAGTAATAATCTTAAATACGTTTAAATTTTACCACTTGCTTCTAGGTTTGAATTTTACACGGACAGTGGAAGTACATTTTACATCAAGGACCTAAAAAAGGTAAAATTACATCGATCTCCATACATTTAGCACGAAGCACCCTAAATTAAGCAAGGAAAAACAGTTGGTTGGGAACCTTTCGAACTCATAAAACTTGTTAATCAATTGTAAGTGTATCAGGGTCCACGCTTTGTCTGAAAACTAGGGTTGTTGTTGTGGTACTCTGAGCCATTTTCCTTCATACTTGCTTATATAAAAAATCTTGTCGCTTTCAGTTTCATTGTTCCTATAAGTGGAACCTGTGGTTGCCACTATTTTTCACCTTGCCAAGATGCACACATCTACGAAATATGTGAACATTACAATACAATATGATGTGCATATGGTTGTTACCTTTGTTGTTCGGCTTGAAAGCTAAGAGTGTTCATACATCGTGGACCATATATATTGTGTCACTATTTTTTTGTAATTTATGATGACTCACGGTTATTAATTATTTTCCAGTGCAAATACTAGTACACGCAAGAGGACGCCATGAAGAAGGCTTCATTTTTAGGTTTTCATTATTTTGTTCATAGATAGTGATGATCAAATTGTCAACATGCATATTCGTAGCAAGAATTTTAATATTGATGGGTTCGCAGCATGGAAAACAAAAAATTTCTACCGCAAGAACGAACAAAACCCAGATCTAATCTAGATAAAAGCCAAGATCTAATCTACTAGACATGAGCAACGAGATAAATCGGTACTAACCCTCGTAGAACCGAAAGCGTTAACGAGATTAGATCTCGTGGATGATGTAGTCGATCACTTGCCGATCTCAAGATCGAGTAGATGATCCTTCCGCGCCGCTGCGCTCATGCAGACGGTCACACGTATGAGTCGAAGGCACCTTCCTCTCCTTGTTCCAGCGAGCAGCGGAGGTAGTAGATCTTCTCCACGCAATCCCAGCAGCACGACGGCATGGTGGTGGTGGTGGTGGAGAGAATTCTGCAGGGCTTCGCCTAAGCCGGAGCAGATGGAAGGAGGAAGAGAGAGGCGGCTAGGGTTTGGAGTGGGAGGGGGCAAGGAAGGGTGGCGCCTGCACCCCTCTATATATAGAGGGAGGGGTGTGGCCTAGGGTTCCCACCCCTAGGCCCACCCCTTAGGGCCGGCGCACTAGGGAGCTTGGGGGAGAGTCCTTCCCCAAGTTTCCCTTTAAACTCCTTATCTTATCTTATCTTATCTTATCTTATCTCGGTTTTCAAATAAACTCCAAGATATCTTCTAGAACCTTCCGGAACATTCCGAAACCTTCTAGAATCCCCATACAAACACTCTGGAACATTTCCTAACTTAGAAAATGATCCCCATTATATGAATCTTATTCCCCGGACAGTTCCGGATCTCCTCGTGATGTCCCGGATCCAATCCGAGACTCCGAACAACATTCGGTCTCCAACGCACATTCAATATCTACTTAAAACAACTTCGAACCTTAAGTGTGTCACCCTACGGTTCGTGAATATGCATATGATGAAGACACCTCCGATCAATAACCATCAGCGGGATCTGGAGATCCATAACGGCTCCCACATACTCAACGATGACTTCGTGATCGATAGAACCATTAACATACGAAACCAATTCCCTTTGTCACGCGATACTTCTACTTATCCGAGGTTTGATCATCGGTATCTCCATACCTAGTTCTACCTCGTTACTGATAAGTACTCTTTACTCGTTCCGTGTTATGCCATCCCTCAGACCTAGTCACATGCTTGCAAGCTAACTAGATGACATTCCACCGAGAGGGCCCAGAGCATATCTATCCGTCATATGGATGGACAAATCCCAATCTTGGTCCATGCGCTTCAACAAATACTTTCAGAATACCTAATGACACCTTTATAACCACCCAGTTATGAAGTGGTGTTTGATTTCATCAAAGTACTCATCCGGTGATGGTGATTAACACAACCTCACGGTCGAAGGATTAGGTTACTATGTATCGAAAGCTTATAGCAATGTGAACTTAATGACTTGATCTAATGCTACGCTTACTATGGGTGTGTGTGTCCATTACATCATTCTCCTAATGATACAATCTTGTTATTAATGACATCCAATGTCCATGATCAGGAAACCATGATCATCAATTAATCAACAAGCTAGTTTAACAAGAGGCTTACTAGGGACCCTTTTATGTTTACAAACACACATGTATTAGTGTTTCCTTATAATACAATTACAGCATGGGATGCAAACATTCATCATAAACACAAAGATATAATAATAACCATTTTTATTATTGCCTCTTGGGCATATCTCGAACAGTCTCCCACTTGCACTAGAGTCAATAATCTAGATTACATGGTAATATACCTAACACCCATGATGCTCGGTGTTGGTCATGCTTTGCTCTAGGGAGAGGTTTAGTCAACGGATCTGCCACATTTAGATCAGTGTGTACTTTGCAAATCTTTATGTCACCATCTCGGACATACTCGCGAATGGCATGGAAACGTAGCTTGATGTTCTTTAGCTTGCTATGTGACCATGGCTCCTGTGCATTAGCTATGGCACCTGTGTTGTCACAGTAGATGGCCATCGGGTCCAACGCACTAGGAACCACGCCAAGTTCAGTAATGAACTCCTTCATCCATATGGCTTCTTGTGCAGCCTCCGAAGCAGCTATGTATTCTGATTCAGTTGAAGATTTCGCCACAACGCTTTGCTTGGCACTCCTCCAGCTCACTGCAGCACCATTCAAAATAAATACGATCTGCATCGTGACTTCGAGTCATCCGGATCGGTGTTCCAACTAGCATCAGGTAACTGCTTACAACAATCTGTTCATCACCTCCATAAGAAAGAACCATATCCTTAGTCCTATTCGTGTACTTAAGGATATTCTTGATCATGTCCAAAGGCTCCATTCCAGATCACTTTGATATCCGCTAGTCAAACTAACAGCATGTGCTATATCCGGTCTTGTACACACCATGGCATACATGATAGAACCTATGGCTGAGGCATAGGGAACATTATTCATCTTCTCTCTATCTTCTGCCGTAGCTGGACTTTGAGTCTTACTCAAGGTCTTTCCTGACAACATGGGCACGAACCCTTTCTTGCTCTCTTCCATTCTAAACTTCTTTAGAACTGTGTCCAGGTATGTACTTTGTGAAAGCGCTAGCAGGCGTCTTGACCTATCTCTATAAATCTTGATGCCTAGAATATATACCGCTTCGCCAAGATCCTTCATTGAAAAACTATTATTCAAATAGGCTTTGACGCTATTAAGAAGTTCGATATCATTCCCAATCAATAGTATGTCATCTACATATAGTACTAGGAATGCTATAGAGCTCCCACTCACTTTCTTGTAAATACAAGCTTCTCCATTAGTTTGTATAAAACCAAAATTTTTGATTACTTTATCAAAACGTTGATTCCATCTCCGGGATGCTTGCTTCAGTCCATAAATGGAGCGCTGAAGTTTGCATACCTTGTCAGCATCACTAGGATCGACAAAACCCTTGGGTTGTACCATGTACAACTCTTCCTCAATGTCACCATTAAGGAACGCCGTTTTGACATCCATCTACCATATCTCATAGTCGAAATATGCAGCAATTGCTAACAGAATCCTCATAGACTTTAGCTTCGCTACTGGTGAGAAAGTCTCATCATAGTCAACACCTTGAATTTGTCGGAACCCTTTCGCTACAAGTCGAGCTTTATAGACAGTAACATTACCATCAGCATCTGTTTTTCTTTTGAAAATCCATTTGTTCTCGACAGCCTTACGGCCATCCGGTAAGTCCACCAACGTCCATACTTGGTTTTCGTACATGGATCCCATTTCGTATTTCATGGCTTCTAGCCATTTGTCGGAATCTAGGCTCACCATAGCTTCTTCATACGTCGCAGGGTCATCAGTGTTGTCCACCAACATGACGTTCAAGGCAGAGTCATACCACTCAGGAGTGGTACGAACCCTCGTTGACCTGCGAGGTTCAGTAGTAACTTCGTTCGAAGTTTCATGATCACCATCATTAGCTTCCTCTCTAGTTGGTGCAGGCGGCACGAAAACATCTTCCGGTGCTGCGCTACTCTCAACCCCGAGAGAAGGTTCAATAACCTCGTCGAGTTCTACTTTCCTTCCAGTCACTTCTTTCGAGAGAAACTCCTTATCAAGAAAGGATCCATTCTTGGCAACAAAAACTTTACCTTCGGATCTTTGATAGAAGGTATACCCAATTGTTTCTTTAGGGTATCCTATGAAGACGCATTTCTCCGCTTTGGGTTCTAGCTTATCAGGTTGTAACTTATTTACATACGCTTCGCAACCCCAAACTTTAAGGAACGTCAACTTAGGTTTCTTTCCAAACCACAATTAAATGCGATGTCGCTTTCAACGGATTTAGATGGTGCCCTATTTAAAGTGAATCCTGTCTCTAATGCATAGCCCCAAAACGATAGCGGTAAATCTGTAAGAGACATCATAGACCGAACCATATCTAAGAGAGTTCGACACGACGTCGGACACATCATTACTGTGGTGTTCCCGTGTGTCAATCGCGAAAGTATTCCACATTTCTTTAAATGCATGCCAAACTCATAACTTAGATATTCACCTCCGTGGTCAGAACGCAGAAACTTAATCTTCTTGTTATGATGATTTTCCACTTCACTTTGAAATTCCTTAAACTTCTCGAAAGTTTCGGACTTATGTTTCATAAAGTAGACATACCCATATCTACTTAAGTCATCCGTGAAAGTGAGAACATAACGATATCCACCACGCGATGCTACACTCACTGGACCGCACACATCGGTATATATTATTTCCAATAAGTCTGTAGCTCGCTCCATTATTCCAGAGAATGGAGTCTTAGTCATTTTTCCCATTAGACATGCTTCGCATCTTTCAAGTGATTCAAGAAGTCCATCATAATGGAGTTTCTTCATACGCTTCACTCCAATGTGACGAAGACGACAGTGCCACATGTATGTAGAATTATCATTCAATTTTGTTCGTTTAGCATCTATGTTGTGAACATGTGTATCACTACTATCGAGATTCAGTAAGAATAAACCATTCATCTCAGGTGCATTACCATAAAAGATATTACTCATATAAATCGAACAACCTTTATTCTCGGACTTAAAAGAGTAACCGTCTCGCAATAAACAAGATCCAGATATAATGTCCATGCTTAACGCAAGCACCAAATAACAATTATTCAAATTTAAAACTAATCCCGAAGGTAGATGTAGAGGGAGCGTGCCGACGGCGATCACATCAACCTTGGAGCCATTTCGAACGCGCATCGTCACCTCGTCTCTCGCCAGTCTTCGTTTATTCCGCAGCTCCTGTTTCGAGTTACAAATATGAGCAACCGAACCAGTATCAAATACCCAGGCACTACTACGATTACTAGTAAGATACACATCAATAACATGTATATCGAATATACCTTTCTTCTTGATGTTGCCGCTCTTCGATCAGCCAGTACTTGGGGCAAGGCTTCCAAAGGACCAGCACCCTTGCAGTAGAAGCATTCAGTTCCAGGTTTAGGACCAGCCTTGGGCTTCTTAGCAGGTGCGGCAGCTTTCTTGCCGTCCTTCTTGAAGTTTCCCTTGTTCTTAGGCTTGCCCTGTTTCTTGAAATTGGTGGTCTTATTGACCATCAACACTTGGTGCTCCTTCTTGATCTCCACTTCAGCAGTTTTCAGCATGGACGATAGTTCAGCAACGCCTTGTTCATGCAAAGGTATATTGTAGTTCATCACAAAGTTCTTATAACTCGGTGGCAGTGATTGGAGGACACGGTGAATCCCCAACTCATTAGGAATCGTTATCCCCAACTCTTGGAGCTTGTTTGCGTGCCCAGACATGGTGAGCACGTGCTCGCTAACGGACCTTCCCTCTTCCATCTTGCAGGTAAAGAACTTTTCGGAGGCCTCATAGCTCTCCACGGCCGCGTGAGTCTCAAAAATGAGCTTGAGCTCCTTAATGATCTCGAATGGGTCGTGGTGCTCAAAGCGCTCAAGCTCCGCTTTCTAGACCGTGCAGGATGGCACACTGAATCGGAGTAATGATTTTCCGAGTGGCGTAAACATTTTTACGCCATCGGTGGCATCTTCGCAGGTGGGTCACCTAGCGGTGCATCGAGCACATAGGTCATCCGACCAGCCCCGAGGACACCTTTTCACCACGAGCCAGTCCGTGAAGTTGCTTCCATTGTTCTTAAGTTTTTCTTTCTCTAGGAACGCATTGAAATTGATGGAGAGGTTCGCCATAATCTACAACAAATTTTGCAAGTAGTTTAGACTAAGTTTATGATAAATTGAGTTCAACTTCAATTCTTAAATTAACTAGGTGAACTCCCACTCAAAACAACATCCCTCACATTGTCTTAGTGATTACACGAACCAAGTCCACTACACCAAGTCCGATCTTCACGAGAGAAGATGTAGTTTCATCGGCGAACAATCTTCATGTTCATCATATCATTCATATGACTCGTTCTCTACCTTTCGGTATTCCGTGTTCCGAGGCCATGTCTGTACATGCTAGGCTCGTCAAGATTAACCTTAGTTTCCGCATGTGCAAATCTGGCTTGCACCTGTTGTATGCACACATAGAATCTATCACACCCGATCATCACAAGATGCTTCGAAACGACGAGTCTTAGCAACGGTGCCAACTAAGGACGAACACTTTTATTACTTGATATTTAGTGAGAGGGATCATCTTATAATGCTACCGTCGCGATCTAAGCAATACAAGATGCATAAAGGATTAACATAACAGGCAATTCATAATTAGTGTGATATGATATGGCCCTTTCTTCTTGTGCCTTCGATCTCCATCTCCAAAGCACGGACATGATCTCCATCATTACCAGCATTGCGTCAAGGTCAGTGGCGCTGCTTCATGGCTGTCCATCATCATAAGCAACTATTACAACTACTTGGAATAAAGCTATTACAAGATGAATAGACACGCAGGTTTTAACAGAATTAAAGACAACCATTAGTTCTCGCCGTTGTCATATTACAACAAGGATCATTGCATACATCAAATATAATCACAATCACATGATGGCCATATCACATCACAAAACCCCTGCAAAAACAAGTTAGACGCCTCTAATTTTCTTTGCAAGTTTTACGTGGTTTGGGGCTTTCAAATAAGAACGGATCTTACCTACGAAACTGAACCACAGCGTTGATACAAGTGCTATCAAGTGCAAAGTGTATATTTGATCTATACTATGATGGGAGAGACAGACCCCCTCAAAGCCACTTGTGCAAAGCAAGTTGCACGTCAAGCGTGGAGCAAGTCTCATGTGCGATGACATGTAATGTTAGCCCGAGCCGCTTCATCCCACCATACCGCAAGATGCAAAGTACACACAGCAAAAGACGGCACGAGCACCAATGCCCACAACACCATTGTGTTCTACTCGTGCAACATATCTACGCATAGACAAGGCTCTGATACCACTGATGGGTTCGCAGCATGGAAAACAAAAATTTTCTACCGCAAGAACGAACAAAACCCAGATCTAATCTAGATAAAAGCTAAGATCTAATCTACTAGACATGAGCAACGAGATAGATCGGTACTAACCCTCATAGAACCGAAAGCGTTAATGAGATTAGATCTCGTGGATGATGTAGTCGATCACTTGCCGATCTCAAAATCGAGTAGATGATCCTTCCGGCGCCGCGTTCCGGCAGCGCTTCCGCAGACGATCACACGTGCGGAGTCGAAGCAGACCTTCCTCTCCTCGTTCCAGCAAGCAGCGGAGGTAGTAGATCTTCTCCACGCAATCCTAGCAGCACGACGGCGTGGTGGTGGTGGTGGAGAGAATTCTGCAGGGCTTCGCCTAAGCCGGAGCAGATGGAAGGAGGAAGAGAGAGGCGGCTAGGGTTTGGAGTGGAGGGGCAAGGAGGGTGGCGCCCACCCTCTATATAGAGGGGAGGGTGTGGCCTAGGGTTCCCACCCTAGGCCCACCCCTTAGGGCGCAAGACTAGGGAGCTTGGGGGAGAGTCCTTCCCCCAAGTTTCCCTTTAAACTCCCCTTATCTTATCTTATCTTATCTCGGTTTTCAAATAAACTCCAAGATATCTTCTAGAACCTTCCTAACATTCAAACCTTCTAGAATCCCCATACAAACACTCGAACATTTCCTAACTTAGAAAATGATCCCCATTATATGAATCTTATTCCCTGACAGTTCGGATCTCCTCGTTATGTCCCGGATACAATCCGAGACTCCAAACATAATTCGGTCTCCAACTCTCATTCAATATCTACTTAAAATATCTTCAACCTTAAGTGTGTCACCCACGGTTCGTGAATATGCGAACATGATGAAGACACCTCTCCGATCAATAACCATCAGTGGATCCGAGATCCATAACGGCTCCCACATACTCAACGATGACTTCATGATTGATAGAACCATTAACATCTGAAACCAATTCCCTTTGTCACGCGATACTTCTACTTATCCGAGGTTTGATCGGTATCTCCATACCTAGTTCTACCTGCATCGCTAAGTACTCTTTACTCGTTCCGTTATGCCATCCCTTGTGACCTAGTCACATGCTTGCAAGCTAACTAGATGACATTCCACCGAGAGGCCAGAGCATATCTATCCGTCATATGGATGGACAAATCCCAATCTTGGTCCATGCGCTTCAACACATACTTTCAGAATACCTAATGACACCTTTATAACCACCCGATTTAAGTGGTGTTTGATGTCATCAAAGTACTCATCTGGTGATGGTGATTAACACAACCTCACGGTCGAAGGATTAGGTTACTATGTATCGAAAGCTTATAGCAATGTGAACTTAATGACTTGATCTAATGCTACGCTTACTATGGGTGTGTGTGTCCATTACATCATTCTCCTAATGATACAATCTTGTTATTAATGACATCCAATGTCCATGATCAGGAAACCATGATCATCAATTAATCAACAAGCTAGTTTAACAAGAGGCTTACTAGGGACCCTTTTATGTTTACAAACACACATGTATTAGTGTTTCCTTATAATACAATTACAGCATGGGATGCAAACATTGATCATAAACACAAAGATATAATAATAACCATTTTTATTATTGCCTCTTGGGCATATCTCCAACAAATATTCCTATAGAACTCTCGTTGTTTTTTGAAGTATTGACCGCCTTGGTACCATAAAGACTCAAAGGATGTTTGTAACTTTTTAAGAGAATTCTATCATGTTTACTTGTAGTTCCAATTTGAAAATGATTTTTTGTTCCTAAATTTTGGAAACTCAAAGTACTGGTAGCATTATTGTTCACCATGCCAAGATGCACTCATCTACCAAATATGGGAACATTACCATAAAGTATGTTGTACATATATATAAGGCCATTTAGCTTATTTTTCGGTCTGAAGCCTAAGGATATGTTCATACATGGCAGGCCATATTTTCAATTACATTGTTTTCTATATGCAAACTCTCTTGATAATAATCATTTTTCACAGTAAGTAGGACAAGTCAGAGGTCACCGTGCAATGTTTTTTATTGTTTTCAAATAAAAGACAAATTTGGTACATGCAAATTCTTAGAAAGAAGTTGAATCCAACAAATTCATTGGTTTCCGATATATTGACAGTCTGGGTGTGGATACCTTCAAAAGATACTTGTATAACTTTAAGAGCAATCTACTACTTACTCATAGTTCAAATTTTATCTAACATTGATAAATTAGCTTAAATTAGTTTAATAATGTGAAGTTCACTAGAAAACCTTGAGAACTCAAAAAGTTCATAATCGTAAGTGAAACATGTATAAACTTTGTCTGGAAACTAGGCTTATGGCATTCCGAGGCATATTCACCGTGCTTGCTCTTAAGAAAATAAATTCCGGGAAAATAATAATCTGCTTAAAGTTTATGATTAATCGGGGTGTTTTTTTGTGTGAGGTGTAATAAACAGACATATATCGTTAGTCCTACACTTTAAAAGAAAATCTTTGATGGAAATTTGGATATGTGAATGAAACATCAAATCTTTTGTACAAACAAGTTAGTTCAAAAACAAGTTTATTACGACCAAATAAAGCCTTTACAAATGCAATGTGCGACGGACTGTTATGTTGGTACCTTTGTGTAAACATTGACGTTTCATATGAAATAAGTGTCTGACATACCAGCTACATGCATCCAAAAAGTATTGCGGGTGATAAATATCGTTAGTATCTAGTTTTTAGCATCATTCAAATCTTTGTGCGTGAATGGGAGCAATGGCATTCGGGGACCACTTGTCAGTCTTGCTACCAATGAGGTTAAATCGGTCATTATAGGACTAACTAGCCAAATTTGTGCATATTACGCTAAAAAAACTGTTAAAATGTGCAAAAATGGCGTCCACCAAGTGCTTTGTGCAAAAGTGCAATGAAAAGATGGTGGATCATGCAATTTCCTCTATCTAAAAAAATGTTTTATACTACTTCCTCCGTCCCAAAATATAAGGTGTCTAAGGATTGGTCAAAAGTCAAACCTTGCTAACTTGGACCAAATATTTAGAAAAAAATATCTACATCTACAATATTGAATGGACATATTAAGAAAATATACTTTATGGTGAATCTATTGATATTAATTTAGTATTATAAAATTTATATTTTTTGTATATAATCATGGTCAAACTTAAAAAATGTTGACTTTTGACTAATCTTCAGGCGCCTTATATTTTGAGATGGAGGGTAATACAAAGTATTGCACTGTACTTACTACTAGCAAAATGGGTACCACATGGAAGTTTGAAACCTAAAGGGTACCCACTATTTTAGTCAGATGGAAGTTTGAAAACTAGTTCATCAAAAAGTGATGATATGTGAAATGTATTTTTTTGTAGTATGATACTACTAAAGCTGATAGAGGGTTACCCACTCCCATTTTCCAATAACTCCTCCCCCACCATTCCCTCTCTCGCTATCACATTTCCGCACTCACCTGACAACTCTTAGTCATTAACCCAGTCGTTGCCTCGATGAAACTAATGCCAAAACCTTTGTCTGTGGTTGAGATGGGGTCCTCATCGAGCTCTGCTTCGGAGCTGCAGGTGGCTTGTTTGATTCCGATGGCCTCAGCACCCTCTCCGGAGCATTCTTCGCCTTTCGCGTGTGTGCGGGTCATGCCCAAGGTGAGGCGTCCGTCGCCCTTAGGGTTTCGGCCGGTCGTGCCGAAACCCTCATCGTACGCCAAGCGGTTGTCCAAGCCTCTGGTGCCGCGTGCATTGGGAACGAATGCTTGTGCGGTGGCGGACGCATCCTTTTCATCTGCAGATTGGACTCTCATTCCCAATATGCCAAATTTCAGAGTGTACGCAGTGAAACCCCTATCGGTGGTGCCCCCTTATCAGCGAATGTATGTGCTTCTTTGCTGTATGTGGATGGTTCTTCGTCAGCGGCGCCTTGTTCGTCTTCTCAACCCATCGACCCCTGTTCAAGTTCGCGCCTCCCAACTTCAACGAGGTTAGATCTGGAGGATTCGGGCTTGAACCCAAATCCGACGTGCATCTAGTCAGATTTTTGCAACATGTACTACAAGTCCTTTGTTGAACTGCTTAGTTGTATGTCATATTCTTGATAATTGTCTTTTGTGCTATTCTTTATACTCCCTCTGTCCAGAAATAACTGACCTGACTTTGCCTAGATTTGAAAGTATCTATATTTGTCTTTTGTGCTGTTCTGCTTACTTATGGAATATTCTTGATGATGATGATGCAAGGTTCTGTTTTGGTACTTAGATGATGCATTATGTTGTTTAGGAATTTTCCATGACGCATTGTGCTGTTTTGGTATTTTATTTTTATGATTCATTGTGTCCTTTCTCCTCATTGTGTTGTTTCGTCCATTTTGATCTGCGTTCTTCTGTTTAGGATTAAATGATATGCCTTCTATCTGTTCAGATTATTTCAATGACCCATAAGTTTAGGTAATTTTGATTGTGCAGACACTGTTTATTAAATTTAATTACATAATATCTTTTGGTGTTTTGGTAATTTTGATGATGCAGTGCATATATGCTGTTTTGTCTATCCAGATAATGCATTGTGCTATTTTAGCCATTCAGATTATGCATTGTGCATTTTTTTGCGGGGGATATGCATTGTGTTGTTTAATCAATCTAATTAAATATTATACCTTCTAGTAGCTGTTCAGATAATTTTGAGGACCCATCGGGTTAGGTCATTCTGATGATGCATTGTGCTGTGTAGGCAATTTAATTTACCTGATACCTTGTGCTGTTTAGGTAATTTTGATGGTGCAATGACTCATCGTGATCTTTAGTCAATTTATACAATGCATTGTGCTGTTTTGGTAATTCCAAAGGACTGACGCAAGGGTAATTTTCATGTAGGATGACCCAGTTGTAATGCCGAACTTAGACTACATTCTTGACTGGACTGCTCCAGCTCCAGGTGGCTATGAAGATGCTCTCCCCATCATACCAAGGGAGTTGAAGCTACCGAGCATGACAGTGGAGGCTTTGGCAAGGGAAAGTGCTGCCAGGTCGGTCGCTAGTTCTGCCATACCGAGAAGATGCCCTAGGTCGGTTGGACACCATGCCACAACGAATCGTCCTAGGCGCTTCTACATCCAGTTAGTCAAGCATGACTTGTATATGCTTATCATCCCGACTTACTTCAAGCCTTACTTGAAGGGACGCCCCTACCAACAACTAGTGGTGGTCCAAGCATGCGAGGAATGCGAGTGGGTTGTCCATGCCAACCGCAACAAAGACCAGATCGTCCTGGACAAAGAGTGGGCAACCTTTTCTGCTTTCCTTGGGTTGAAGGAGGGTGACTGCCTTATGTTCAAGGTCACCGCAGACGGGTTCAAGATGAAAATCTATGACTGAATCACCTCCTGCCGGAAGGTGTTCGTCTGTCGTGAGCACGCACATCTTGTTTAAGTGCCAGTTTGGATCGAAGGATTTTCATAGGAATTTTGGAGGAATTCGACCTATAGTATTTTATTTCATAACGAAGCCCTTTGGAAGAAAGGAATCATACCTCCAAAATTCATATAGATTGCATTTCTACACCCCAATCCCATAGGAATTTCGACATCCACTTTTTTACACTCATTCGCTTAGGATTGAGGCAATTTTCCTCCACGTTCACTATGTTTCATGGAAATGACTTTAAGCCAGCAGATCTGTACGTCCGACCCTGTTATCCTGTGTTTCGAAATTATGTGATATAAAGAAAGTTATTTCCTCTATTTTGCAATCCATTGTTTTGTACCTATGACCGAGTCAAATTCCGGTGTTTTTAAATCCTATTATCCAAAGAAGCCCAAAGTTATCTTTAAATTTTCCGTTCGATCTTTTGGCGACGGTTTGTGATGCTTATGCATAAAGCCCTAAGTATATTCAATGTGACTACTACTACTACTACCTCCGATTCATTGTTACATACGTCCAATTTAGCGACGAGTAAATATGGATGGGAGGGAGTAATACTACTACGAGCAAGAGACCTAAACGGTGGAGCAGTTCGATTAAAATATTCTTGGACTTGTGTCTAGTACAAGACTTAGAGGATAGTTGATTAAAATATTTGGAATAATACTTTGAGGCATTTTCATTGGCCAGAGCACTAGTAGTTTGGAGAGTGAAAGTGAAAAAAACCTGCTACATTTGACCCACGCAAGAGACCTAAATGGTGGAGCAGTTTTGATTTTGCTAGACTCACATCTAAGTTATTTTCTTAGCTCATGCCCAAGCCTTAGGACACTGCACAATATTTGCAGCTAGTAAGCTTGATAGCTTGATGGACCAACGAGATTGCTCGAAGGTCAGCGATGAGACCCAGTACTTTTTTTGGAACAAGCGAGACCCAATACTTGACATTTTGCTTCCACTATTCGCTCTCCTCTCTCCTCCTACTAGTGCCACCTCGCTCCGCCTCCGTAGAAACCATTTTCTTCCACTGCTCCTCCCTTTCTTCTCTACTTCTTCATCCAGTAATGTCACAAAATATCCTGTCTCGTCGAAAGAATAGCAAGATGGTGGTGGTTAGAGCCATGGAGAAATCCCGCCGGCAGGGTGACCTGCAGGCTCGGACCGAGAAAGGAGACCAGCCATGGAATGAGGGCTCGTCTTTGCACATGTATCCGAAGAGCGGCTATTATGGGGACCAAGAGTCCGGGTAGGTTTGTACTTCTGTTGATTCCTGAGATGTCTACTCCTACTATTGAACCATCAATGTACATCTTCGAGGGCAGGCGGCTCGAGCATCGAATTTTCCACCCCATGGGTCGATAGCACGACGGATATCTCTGATGTGTACGATGCCCTCATGCCCGCTCTCGGTCGAAGAAGAGAGGTACTATAGTCAATATACATGTATTGACATTTTTTGTTCTTCTCTGCATGTACTCCATGCTCTCTTACTGATGATGCATTTTCCATGCAGGAAGTCAGGGCGAGAATCTCGGCCAAAGTAGATAAAATTTACAGCCATAACATCAACATTCTTCAGAAAAACTTCGAGCCCAACCTAGAGTGTGATCGCCTCCGAGCTGATTTGGCTTTTCAAATGAAGCTCGCACGATCTTATGAGCGTGACTCCTCCACGCTTCACGCTGAGTGTGAAAATTTGAAGAAAGAAGTCACGGTGCTCCGCAGCCAGCAGCTACCATTGCGGAGATCGTCCAGGTCACGCCTTGCTAAGTATGAAGAGAGAATCCATCTCATGTTGGCCGTCGAGGTCGTGACCATTGTGGAGGTCGTCGAGGCCCTGCCTTCGCAGGGCGGCCACAGTGTTGAAATCGCCGAATCTTGGAGTACGAACTAGGAAGGGAGAGGACTTGCCTACGTGGCCCTCCTTTTTCTTTCTTTTGGGTGCATGGATCGTTTTTCTCATCCGTATGCGCCTAATTATATTGCACTCTTTAGCGTTCGAATGCGCTCTGTGGAGCTTTTGTAACGATATACTTGCCGTATAGTAGTCACTGTTTAGTGTATATTTTACATTCAAATTTAGTCAAATATGTGACATCCTTTTTAATTAGGTTGGAGGGCATTTTGAGAAAAATAAGGCTGGAGGGAGAGTATGTGTGATAAATCAAAAATAAGTAAATCGTCAATGAGTTATCTTTAAATTTGGTCATACTTTCTACTTTGTCAGATGTGTAGGGATCCATCTAGTGGCTAGACAAGAAAATGCACCGTCAGCGTCGGGGACACCCAGCTATTGTCTTGACTCTGCAGTAGTTTGGGTCACAACCACAGCCAAATAGGATTGATAGGATACACATATCAACAAGTTGCAACTTCTTTTCCCGAATCTCATCTAAAAAGAACTATGATGTTAAGCGTGCTTCGTCAAGAGAAATTTGAGGATGGGTGACCGACCAGAAAGTGGGTAATGGGTGCACAGGAGTGAGGACAAAGTGCGCAGAAAAGACTAGTGTTGTTTTGTGGGGCCAGTCTAGATATCCTATTAGGCTACCAGGGTGACATTCCGGGCACGGAGACTCTGAGGTGTTACAAGTGGTATCAGAGCAGATCCTTGTGGTTACATAGGCATGTGTGGGTCAGTGGTGGGACATGGGGAGCATGGCACGTGTATCCCGGAGTGGACATGACATGGCACATGTGGTGGCACTAGACGAACATACGTGTGCCAAGAGGGGATGTTCTTGGCTTGTGGCTGATCTATGAGGTCGTCGATCTTCTAAGGCTAGTTGTATGTGAAACCCTGGTGCATGGCTTAATAGGATTGATAGGATACTCATATCAATAAGTTGCAACTTCTTTTCCGGAAGCTCAACTAAAAAAGAACTCAAAGGTTAAGTGTGCTTGGCCTAGAGCAATTTGAGGATGGTTGACCGACCGGGAAGTGGGTAGCGGGTCATACGAGTGAGGACAAAGTGCGCAAAAAGGACTAGTGTTAGTCTATGGGGGCAGTATAGATATCCTATTAGGCTACCAGGGGTGACAACCCGGGCATGGAGAGTCTGTTGTGTTACACGACAGCTCCTGGAGTAGGCACTACATTCCGGGTTCTCATATAAGCTATGAACTCAAGGAAGGTAAACTCTTTCCCTTCGACGAGGTAGTGCAAGATGACAACTTTATAGCTGTGGGGTAGCAAGTGCAACACCAAATCTATCGCAAATTTTTCATTCACCTAGATGTCCATGATGTGCACAAGGCGCTCATGAATTCTTTCCTTTATATCCAAGTGGTCTTCCGGGCTGGTGTTTTACCTCAGCTTGGTTGAGAGGAATTCGTCCATGTATTCAAACGACATGATTCTGACTTGAGATGGAAAGAACATCTTAAGTCCTTCGGCCAGGCTAAAGGCCTCAATCTCATGGAATGGTGCTCCCAGAGTAGGCGCCATTACATGAACCATAGTGTATTTTACTATCATGAAGGCGTCACGTCGGGCATGATAATCATGATCATCGGGAAATCTGGTGAAGCCCATGGTAAAATATCCTAGCGTATCTCATAGCACATAGAATAGATCATGGAAGATGAGGAGGATCCTCTAACATTGGTACTAGTCTATGAAGTTGTACCCATCTACTTGGAGTTTCTCACTATCCATGAAACCCTCAAAACTAAATAGAGACTTGGGTTTTCACATGATCTACAAAAGTAGTTGCAAAGACATTTAGAATAAGTTCATAATACGTGAGTTCAATTTATAATCACATTACATTAGATGATCTCCCACTAAAACAAACATCCCTTAAGAAGTTTTAGTGATTAAACGATCCCCACTGACTATGCCACCCCTCGATCGTGACGGCTGGCAACATAGCTGCAAAGGTAGATATTCCAAAATGTCGAGCACATTATTCATGTGACTCATGCTCGATCTTTCGATCATCTGTGTTCGTTGGCCATTTATATACATGCTAGGCTTACGAATTCAACCTTACGTGTTTCCATCATGCAACATGTCTTACACCAACCGTATGTGAATGTAGCATCCCAATGTTCTAAACCTTGTAATGCTACATGTCCTAATAAATAAAATGCTACTGCCTACATGTTATTCTTGCATCATCATTATATCATTTTCATGTCACCATGCCACCTTGCTTTTGAGCATCATATAAAACCTCTCTATTTTGTTCTTATTCGAAATGCATTATTATATCGTATCACTTGTAGTTTCCTCTTGATATATTGCTTCATGCCCAGGTTGTGTGGGGGGCATATATTTTCTTGACTCCACCACCTTTCTTTGCCACCACCTTATGATTTCACCATCCAAACTATATATGAGCATTTTCATTCCTTTGGTATTATATCTAACTCATATGTATTAAGATGGGTCCACTTATATACCTACATGCTTCCATATATGTTTCTTATTGTTTTCACAATATGAATTATGTGTAGCCATGGCCACCTTTGCATGCAATGTGAGTGGGGATACTTCTATTTGGCTTCCGTATGGTTTTATTCAATATATGCCCATGTATGATGCCATTTTTGCCTACAATTGAATCTAGTGGGAAATACACACTAATTTGGTCCTTTGGCTTCACATGTATGCATATGTCAAATAACCACATATTACAAGCAACCATCCTTCTTATGTGGGACACTTTTCAAATGAATATAATGCATGCATGGATATGTGCCATAAGAAACTATGATTGTTTTCACAATTATCAAGGTGGCAAATATACCACATGCATGGCCCATGCAATAACACCATCACCTACCCCTTTTGAATTCTTTGTTTTGTGGGGCTTGTTTGATTTGAATGCATTCAAGCTAAATCAACATCAAGTAATTCTCCATGTACCATCCACTTGCCCTCCTTCATGATCCCTCTTGGTTGATGTGAATTGGTAGCTTTGTGAGGTTCCTCTTGTATCTTTTGGTTTATTTAAAACCATTTAAAAACAAAGCAATTCAATGATTGACACCTGTATAACTCATATCTAACTAGACTGACCATCTAGTCTAAATCCTCTCTCTCTCTTTCTCCTAAACCCCAGCCTAGCCGAACCACCCAACGTCCTCATTTTGGTGCAACCCAACCATCCCACGCCGACCTGGACCCCCCTCCCCCCTCTCTCGTGCTACAGGACAAGGAGAAGGGAGGAGAAAAGGGTAAACCCTAGATCCAACCCGACCTATCCCTGGCTCTCTCTCCCTAGTACGTTCGAGCGACCACAAGGAAGCCTCGCTAGCCAGCCTAGCCACGAGCTCCCCTCCCAGCACCTAGGCCCCTGCGATGCCACACCCCACTGGCTAGTGCCCTGTTCCTCTTTCCCGCCTCTCTCACGTGCGCGCCAGCCGAACACCCATGGAACCACGCTTCGATCGTGCCCTCCCACTTTTGCGTAAAGCGAGCGGCAGTGTAGCGCCCTCCCCATCCACTCCTACCCTTGCCAGATCCCCACCTACCCAGGTCTCCCGTTTTTCCTCCTTCCTCTAGATGCCGCTGCAACCATGGCCACCTAAACCCTAGCACTGTCTACCGTCCCTACCACTGCCCTGTTCTACGACGCCGTCATGCCCCTTCCAGACACCGATGCCGCACCGGACACCTTCTTTCCATGTCGTCATCCATCCCTCGGTCTGCTCACTACTCGCCCTCTCTCTCCCTAGCTCCCCTTGCTGTCCGCCCCATCATAGCAACCATGCACCCATCCCCGTGTGTGCTCGCCAAATCGCGTCACCTGCTCTATGTAATCGCGCCCTCGCAGTGAGAGAGCGACAACAACAGCTTTTTTTCGGCCATTGCTCGGGCTGTTGCCCATTCTGTAGACCACCCCCGACATTGCTCTCTGAATGAAAACTGTAGCCTAGTGTCCCCTCTACATGTTTGGTTTCGGCACCATCCCGTCCCGCGCCGCCGTTGCGTCGCCATCCTCGCCGGATTTCGCTGCCATCAACTGTCCCTGATGCGATTCAGATAGCACATGAGGTGGCTTCATTTAGCAGTCAGGATCCTTTTTCAGAAAAAACCCTATAAGATTCGGTCGATCAAACACAAGTCCCTGGCAATCCCACGTGTCACCTCCTCACTGCCTCGTGCGCCCGGTGGACCCATGGACCCTCTGGCCCCACGAGTCACTGGCTGCGGGTAAGACAGCATAGAGTAACAAAAGTTCCAGAAGATTTTCCTAAATAACAAAAATTCCTGAAATTAATTATATCTTAAATAATTCATATATTTTAAAATATTTAGAATTTGATAAAACTTAAAATACGAAATATGATTCAAAATTAATTGTGAATTCAAACAAATTTACAAATTTGACCAGAGTCAAACTCTAACTAGTAAAAACTTTGACATTTGATCCCTTTTTAATATAATTTGATTTAAATAATATATTAAATCCATATATTCAAATAATACATATGATATACATTTTCTGATCAGAAAAATGCCATCCAAAATATTTTTTGAGAAATTTAAAATCTCGAAATTATTTAAATGCCAATAAATGCCTTTATCTTAATAAATCCATAACTTTATATCTGTCATTCCAAATTTGATAAATAATATGTCTAGATCGATCAGAGCGACGAGTCCGTTCTAATTATGCATTCCATGGTATGAATTGAAGCATGCATCATATAAATATTATGAAAATAGCAAGGAATATGCAATTAAACTTGGCTAAATAAATAATAAAATGCTTTATTCTTATACCCCACACCTCACCCACGCCATGTTATGTTATACCATGCAATTGTGTATCATTCCATCATGGCATACCTTGTTTGCTTGTTTCAAACGATATGGTTGTGCAATATATTTATTTTGGCTCTTGTGTGTTTGGTTTTTATCCGGATAGACACTAAGAAAGGAGAATATCAAGAGCTAGTAGGAAAGCAATTCCCCATGCTTGCATACATATATCACCTATGCCTCTATCTTATTCTTGCATCATTGAGTCGCGATTGCATTAAATTGAATCCCAAGTATTGTATAGCCTTTACTTTTAAACCCCATCGAAGCTTGTATCCTCAATCCTATGAGACATTACTACAAGAGTTGTTTGAGCCATGCGAGTCGTATGATTGCATGTGTAGGGTTTGTGCGAGTCTTTGGATAACAAGGTACCTAAACAGCTTAAACTGTGTAGTAATAGGATAACTAAAGAAAGAGGCACCGGTGAGCAATAACTGTTATTTGGTTCTTCCACACTCACATGTGTCAACGTAGGACCCCGAGTACTTGATTCCTATTCCTTGACTATCCACACTATCCATATTCGGGAGACTCAATGGATCCCCCTTCGCCTGGGCTTGATTGGCACTTTATTTCTTGGGGTCCCAAACTAGTTTGGCGCTTTGTTACTATCATGTACTTATGCCATGATTTACTTCTTTATTTACAATTGCGTGTGGAGCGTCCATACTGTTTAGGAACCTCGTGCCACATTTACGCTGTATCGACAAGCCTAGTCACACTTTGGAGTTCCTAGTCGTTTACATCCATCGCCACACACCTCGGATCCATTGCGGAGCTGACCGACTTCGTAGTGGGTAGCTAATTGGGGGTGGCCCCCTAACATAATTTATGAATCTTGGAAATGTATTGTCGTGAGGCCTCTTTGCTTTTTATTTTGATCTTCCCGAGGTTGATCGTGTGTGTGTTTCTATTTGTGCACCCCTTCAGGGTAAATCTTTTTGAAAGCCATGTCCGCGGTTATGGATGACATGGAATAAAGTTTCTCGATCATAAACAATCATAACTAAAGTACCGACCTTAATTTGACTAAGACATGACTAGTAAATTGTGCAACACTCATTGAATGGTTAATAAAATTTCCAACGTAGGGGATGTTCTTCCGCCTTCTCATCGGTAAGCGGGAGGAAGGGCGAGCGATGTTTATTTATGTTGCTCATATAACTATTGTTACTAAACAACGAGCGTTCATCCATCTATGGTTGGGCGGATGTGTAGCGTGTCTCTATAAAACTGTTTAGCTATTATCTTTTGATGCAATTGCATCACCCCCAGGTTGTTCCCTTTAGATGCATTAAGACTTGCTGAGTACCCCTAGGGTCTCACACGATAAATATTTGGGTCATATTGAAAAGTATAATCTTATGAAGGTTACTTGGTTGAAGAGACTGATGATGGTGGCAACGACTGTCAGGTGTAGAGATTATGGGGATGGAGATCCATGAGATCTGTGGGCGGGCTGTGGTTTTCAGGGCATCTTATGCAAATTTGCTTCTTGTACGTACTTGGATCTTGTTTTCCGCTTCCGCTTGATATGCTGATGTGTGACATATGATGATGTATCCTAAACTATCATCTCTATCTAGGATATTTAGATCTTTCCATATGGCGTTGAATATTTCTATTTGTATTGTTTTTAGATGGTGTGGCTCTGATGTCTATTGTATGTCGCTAACATACATACTCATTTGTGTATGTTTTGATAGCTTTACCTATCGACTATGCTGCTCACTCTTGTCGCGATGTTCTTAAAAGTGCGTGGGATGGTTGGCTGGTACCATGCCCTACTCCACGAGGTGGGCCTACTGTGTGTGGCTGCAAGGCTCCACGGTAGTACGTCTTGCCCACTTTTGGGATCATCCAGGCTTGAGCTTAGAGCATAGGGTCCGAGGTATTATAGTGAACGCAGATATGGCTGACACCCGATCGTGAGGGCATGCCTCATAACTGAGAACATTCTTGGTGGTGCACACTAAGGGAGAAAACAATATTGTTATTACATTAAGGGATCATCCTATTACTGATACTATCGAGTATCTAATACTAGCACAAACAAGATGTACACAATTAAACATCAAATGTAAATAAGTGTGACATGAAATAGTCGTAGATTGGCGCGCCATGATCTTCATCGTGCTCTCCGGTGTATGGTGCCAAGCCCTTGATGCCACCATCCTATTACTACAACTTAGCAACAGGAAATTAAACTACTTTACCTTTTACTTTACCATATCATATCACAAGCCCCTGCAAAATAAAGTTAGATGCCTCTACATTATCTTTTGCATTTTTTACGTGGTTGCTAGGGCTTTCGCATAAGAACCGTTTCTTATCTACGAACATGAACCACAATGTTGATTAAATAATTGTCGCTATTACACCCCTTTAGAGGTCCTCCGTTGTAAATGGTTTACCAACTACTATGAGATAAACAGACACCCCCAAGCCACTTATATGGTGTAGGCCATATCTCAAGCGCGGACTAGTCTCGCAAATGAACGCGTAATGTCGGTTGGGGCCACTTCGATCACTTTGTTATACTAAAGTACATGTGAGAGGATAGCATTTATATGATCAACGCCCACACAATCCACATGTATTCTACTCATACTAGCATTAGTACGCATTAACCTGGCTCTGATACCGCTATTGGGGTTTAGCACCTGAAAGCAATAAATTTTCATACGCAAACCCACTGACTGCCCGGATCTATCTTGGAGTAATGGGTTAACGGGAGGGGATTTTCACAAACTCAAAAAGTTGAAGACCGAAAAGCTTTGTTAATGTTCAGGAGAACGTGGATGATATAGTCATAATGATGCCGACCTCAAGGTTGTTCTAAACTCGGACAACTCCACCAGCTCCAATGACTCTGATGACTCGAACAGATCGAGAGCCACAAGTGCAACGCCACGTAGGGGGTCGCACACATACAGTGCTTGACGATGACTCCTGGACTCTGATCAAGTAGAGGTTGTCGAAGTAGATCTCATGGATCCGGAATCCTAGCAGCATGACGGTGCTCCACGGTGAAGAACTCTCTCATTAGCACATCACTTATAGTTGGGCCACAGTCAGAAGAGATATATGGAGATATGAGGACACTTGGAGGGAGAAGCCTCAAAACATGGAATTAATTGCGTGTTTAAATCATTCCCTATGCCCTCCTTTATATGGAGGGAGGGGAGCCCCAAAGTCTAATTCCTAAGAAATATGGGACTAAAGGAGAGGACGAGGTGGGAGGCCACCTTGGCCGGCCGGCCAAGGCCTCCTTGGGCCCCACTTGGGCACCAAGGGGCCCAACTGGCCACTCCTTCCCTCTCTCCTTTGGGTGCTCTCCCTCTTGGGTGTTTTCCCCTTAGGAAATTGGCCCATTAGGCATGGGTTGCCCACTAAATCATATTTGAATCATTAAATAGATATAAATAAATGTATAATTCAATAATTAACATTTATTTACATATCATTTAATTCCCGTTGAACCGGAACTCCTTCCGGACACCCGCCGGATTTTCCTAGAACCCTTCTGACATGGGTATGCCCAATAGGCACTCGACTACAACCTACCTGGTGCGGCCCGACGGAAGGCCCACTCGAAGATATATTAAGGTCCATGATGCCCATGACGGTTCGACTAGTACGATGACCATATGGACACGGACTCCCAAACGCACAAGACAAGGAAAGCTCAAGACTAGAGTTCTAATCTAACATGTAACCAACTCGTATTGGTATCTGAGACCTAGCCTCCCCATATATAAAGGCTAGGAGGGTCCAATGAGAAGGTAATCTCTCAATCGCGACTCCCCCAATAGATAGATCTACGGTCTCTCATACGCCAGATCCAATCTGCGCGACACCGCCATCAGCGACCTTGTAATCCTTTATATCATCATCAATGAAGAGCATACAAGCAGGAGCAGGGTCCTCTACGAGGCCTGAACCTGGGTAAACCTTGCGTCCCTATGTGCTTGTTTGCTAGCCGTACAGAGATCTCCAGCGCTCCTCTATTCTCTAAAACCCAAGTCCATAACAATGAGCATTGATGAGTTAAACCCTCGTCAATTGGCGCCGTCTGTGGGAACGGGAGTGCTGATGTTGCGATCTCGACGGCTCCATCGACCCTGGTGATCTACGCTTCACCGATCTCAGGAGATCAACGTCTACTTCAAATCTCACACAAGATGCGAAAAAATCTATAGTACGTGCTCGCAGATTCAACGTGGTCGCTACCCTCCAGCGCGACTGATCAGATTTGCAAGATCGAGAATTCCGAGATATTCGACGACGGGCGAAGAGAATCATCAGGGACAGTCTGCAGATTTAACAACTCAAACTTATAGCCAAATCGGTGACACCGTGAAGATCTACCATGACCTGCCCGTCACACGTGACTGCTGATGCAATTGAAAATCAAGATCAATTCCGTAATGACATTGGTACTAATCTGTGTCATAAAATTGAGACACGATAGGTTTGCATGGCCTCATGGAGCAATAGCATATGGTAATCCAGCTCCACGCGTGCTCGTACTGAGTCCAAGCCGGATTGATTTGGCCAAATACATGCTGCAAATATGCAAATACCAAGAATCAGATCGATCAACCTATTTGAAGTCCCTAGAATAAAAAGTCAAGTCATCTTTGGTCATGTCTACATCATATGAAGACCCAGTCGAAAGCACCTTTTTGTATGGATTTTGCGGCAGCCTTACACACGGATTTTTTCCGTTGGGAAAATCGTACATGGCATCACGGGAGGCCCTGGTTGCTCTGCCTTGTAGGATAATCGCGACGGCACGATGTCGTTTGAGCTCTGTCATGACACTACATCAATATGGCCACTGGCTGAGAATTCGACTGACATGACCACGTTCATTAGTTGCGAGTAAATCGTGAAGCATCCTGTGATGATAACTGTCTCGTCCATCAGCCGCCGACTACATTCACCATCTCAGCACTACACTCGGGGGGCTTCATTGAGTCCGCCGCGCGACCCGCTGCCGTCTTCATATCCAGCGACCCACTGCAGTTTTCGGATCTAGCGACTCAGGGGTTGCACCAACTCCGTCGTGAGACTCGCTGCGGTCTTCGGCTCCGGTGACTTGGAGGATCCCTCGGCTCCGGTGCCCTGCTATGGTCTTCGGTTGCGGTGGCCCGCTGAGTCTTCGACTCCGGCGCCCCCCACTGCGGTCTTCGGCTCTGGCGACTCGGAGGCTCCCTCCTCTACAATGAACCGCCGCAGACTTCGACTCTAGCAACCTTCTGCGGTCTTCGACTGCTATGGCCCGTTATGGTCTTCGTATGCGGTAATTCGTCATCACCACGCGATTTCGATCCGCCGCGTCTACTACATCCACCGTGTGACCCACTGCAATGTCAACTACATGACCGCTTCATAACTTTCGACCGCCACATTGACTACTCGTCTGGTGTCGATCTCGCGACCTGCTGCAGTCTTCGACACCGGCGATTCACTATGATCTTCGACTCCAACGACTCGGGGGCTCGGGGGCTCCCTCCGCTTTGGCGACCCGTCGCGGTCTTCAACTTCAACGACCGGCTGCGGTCTTCATATCAGGCGACTCGTGGGCTCCCTCGACTCCCATGACCACGAGCCGCTACAATCTTCGACTCCATCGACCCACTACGGTCTTCTACTCCGGTAACTCGCCATGGTTTTCAAATCGGGTGACCCATAGGTTATATCGGCTCCCGCGACACGTCACCGCCATCGGCCAGTGACCCACTATAGCCTTCGACTACGGCTACCCACTACAATCTTCGGTTGGTGGCAAGCCGCGCGCTGGTGTCGAGTCCCTCGGCCACATCAATAACCAATAAAGCTAAGTTTCCTCTACCAAGAGTCAATAATCGTTTATTTTAATCGCACTTGAAACACTCGGGGGTTGCGCCCTCTTCGAGTAACCTAATGTGCCGTCGACTCCCTACACTCGAGCACCCATACGCGACAGCCCGAGTAGCTGATTCTGCTTGATCGTCAAATCCTTCAACTCCGAGTACCTCGGCAAGGTACTGAGACTAAGGGTAATCAGGCTAACGATAAGGCCTAGCATACAGTGCAAAAGTGTCGATTCGATTGGTACCAGCATTTTACTTCGCAAGCCAACAGGCAAATACTTTTTACAAGATACAAGTACTTCACAATTCTTTGTATTTTCTGCAGCTTATAAGGACGTTGACTGCGTCGAGCTATTTTATCGGGTCCTCCAACAGGAGTCGACAAAACAACTGACTATGCCATACACTCAAGACCAGAGTCGAGTCCCTCCTCGGATGGTTGCATCGCTTGATGCTACACACGCGTGACATTGGCAACGCACCCAACAAAAGTGACTGCTTTGAATCCATCTGCATCGTCGACTCTCCCAGCTAATCGCCGCATGACTTTGACTACATCGTTGACTCTTGGATCCTTATGCGTGAGATGCCGACTCGATGCACTTCCGGGTCAGTGGTTTCTCCTTTCGTGATTGTCGACTACATCTAGAAGATACAAGACTCGAGTCTCTGCCCGAGTCTACGACTCCGGCAGACACTCGGAGGCTACTCCAACCTGGAGCACTGGCTGCGCATATACAAGATCCTCGAGTGACACGCTCTGAATCCTCACTCGAATCCACGATTCGACTAAGGACTCGGGGGCTACTCCCATAGGAAGCGCTGGCCGCGCACCTGAAGAAATTTGTGAAGATATCCAAGCATCATAAAACCCTTCACTCGAGTCTACGATTCGATTGTGGACTTCGGGTTACTCCCATAGGGAGCGCTGAAAACATATTCCACTGAAACAAGCAATAAAAGACGACAGTAGTCACAAAATGTTTTTAGTCCCCACTCGAGTCTAGGACTCGAATAGGTACTCGGGGGCTCCTCCCATAGGGAGAACTGGTCAAGCACCCTATGATTATTTTTCCTTGTACATCATATTGTGTGTCCATAACATCCACATTCGAATGCTATGGCGACTCCGCCTCATATTTTCCCTGCAAGGAGACTACGTCTCCTGGGTCACCCGAATCATCTCCGCGATGACAAAATTCGGATGCCGTGCTTACAGCGTGAAGATAAGACCTGAATATGGCCTGGCAGCACATCTACTGCGCACTACCAGAAAAATCCGTACCTACAGGTATGATGAATAAGCCTTGACGGACGTGTCGAGTGCTCGCACTTATACACTGGGATTCGAACTCTATAATACCTCCGCGGCATGAGTCGAATTACGCCAGCAATTTCCGGATTCGATTCCGGGGACTCGAGTTTGAGTAGGTAGAGTTGTTTTTGCCCTAGAGCAATTAATTGGCCCCGATCCGTCGAGCGCACCAGGAACGTTTACCATCATCCCTATGAGCTACTATAAATTCGACTGGCCCGATGAACTTCCGGGTGAAGTGCTTCACACTCGACATAATTGTCGACTCCGACATCCTAATGCAAGACTCAAGACTTCTGAGTCTCCACCCGAATCTATGATTCGCATGGACACTCGGGGGCTACTGACAGGGGTATGCCCAATAGGCACTCGACTACGACCTACCTGGTGCGGCCCGACGGAAGGCCCACTCGAAGATATACCAAGCTCCATGACGCCCATGATGGTTCGACTGTTACAAAGACCATATGGACACGGACTCCCAAATGCACAAGTCAAGGAAAGCTCAAGACTAGAGTTCTAATCTAACATGTAACCAACTCGTATTGGTATCTGAGACCTAGCCTCCCCATATATAAAGGCTAGGAGGGTCCAACGAGAAGGTAATCTCTCAATCGCGACTCCCCCAATAGATAGATCTATGGTCTCCCATACGCCAGATCCAATCTGCGCGACACCGCCATCAACGACCTTGTAATCCTTTGGATCATCATCAATCAAGAGCAGACAAGCAGGAGTAGGGTCCTCTACGAGGCCTGAACCTGGGTAAACCTTGCGTCCCTATGCGCTTGTTTGCTAGCCGTACCGAGATCTCCAACGCTCCTCTCTTCTCTAAAACCCAAGTCCATAACAATGGGCATTGATGAGTTAAACCCTCATCACCTTCCGATTCCCCTTATCTTTTCTTCGGCTACTCTTATGATCCAAAACGATCTCCGAGCATTGTAAAAACCTTAAGTGTGTTACCGTAATGGTACGAGAATACTCCAAATATGGTCGAGACTCCTCAAGGACCAATGATCACTAGTGAGACTCGGATGCCCATAAACACCCTTGTTCATTCCATGAGAATCTTTGTCGTTGAACCATTAAACACGGAGTACTATTCCCTTTGTTAGTTTGATAATTTACTAGTCTAAGACCTGATCAATGACACCACCATGTCGGGTTTAATCTTGTTACTAACAAGTACAACTTTACTCGTTATGAGCTATGTCATCCCCGTGACCTAGTCACACGCTGCAGCTTTACGGATTTCATGTCTCCGAGTGGTACCAGAGTATCTCTCTGTCACATGGAAGAACAAATAATGTTGTTGACACATATGTCTCTTCATGAACCTCTGAATACCTGAAGACACCTTTATAATCACCATTTTACCGAGTGATGTTTGATGTAAACAAGGCACTCTCGGGTGACCGTGATTAAATATGGTCTCATGGTCTAAGGAATTGGTTACTACGTTGCCTAGTTATTGTAACGGTGAAATGCGTGACTTGATTGTGTTACAATTCCTGTGTTGGGTATGTCCATCACTTTCATTCACCTTGAAATGACCCCATTCTCAATTGACATAAATGTCCATGATCAGGAAACGTCGATCATCATTTAACCTATGAACTAGTGTTTAGAGGATCACTAGGGACTCTGGTGGTTTACATATCACATGTGTATTGACGTTCATATGAATACATTTATAGCATGATATAAAACCTATTACGAATTTAATGAAATATATCAATAATCTATGTTATTATTTGCCTCTAGGGCATATTTCTAACATATCTCGCTTGTATTTGGTAAGAATTATGTGTCAGAACAACACACATATGACCCTTGTGCTACCGTATTAACCAGTATGAATTACATTTCCCCATTTATTTATTTTTATTGTTACTTTTAGGACCGTGTCAACACTCCTACATAGAAATTGTGTATGTTCCCTTTGCATGCGGCATAATTTAGAACTGCCATGCATGGCCTAGGTTTATTACCGAATATAGCTACCTAAGATTGTGATGGGATCCACAAGACAAGATGTCATTATCCACAAATAGGAAAAAACTAATGACACAGTTATAAAATACGATGCTAGCCAACTGACCACCTTGTGCTTGGCTATAGTGGCACAAACATAATTTTTATTATAACTAAGGAAATAGTCATAAAAACCCTAGATTATAGTTTGAAAGGGTAATACACAAATATTTGGAAGTGCTCCTAGATAGCTAATCACAAATACTTGTGAAAGAACATGTTTTCATAAATAGAACAATTGAAACCCGACAATTACGAGCAACTCGTACCCCACGATGCAACTCGCACATGAACTTTGGGGTCGTGGAGTGACAAGCCCCATACAAACACAACAATCATAAACCTATGACCAAACTTCTATAACCTAATTAGCCTACACTAACATACTATGTCCAATAGTCCTAGCATGTTGTATTGACTAGCGGAGAAGATGACCGACCCCTGGTGGACCTCGGGCACTTGTACCCGCTTGTGTATTCCTCACCATTCTTGCACCTGGGCAGACCCCTTGGCTTGGTGGTGGTGGTTCGAGGTGGATTTGCCTAGAACATATTAATTCGATCTAGTGCTACAGATCGTGGTTGACATACCTGTCAATTGAAGTGTACTTCAGGTTAAGATCAGAAAGCAGCTTATCCTCCCAGAAACCGTGCCCTACACGCCTCCACCAACATTCCTTGAAATTGGCCTTCATTCAGCATACCACGGGTCGCTGAGTTTGGTTACAAGATCGGCCATCCTAGCCTTGTAGATCTTCTCTAGAATCTTGTAAATATCCTAGGTGTCCACTCTATAGATGTTTGGGATATAAATACTAGTAGTCGAGCTCTTAAGCAGGCGATGGTCACCCATGGTGTCCACACTAGTAAATGTTATCTGCTTGTTGACGAGAAAGTCATGAAAGAGCGACTTAATCATTCCGCCCCACCTAGAGGGAATTAATTTCAAACAAATAATATAGCAAGAATTTTTGAAAACAAATGGTTTAGGAACAAAAGAACAACGAGATGCACCTAAGCCCCTCACACCCCTCCTCGCAATAAGGCTGGTATACCAGGACATGCCCATCATGGAGAGTTACACCATGGTGATCTTGTGAAGGTCACGACTATACTCGAAGTCGAGACCGACGAACTTGTAGGTTTCGAACAACAGCCAATTCTTGTACATGGCTAGAGTGTGCTCCACTATCGCAGGGTCAGTGGTGGAAACGACATCGATCTTCTTCCCGCCATGGACTTCTACTGGAATTTTGTCGTCACTAACATGCCGTCATTTTGAACATCGGGCAGGAGCCGCTGTCGGTCCATGACTTCAGGAAAGAGGGAAAGGAGACGGAGGAAGAGGGTGAGGTTGTGGCGGAGGAAATGGACCAGGCCGTGGAGGAGGAAGAGGATGAGTCTGTGGCGGAGGAAAGGAGACGAAGAACAGGAACTACTTATTGTATGATTGAAACTGCCCTTCCTAAAATGTGGAATGGTGCACGACCATTTGTAATGGCTAACTATTTTACTACTGTGCCACTAGCTCTGCCTGAAATTGGGTTTGCACCACGCGCATGCAGTGGAATCAAGGTCTGCCATGCACGATCTAAGTCAAACATAGTCACGGTTGTGTGAGCCGACCTTCAGACGCTGACAGGTGGGACCATACCTTTTTTATATTATGATTATTTTTTTCGTTTCCTCTAGATGGTTCCTGTGCCCACCTTTAGTAATTATAACACCCCTTTCTTGTCTTCCACGCATGCGCGACTAGTGGTGGAGGTTCCTCACCCTAACTCGAACAACTGGTCCCCTCCTTAATCCATCATGTCCTTACCCCAATGCCTCCATTAATCTGCTGGATTGCCAACTCCATTACCACTATGTAGTAGCATAAGCATTGGTGTAGAAGCAAGTTGAAGCGCAAGGCGGATGATGATGACGTGGATGGCCATGGTCGCCACCGTCAGGAATGGGTACGGGCGAACCTCTATGCTGTGAACGTGGAGAAGATTGCCACAGGGATCAACATCATCTCCACCAATCACGTCGCTCGCAGCGTCCCTGGCTATCGCTTCCTGATGCGGGACGACCCCAACCTCCCGTTCAGCCCGCCAGGATTCTTTACAACGATCACATCTCATGGCTAGACGACCTTGGAAGCTACGTAAGTTCCAATCTCTTGCTTATTGCTTCAGTCATATCATTGATTCATATTTTTTGAACTTTCATCGAAATCCTATGATCCTTCCGTCAAACAAATTGAACCATTTAAGACTATTCAGTATAGTGGAAGTTCTACTAATACTTGATATTTTGGTATTTTCATAGTGACGCAGTCATAATTTAGGTGAGAGTTGAGGAGTCAGTCATAAAAAATACTTTAATCTAAGGGTCTAGGTGTCAGTTTGTATTTGCAATGGAATCCTTGCTAAGTTATTCTACCAACTCGCAACAAACTTTGCAGAATATTCTGGCAAAACTGATGCTGCTGGATAAGTGGTCGGGATCAGTAGTGGTAAATATCAAGGAGGAAGACGAGACGGAAGCGGGAGATGACCCGAACTGGGTGGTGGCAACGAAAAGTGGGTGGTCCTTGTATCGAGGGACCGGAGAACTTGGACTCTCAAAATTGTATATAGATCGATGAGATATACATTGCCATCTTTGGAGGGTGTCGACATTACTATACCCACGTCTTAGTGGCTGCCCAACTCCGAATTTGCTTACATGTTCTACATAGGAGAACTTGAGCTCCTGAAGGTACAACTCCCACAGAGGCCCCACCTGGTTAGTGAGAAATGGCATTACGACGTCATAGAGGTGTTCGACAAAGTAATTGCATTCATTAGATTCCCTCCTGACAGGGAATGGATAATCTTGCACGACGACTACCTGCGACCGGAGAAGTATGTCGACGTCGTCTTCACCTGCGACTCCTATTGGTCCGACATACTGTAACGCATTTACGTGGTTAATAAACCTAGCGGTGTCGTGCATGTTTGGGTGTTCTTCAGCTGGGATGAGTCATGTTGTCGTGGTTAATAAACCTAGCGACCCTTGTACTAATTGTAATTAACACGCAGCTACACATGCAGCCCCGCGTGTCATTCAAGCTCCGGTGATCGAAGATGCTGGTGTAGTAGTAGATCCTGATCTTGGATCACGGTGCTACTTCCTAGAACCCCTCGAGGTCGACGCGAAACAGGATGCTGAACTCATGTGGATTCATATCAGGGGAGCACTGTACATTGTTGGTGATACAATAGAGATATGTGGACACTACTTTCTTCATACCCATCGCTGAGGTGTCGCCTTTTCTCGAGGTCCGCAAGTCTAGACAAAGACCTAGTAGAACATGTATGGAGCAAAGTCGAAAATTTGTAGGGATAATCTACGGTAAGCCCCTGGAGATATTGAACCTATGATTTCTCACATAGCCCTGGCTCCCGCTGTTGATGTTGCTATTGGTGCTGACGGCAAATAACCTGAGGCTGCTGCAGGAGTCTAGGAAGAACTAGCTGGTGTTGTTGCTGAGGTGCCAGCATTTGAAGTGTGGGTAGAAGACTGTGTGTTTACTGCACACTCGCATGCCTATCATGTTGACCCTCCAGATCTAACCCGGAGCTAAATGCACGTCAAGGGGGCCTTATCATTGGCTCATCAGTGGGGTCATACAACTTGATAGGGCATTATTCATGGCCAAATGTAGCATTCTGGTTCATTCCAACAATTCCACTAGCCCCAGGAACCTAGTGCTCAACTGTCAGATCCGATGAAACATTTATCTTTATCTTTAGTTTTCCCCATAGTTCTATGAAGTAATGCTTCTTTGCTCAAGACTTAGTTATGCTTACTTGTGTAAGACTAAGTTTTTGTTATTTGTGTACGAACAAGTTAATACTATGTGTGTAAGACTAAGTTAGGCCTATCTATATAATATTCAGTGAAGCCTATATTTGTGTGCGGCTCTAGATTGGTCACTAATATGCCCAACTTTTCTTTCCCTTCCCATAACAACAGAATTGTAGCATAGAACAAACAAACGCAATGTGCATACCTAACATTTTTCTAAAAACAGGATAACAACCAATTCAAGTTAATTGCAGTTTCAAGATTACTATCTAGGAAAAGTAAGGTGTCATCGGCATATAAAATGAATAGGTCATACAAACAGCTAGCAACATTGTCGATAGTGTTACTGTTATGAATGATACATGGTGTATGCATTTGAACGCATCACTAGAATGTGCCATCTATTCATGATTGATGACATGGATCTAGCTTCTGTTCACATATTTGCATTGAATCGCTAATGGATTTGTTCCCATATTTTTGGAAATGCTGATGAACTCCAGTCTCTCGGTAACATGCTTCGTCAATGAGCGCTTGATGATGCAATGCAAAGTATCGAGCATGGTCTTCATCATCATTACATTTAGGTTATCTCTATTTTGTCATTACAGAGCTACTAATTTCAAAGGAAATTCTTGTAAATAACATATTTGTACATGTTCTTCTACCACAAGCACAAGAAGAAAACTGGATGCAATTTCACCTTGTTGGCATTGTGCCGGACACAATGGATGTGGCCTTGGGTTTCGAAAAGCATGGCACGGTGGCTAGTGCGGGTGCGACCACGGAGACGGTGATCTATGATTCGGGAGTAGGTCAGTAGGACCGAGAAAGTTCGGCATGGTGACAGATATCCTCCGGGACTGCATTCTCATCTCCGCACCGTGCCATGGGTGCGGCCTTGGTGAGGGCGAGTTCCAAATCGGGAGGAGGAGGAGAGCGGGACGAGCATGCTTGACCAGGTTCTGGCTCTCACCCCTAAAGGAATTGGCATCCTAGATTCGCGTCGTGGCCACGACAATAGATCACCGCTGTGGGGAAGAAGAAGGCACCGACATACCCTCTAAGCATTTGACACGTTAACTATGGGTAACATTATCTGATTACAAGCAACTTGAACCCTTCTATCCCTTGGCATCTCAACTTTAGGGTCGCAAATTAAAAACCTCTTCCTCTCTCCTATGTGGTCAGTGGCTTGCCTCAGTTCAGTGATCACACCTGTAGCCGGTGCTACCGCTACCCACGGGCCTGAGCGGAAATAGCAGGCGGTTAGTCGTTATCGTCTCTCCTCTATCCTACCACTTCGCAGTGCACTGGTCGCGGTAGTCCATGCATTCTTCTCCGGTTGCATTTTCCGGAGTGAGCGGCAAGTAACGATCATCAACCTCAGAAGAGGAACCATGTTGTTTTCCTAGCACGCTCCTATGAACATGATACCGCCCGGCAGGTGGTAGCACGTACGATAGACGTTCTTCACAAAATAGCGCGGTTCACCTGTGCACCATGCAGGCGTTTGCCCGTAGCCAATGGCGGGAGGTGATTGCGTCGGTTGCGGAGTCTAATTCCGCTTTTTTGTATTTCTTTGTTTTTCATACATTGTTTTCTTCATTTTGCTTTTCTTATTTGCATATTTTCTTCCATGCTAGACTCGCTTTCCTGTTGCATGCATTTTTTGTAAGGTGTTGGGGATGTTTCTTGTTGTTGCCTTCTTGGTTGGCTATCGCCTCCCACATTAAACTGTAGTTGTAGGCTTTGCTAGCTACGGAAGTGGCTGTGACTTTTTTATTTTTCTAAGCTTTCGGATATTTCTCATTCTTTCATTATTCGTTGTTCGTATTTTTCTGCCCCCATCTTTTTTCCTTAGCTTTCTGTTCTTCTTGAATTTTCGCCTCTTTGTTGGTATGAGGCCACTGTACGCTACTACATACATGGTTAGCTATAGCCTCCCACACCAACCTGTGATTGTAGGCTCTGCTGACCACGACGGTAACGCTGACATTCGCCTACCTAGCTTTAGTTTTGTCGTCTTTTTATTTTCCTGAATTTGTTTGTACGATTTTACTTTTATCTCTCCTTTTTATCTATTTTTAGGATTTTTCTTTCTGTCTTTGCAAACTCGGATCCGAGAAACAAGCAAAATGCATTTTTTTCCTCTTTTATTTTTCGTATCTCTTTGCCTCCAATTATTGTTCTTCTTTTGGCCTTACGAAAGAATGCGACTTCTTCTTCTCCGTCCACCAGAACACCCGCGAACAAGAGACAAGAAAGAATGACAAAAGGTAAAGGTGAATGGAAATATCACGAAAACCTTAGAGTAGGAAGAATGAGAAAAGGACGATGAGATGCAAATAATTATAAAATAAATGAAATTATGAAGAAATAATTGTGGGTACATGGTAGAAAGGTAAAACGAGAATTAACCAGAAATCTCCCGAAAACAAGAGACTCGTAAGAATGAGAAAAGGATGATGAGATACAAATAAGGATTAAATAAATGAAATCCTAAAAAAAAATTGTGCGCACCCGATAGAAATGTAAATCGGATGACACATCATTTATGTGAAAAGTAAATTAACCGCTGCGAACTCAGCAAACAAGAGAGTTGACAGCTCAAGTTTTGCTCTTCTATCCATCGGTACTATGTAAACCTTGGCAGAAGCGATCATATGAGACGATTCGTGATAGACTCTAGCTTTTAAAGAATTACCTTCTGATTTTGGCTGCCATATATCATCATCATAAGGTTAGTCTACGTATTGATAACCTGGTAGACTTTTTTTTCCCTGACTTGCCCGCCAGCATGTCTGACGAACGATTCATCCTGCAATTGATTGTGACGTGCCAGGCTCAACACGATTGTATGTCCGCATCTTCAACTTTTTCGCCCGCTCGTGTGTCTGACGAACGTGTCATGTTGTTGTCGACGTAGATGCTATGTTACCATCGATAGGCTTCTTTTCCTATTTCGCCCGCTCACGCGTCTAACGAACCTAGTACACTACTATCAATGTCTACAACATAGTCGCTGTGACAACAACATAGCTCGGTGTCTTTTTTTACGGTTTCGCACGCTCGCGTGTCTGATGAAAGTGGCATGCTGCTATTGATGTCGACGTTGTGGCTGCAATCCCAAATTTCGTAGCTTGGTGGAACATGATGTTGTACCTATGATGGAACACGTGCTGTCTATTTAGACTACTCGCTTGGTTGTATCGTGCGAGGTCATGCCTAATGTGCATGCTTACAACCGTTGTCACGTGTCTCGTGGCTCGCACTATCAGAGAGTTGCACTGTGGAGAAAATAGTAAGGCCCGTACTCGCCCTATTAGCTCCATGGAGAGGTATCCGTAGGTATGGTACGTTCTAGAGCTCGTGGTTGGCGGCATATGCGCTTGATAAGTTCGCACTGCATGTGCTCGCTAGTTCTGATATTTATTATACAAGCATTTCAAGCACCGGTAGCCGTGGGTGAGGTGACTTATCGTCGAAGCTAGTCTACAAGTTTAGAGCTCGACACTTTACGCTTTGGTGTTGACAGGGTGGACTAGTTGTAGACACCACTCCCAGCCCCCTCTCATATGATAAATACACGAGAACGTGAAGAGCACATACGTGAAAAAGGTAGTTTTTGGAAATCATGCAAGCCTTCGGTGATGCTTGATATGAAACGTCACTGAGGGTTTTTTGATGTTCGATACTACACCAATGTGACCATGCATACGGCTTTAGAAGGACTGTCTATAGAAGGAAGGAGGGGGGTCGGGTGTCACCTTCGAAGAGGGGCGGTTGTTTTTCTGAAACGTGTCGCCACAATCTGAGACTAATGGCCAAGAAGTCAGTGAAGGGAATATGCCCGAGAGGCAATAATAAAGTGGTTATTATCTTATTCCATGTTAATGATAAATGTTTATTTTACATGCTAGAATTGTATTGATTCGGAAACATCAATACATGTGTGTTTAATAAACAAAAAGGGTTCCTAGTCATGCCTCTCTTATAGACTAGCTTGTTGATTAAAAAGATGATCAAGGTTTCCTGATCATGGACATTAGATGTTGTTAATAACAAGGTCACACCTTTGGTGGAATGATGTGATGAACATTCATCCGAAGTATAGCATTACGATCAAGTCATTATGTTTATATTGCTATAACATCATATGAAGTAATCTTAGTCCTTAGACCATAAGATCATGTTAATTGCTAACACAGGAAGAGTATCTTGATAACATCAAACGTCACACCCTAACAGGGTGACTATAAAGGTGGGTTCAGTGCTACGAAGGTGTTATGTTGAGGCTCATGAATCAAGAGTGGGATTTGTCCATCCCGATGACGGATAGATATACTCTGGGCCCTCTCGGTGATATCACATTGAAATAGCTTGCAAGCAAGTGATGTGATCACTAGAATGTTATATCACGGGAACGAGAAAAGAGTGCATGTCGGTAACGAGATCAAACTAGGTATGGAGATACCGATGATCGAATCTCGGACATGTAATATATCGTGGGACAAAGGGATTTAGTTACTAGCGTTAAAGGTTCTCACGATCACAGAAGTCATCGTTGAATATGTAGGAATCAGTATGGATCTCTAGGTCCCGCTGCTGATTATTGATCTGAGAGGGGTCTCGATCATGTATGCATTATTCGCGAACCGTAGGGTGACACACTTAAGGGATACCGACACCATTTGGAGCAAATATGTTTCAGATAAAGATTTAAGAAAGCGCTGGAATTATTTCAATAGACACCGAAACTGTTTCGGGTGAAAATGCTGAAATTGGTTCTGCATGTAATATTGAAATGTGGCAGGGGGTTTTATGTGAATGTTTGTTAATTAAAGTAATTAACAAAATTCTGAATAAAAATAATAAAAGAGTTTTATTAAATGAGAGAGCATTAAATTTGGAGAAATTTAATGCATTTAAAGTGGAGACTTTAAAAGAGAATGTGAAGGGGCAAATTTATGTGGAGGGAGTTACCACCACATGAATGGAGGAGGTGAAGAGTCACCTCCTCCATGCGCCGGCCATGAAGGAGGGGCACCCCCCTCCTCCTATAAAAGGCTACCCCCTCCTCACTTCTCACACACACCTCCTTGTGAAGGATCTCTCTCCCCCTCTAGTATTATTCCCCCATGGTCTTGGATTAGCGAGATACATGTTCCCGGTGGCTTTATCTGGAAAGGAGTTGTTGCTTCCGCTGCTTTGCTGGAGCGAGGGACGGAGGTTGTCGGGGTACTGGACGTGTGTGCGATCATGGATGCACCGCTGCTTTGCGGTGCTGGACTTGGTAATGCTGGAGCTGGATCTGATGGACGTGCTGGAGCCGGACCTGCTGAGATCGGCAAGTGTACGACTACATCAACCACGAGTTCCTACTCGTTAACAAAGCTCGTTGTCTACGAGGGTAAGTTCTCGTTGTATGTATGTCCACCCATTGCTTTGTACCTAGTAGATAGATCTTGGCGTGTAGTTCACACCGTAGGAAATTTTTTGTTTTCTATGTTGCGGACCCAACAGTGGTATCAGAGCCTGATCTATGCGTAGGTGCTTAGCACGGGTAGTACACATATGTTTATATGTGGGCGATGATGATCATGTTATTGATTCTTTCATGTATTTTGGATATTGGTGGCATAGTGGGATGAACCGGCCCGGACCAACCTTACATGTCATCGTACATGAGACCGGTTTCACGACTGACATGCAACTTGTTTTGCATAAGTGGCTGGCGGGTGTCTGTCTCTCCTACTATAGTCAATATCTGATTTACAACGAGTTGCTAATAACTTAGTTATCCTCGTTGTGGTTCATGTTCGTAGGTAAGAACGGTTCTATCTCCGAAAGCCTTAAGCCACTTAAAACTTGCAATTGATAAATTAGAGGCGTCTAGTTTAGATCGTTGATGGGCTAGTGTATTGATATGGTATTGTTGTAAGTAGATGTATGATAGATACTCTTACAACACACTCAACGTGTAAGTTCTATAGACCTTGGCCTTACACATAAAGGAATGATAGAGATCATACCACGATGCAAGTGATAGAGATCAAATGCATGGACCATATCATCTCACTTTACACATTAGATGTTAGCATCTTATACTGCTAGTTTGGCGTTTTCTGTAGCATTGTAAGATGATCCCTCTTTTAGATATCAAGATAAAAATGTGTTCTTCCTTAAGTATGCACCGTTCTATGGATCGTGATTCGAGACATCACGTGATGATCGGGTGTTCTCAACTCTACGCTTTCATGCAACGGGTGTAAGACAGTTTTACACACGCGAATACTAAGGTTCTTACTTGGCGAGCCTAGCATGTACAGACATAGCCTCGGAACACGGACCGAAAGGTTAAGCATGAGTCACATAGTTGATGTGATGACCATATTGATGCTCGCCTTTGAAGCTACACCGACTCACGTGATGATCGGACTTGGTGTAGTGGATTTGGTTCATGTAATCACCAAAAAGGCACGAGGGGTGTCATTTTTCAGTGGGAGTTCATTTCTAATTTGGATTAGTCGAACTCAATTTGTCATAAACTAAATCAAAGTGAATTTGCATAATTTGTTGTAGTCATTGGCATTCGTTTTCTACCTTATGCTTAGTTTTTTATTTGAGATAATAGAACTATAGAATTCTGGATATTTACTTTACGAACTGGTATCATATTGTTTTGAATGTCAATTTAAAGTTTATAAGTCCTATTGCAAACTTTCAGCAAACTCTATTTACTCCATGAAGTTTAATAAGTAGTATTAAATCAAGAGTAAGAATTCCAATGTTAGTATCTAAAGTATCATGTTTGCCTCCATGATTATTGATATTCAAAAGTTGTTTTAATATCAAGATTATATTGGAGCTGAAAATTGTTTCAGAAACCATCATGTGTGAAAGATATTGTGATATCTGAAATAATGTTTTTGGTTGCATTATGATAGAGTATAATTTAGCAAAATACATGTTCTCATATTGTATGAGAATTTGTGAAGGATGGAAATGTTAGGCATCCGAATCTACCAAAAAGGTTTTGGGAACTGATATTATACTCGTGATTCTTCCTTATAAGCTATAGTAGCTTGATCATGAAAGTTGTCATGATAAGGATGAATAGAAGATGTAAGTAAAATGTTTACTACACTAATAGATTACTAAAGAATGGATTTTTGAAAGAACACCAAACATTTGATGATGGTGATCCACTTCAAAGTGCAAGTCCAAAGGTATTAGTATTTGACTATATACGCTTTGTACCATGTGTCATGTTGATGACACCACTATTGATGTTGATAGATTCTTTTAAAAGAAAAGGAATTGCTGAAAGAGAATCTATAAAATATTAGGCAGAAAATAAAAGGTTGGAGATGTCCAACTTAGGTATATAGAAGATATACATGTTATGGCTATATTCCTTGATTGTTAAACAATGTGGTTCTTAGGTATTGGATACCGGTATTGGATACCGAATTGGTTGGTATGAAGTGTCATACAGGACAACGCAATTCATGAACTACAATGGCCTAAGTAACCAGCAAGAGAATGAGTGATGATGTTCATTGAAAACAAATAAAGTGTTATTGTGTTTTTCGTTGTCATCGAACCAAGCCTTCAAGATTTGTTTAAATAATTGTTATTTTGTTCCGGTATCATGAGAACAATGGTTGTTCAAATAATTACTGTATTCCATAAAGGATGGATGAACTTTTACAAGTCTAGTTGGAGAAATCACATCCATAAACACTATTGCTAAAATGTCGCAAGACAAATGATTGAAAGATCACTTATGAAGTGACATCGCTGTTTAAATTATATTTGAAAGGAAACATGAAGAAACTCCATGTTGATGGATTTTTGGAGCCTTTGATTTTGATCAATTGACGTATGTGAGACTTTCCTCGAGATAATTGAAACTCCGTCCATAGGCCAGAGAGGAACGAATGACTAGCTTATTGGAAATTGTGCATGCTGATGTGCATAGTCCATTATGTGTAGCCATATGCGATGGATCTTTTTGCTTCATATGCTTTCTCCAAAAATTTGAGTGAATATATCTGTATCTTTACTTAATAAGGAAGAAGTATGAAACATTTGAAAATTGTTCAAAGACTATCAAGATGAAGTGGAAAATCATTGTAACAAGAAAATAAAGTGTTTATGATTCGATCATAAAGGAAGATATTTGAGTTACATGTTTAGCAAAAACACCTAAGACTTGAGGAATTGTTCCATGATTTGTGTTTTCCCAAAAAACCATAGGAGTATGGCATATTCGAGAGATGAAATCAAACCATGTTTGACATGGTAAGATCAAAGGTGTCATTTATAAAACTTCCATTATGTTTTAAAGATTGAACCTTTAGGTACTACCACTTTTACACTAAAAAGAGCACCATCATGATCCGTTGAAATGACACCATATGAGTTATGGTTTGGGATAAAACCCAAATTGTCTTTTCTTAAATTTTGGTATGCTATGCATAAGTAAAATGTTTACAACCAAAGTCGGATAAGCACGTCTTTGTAGGTTATCCCAAAGAATTTGTTGGGAATTTATCCGTAACACCGAGGACAAAAGAGTTTGTCGCTTGGAACGTCAAGTTTCTTGAGAAGGAATTTTTCGTGAAAAGTTAAGTGGGAGGACAATAGAACTTTGATAAGGTTGTTGAACCTTAGCTATATGTGCTAATTAGCGCGGCGCCGGAAAGTGTCCCGGTGGCGGCCACAATGCTCATGGCTCTCGTGATTACAAAAGGTGTGATCTCGGAGATTAGAGTTCCTATAGAACCGTGTGGGTCGGTAAGAATCAAATAGTAAGATTTGATAAGCAAGTCGTTATTGTTTTGACAATAATGAACCAACGACATGCAAAGAAGCGATGATGGGCCCTGACTCCATAAAATGACTAGAAGTCATATAATCCGTGATAGTATCCATACACGAGAAATCAAGTTTCTGAACTTGGAAGACCCTCCGGAAAGGCGTGAAGCCTATCGGTCGTGTTTGGATCTATAAAGAAATAAGACATGGATGTTTAACATCTATAAAATAGTCGACATGTCGTAAAGAAGTTTACGACAATGTTCAAGGAGTTGACTATGACAAGATAAGATCTTTCATAGCGACATATAGTCTTGATGGATTAATGTAGCAACCACTACATATAATTTGGTATATGGTAGTTGAATAAACAAAACAAGGTTCTTATAATATAACGGTAACCTAGGACATGTACATGACATGGTCCGAAGGGTTTTCTTAATTCAAAGGGTGCTAAAAGGGCATGTAAACTTCAATATTTGAAGTAAGGATAGCGGAGTTGGAATCTTCACCATGATGAAACTGTTAAAAGAGTTTAAATTCATCGGAGATGATGAAGATGCTTGCATTTGCAAGAAATTAAGTGAGAGCGAAGAGACATATTTCTAATACATTATGTAGAGGACATATTGTTGATTGGAAATGATGTACCTTGAATTGACACATGTTAAGGATTTCATTAAAATAAGATCTCGATGAAAGACTTCGGCAAACCAAGAATATTAGGCATCAATATCTATATGGATAGATTAAGGCGCTAATATGGTTGTGCCAGACATACATATATAAGATATTGAAAGGGTTCAATATGAGATATTGAAAGGGTTCAATATGGAAACAACAAGAAAAGTTCTTGCTGCATGGAAAGAATTGTATTCAGATTCAAGTGTTTCAACACTTGGTGAGTAAAATCACATGAAGATTCTGAACGATTATACCGTGATATGTATATATCCAGAATGTCCTATGCTCTAAAGGTTATGAGCATATACCAGAATGATTCATAAGATGATCATTGGGCAATAGTAAAGATATTCTTATGAGCTTTGGAAGAACTAAGAATATATAATGTATAAGTGACAAATAGTTAAAGCTAGTTCATTGTAAAGTGTTACATTGATACTAGTTTTGTCACAAGATACAAATTAAATTTATCTCAATTTAGACTATGGGTGGCACAATATAATGGAAAGGATGTTCCATGATGGATTTGGATGAGTTCCAAAGTTGAGATATTGTGACGGATACTACAACAAAAGGCTAAGTATATGACTGCTATAGTAGCAGCATAGGAGGGTATTTGTGTTAAGTAGTTTGTTATCAAACTAGGTATGGTTCAAAGTGGGCTAATACTATGAAGATATATTGTGTGACAATAATATCAACATATTTTAACCCGAACGAACTAAAGGTCTCACCAGAGGACCAAATTTATACAATGCCATCTCATTTGAGAATGAGTGATGCGTAGAGACGCAAAGACATGCAAATACACACGGACCTGAAACTGTCAGATCCGGATATTATGTTAACCACTAGCAATTGCGTATATGCAACACCAGAAAGCCATAGGTGTTCAACACGCAAAGTTTTTCAAACTTGATTATTGACTCTAGTGCAAGTGGGAGACTGAAGGGAATATGCCCGAGAGGCAATAATAAAGTGGTTATTATCTTATTCCATGTTTATGATAAATGTTTATTTTACATGCTAGAATTGTATTGATTCGGAAACATCAATACATGTGTGTTTAATAAACAAAAAGGGTTCCTAGTCATGCCTCTCTTATAGACTAGCTTGTTGATTAACAAGATGATCAAGGTTTCCTGATCATGGACATTGGATGTTGTTAATAACAAGGTCACACCATTGGTGGAATGATGTGATGAACATTCATCTGAAGTATAGCATTACGATCAAGTCATTATGTTTATATTGCTATAACATCATACGAAGTAATCTTATTCCTTAGACCATGAGATCATGTTAATTGCTAACACCGGAAGAGTATCTTGATAACATCAAACGTCACACTGTAACAGGGTGACTATAAAGGTGGGTTCAGTGCTACGAAGGTGTTATGTTGAGGCTCATGAATCAAGAGTGGGATTTGTCCATCCCGATGACGGATAGATATACTCTGGGCCCTCTCGGTGATATCACATTGAAATAGCTTGCAAGCAAGTGATGTGATCACTAGAATGTTATATCACGGGAACAAGAAAAGAGTGCATGTCGGTAACGAGATCAAACTAGGTATGGAGATACCGATGATCGAATCTCGGACATGTAATATATCACGGGACAAAGGGATTTATTTACTAGCGTTAGAGGTTCTCACGATCACAGAAGTCATAGTTGAATGTGTAGGAGTCAGTATGGATCTCTAGGTCCCGCTGCTGATTATTGATCGGAGAGGGGTCTCGATCATGTCTGCATTATTCGCGAACCGTAGGGTGACACACTTAAAGGATACCGACACCATTTGGAGCAAATATGTTTCAGATAAAGATTTAAGAAAGCGCTGGAATTATTTCAATAGACACCGAAACTGTTTCGGGTGAAAATGCTGAAATTGGTTCTGCACGTAATATTGAAATGTTGCAGGGGGTTTTATGTGAATGTTTGTTAATTAAAGTAATTAACAAAATTCTGAATAAAAATAATAAAATAGTTTTATTAAATGAGAGAGCATTAAATTTGGAGAAATTTAATGCATTTAAAGTGAAGACTTTAAAAGAGAATGTGAAGGGGCAAATTTATGTGGAGGGAGTTACCACCACATGAATGGAGGAGGTGAAGAGTCACCTCCTCCATGCGCTCATGAAGGAGGCACCCCTCCTCCTATAAAAGGCCACCCCCTCCTCACTTCTCACAGACACCTCCTTGTGAAGGATCTCTCTCCCCCTCTAGTATTATTCCCCCATGGTCTCGGATTAGCGAGATACATGTTCCTTGTGGCTTTATCTGGAAAGGAGTTGCTACTTCTGCTGCTTTGCTGGAGCGAGGGACGGAGGTTGTCGGGGTACCGGACGTGTGTGCGATCACGGATGCACCGCTGCTTTGTGGTGCTGGACTTGGTGATGCTGGAGCTGGATCTGATGGACGTGCTGGAGCTGGACCTGCTGAACTTCATCATGATCTTGAGATCGGCAAGTGTACGACTACATCAACCACGAGTTCCTACTCGTTAACAAAGCTCGTTGTCTACGAGGGTAAGTTCTCGTTGGATGTATGTCCACCCGTTTCTTTGTACCTAGTAGATAGATCTTGGCGTCTAGTTCACACCGTAGGAAAATTTTTGTTTTCTATGCTGCGGACCCAACAGTCAGGGCCCTTGGTAGTCGTGCGCTATGGCTCCTGGGACCCCCCTACACTTTTGGCTTGGCGACTTCTCCACTCGATCTTCCCCAGGTGAAAGTCTCGTGTGTTGTCATGCCCATCATCATGCCGGTACTTTCGCTAACCGTCACAGACCATCTTGAGTTTAAATTATTGGTTGGTGTCGTGCCCCTGCTTCTGGTGGAAAGCATAGGACAGACGTGAGCTGACTTGGCTACCCGTCCCTTCCTATTATGGGCACTTCCGATTGCCTTTCGCCTGGTTGTTCTTGCCGCATGCAAACAGATGCCCTTCTTGCACTTTTTCACGTAGAGCTTTGCCACCATGGACATATTCTCGCCATGATGGCCGATCTTGTCGAGCACTCTGGTATCAGTGACACCTTCGGTAATGGTGGATATGACCTCGGCATATGAGACTCCGGGATCTTGACGCAACATTGGCCGAAACACGGTAAGTACTTGTAGACGGTCTCGCCATCCCCTGACATACTTGATGAAGGTTGTCGTACGTGAGGGCTAATCCATCCGCTCTTATGAAGAGACTACAAAGCGCGTACCACGAGACGACAGATCCCTTGGGAAGGTTCAATAGTCAGGTGTGCGTCGTGGCCTGAACCGCATGGGGAACTTGTTGGGTCCGCAGCATAGAAAACAAAAAATTTCCTATGGTGTGAACTACACACCAAGATCTATCTACTAGGTACAAAGCAAACGAGTGGACATACATCCATAGAGAACTTACCCTCGAAGACAACGAGCTTTGTTAACGAGTAGGAACTCGTGGTTGATGTAGTCGTACACTTGCCGATCTCAAGATCGTGAGGAAGTCCGAGCACCGCAACTCAGCAGCGCATCCTTACTCGCACACACGTTCAAGCTACCGGACAACCTCCACCTCCTCGCTCCAGTGATCCAAAAGCAAGGCAACTCCTTCCGCATTTAAATGCCACCGGGAACATGTATCTCGCTAATCCGAGACCATGGGGGAATAATTCTAGAGGGGGAGAGAGATCCTTCACAAGGAGGTGTGAGGATGAAGGAGGGAATGGGTGACCTTTTATAGGAGGAGGGGGGTGCCCCCTTTCTCCATGGCCGGCGCATGGGGGGGTGACCCCTCACCTCCCCCATTCATGTGGTGGTAACTCCTCCACATTAAAATGCCTCTTCACATTCCCTTTTAAAGTCTCCACTTTAAATGCATTAAGTTTCTCCAAATTTAATGCTCTCTCATTTAATAAAACTCTTTTATTAAATTTATTCAGAACTTTTTTAATTACTTTAATTAACAGACATTCACATATAGCCCCTTGCAATATTTCAATATCACATGCAGAACCACCTTCTGCAATTTCACCCGAAACAATTTCCGGTTTCTATTGAAACAATTCCTGCGCTTTGCAATTCTTTCGTCTGAAACATATGTGCTCCAAAATGGTGTCCGGTAACTCTTAAGTGTGCCACCCTACGGTTCGCGAATAATGCAGACATGATCGAGACCCTTCTCCGATCAATAATCAGCAGCGGGACCTGGAGATTCGTACTGACTCCTATACATTCAACAATGAATCCTGTGATCGTGAGAAGCTTTAACGCTTGTAACTAAATCCCTTTGTCTCTCGATATATTACATGTCCGAGATTCGATCATCGGTATCTCCATACCTAGTTTGATCTCGTTACCGACATGCACTCTTTTCTCGTTCCCGTGATATAACATTCTAGTGATCACATCACTTGCTTGCAAGCTATCCTAATGTGATATCACCGAGAGGGCCCAGAGTATATCTATCCATCATCTGGATTGACAAATTCCACTCTTGATCCATGAGCCTCAACATAACACCTTCGTAGCACTGAACCCATCTTTATAGTCACCCTGTTACGGTGTGACGTTTGATGTTATCAAGATACTCTTCCGGTGTTAGCAATTAACATGATCTCATGGTCTAAGGATAAAGATTACTTCGTATGATGTTATAGCAATATAAACACAATGACTTGATCGTAATGATATACTTTGTATGAATGTTCATCACATCATTCCACCAATGGTGTGACCTTGTTATTAACAACATCCAATGTCCATGATCAGGAAACCTTGATCATCCTGTTAATCAACAAGCTAGTTTATTAAACACACATGTATTGATGTTTCCTATCAATACAATTATAGCATGCAAAATAAACATCTATCATATACAAGGAATACATAATAACAACTTTATTATTGCCTCTCAGGGCATATTTCCTTTAGTCTCCCACCTGCACTAGAGACAATAATCTAGTTCACATAGTGATAAATCTAACACCCATGGAGTTCTGGTGTTGATCATGTTTTTCCCTAGGGAGTAGTTTAGTCAACGGATCTGCTACATTCAGGTCCGTGTGCACTTTACAAATCTTTATATCTCCATCCTTGACATGCTCACGGATGGAGTGAAACCGGCGCTTAATATGCTTGGAATTCTTGTGAGACCTTGGTTCCTTTGCGTTGGCTATGGCTCCATTGTTGTCACAATAGATCACCATCGAGTCCAACACACTGGGAACCACACCCAGTTCCGTTATGAACTCCTTCATCCAAACCGCTTCTGCTACCGCTTCAAGCAAAGAACATATTCCGCCTCCGTTGTTGCTCCAGCCACCATAGGTTGTTTGGAGCTCCTCCAACTAACTGCTGCTCCATTCAAGAGAAATACATATCCGGATTGAGACTTAGAGTCATCCGGATCAGTGTCAAAACTAGCATCGACATAACACTTAGCGACTAGCTCTTCTTCACCTCCGTATATAAGAAACATATCCTTAGTTCTTCTCAAGTACTTCAGGATATTCTTGACCGTTATCCAGTGTTCCGAACCTGGATCAGATTGGTACGTACTAGTCAAACTAATAGCATGTGCCACATCCGGTCTTGTACATAGCATGGCATACATTATAGAGCCTATGGCTGAGGCATAGGGGATCTTATCCATTATCTCTCTTTCTTCCGCCGTAGCCGGACTTTGAGTCTTACTCAATGTCTTGCCTTGCAACATAGGTAAGAACCCCTTCTTACTTCCGTCCATATTAAACTTCTTTAATATCTTATCAAGGTATGTACTCTGCGATAGCCCAATTAGGCGTCTTGCCTTGCAACATAGGTAAGAACCCCTTCTTACTTCCGTCCATATTATCTCTATAGATTTTAATGCCTAATATATATGAAGCTTCACCAAGGTCCTTCATCGAAAATTTGCTGTTTAGATAACTTTTAACACTGTTTAAAAGATCTAAATCATTTCCAATCAATAATATGTCATCTACATATAATATCAGAAATGCCACATTGCTCCCACTCACTTTCTTGTAAATACAAGCCTCTCCATAAGTTTGGACAAATCCAAACTCTTTGATCACCTCATCAAAGCGGAGATTCCAACTCCATGATGCTTGCTTCAGTCCATAGATGGATCGCTGAAGTTTGCACACCTTATTAGCATCCTTAGGATCGAAAAAACCCTTAGGTTGTATCATATACAACTCTTCTTCAATATTACCATTGAGGAACGCAGTTTTGACATCCATCTGCCATATTTCATAATCGAAATATGCAGCAATTGCTAACATAATCCTAACCGACTTAAGCATCGCTACGGGAGAGAATGTCTCATCGTAGTCAACTCCTTGAATTTGTCGAAACCCCTTTGCGACAAGTCGAGCCTTATAGATGGTCACATTACCATCAGCATCAGTTTTCCTTTTGAAAATCCATTTATTCTCAACAGCTTTTCGATCGTGAGGTAAGTCCACCAAGGTCCAAACCTGGTTTTCGTACATGGATTCCATCTCGGATTTCATGGCTTCTAGCCATTTGTTGGAATCCGGGCTCATCATCGCTTCTTCATATGTCGCAGGGTCATCCATTTCATCAACCATGAAATTCACAACAGGATTGCCGTCAGAGCCACGTGTCCTGCTTGACCTGCGAGGTTCGGTAGTGTCCTCTTCCGGAGTTTCATGATCAATATCATTAGCTCTCTCTTCATTAGGTGAAGTCAACTCCGAAACAACTTCCGGTGCTGATCCACTCACCATTCCATGAAGAGAAGGTTCAATAACCTCTTCGAGTTCTACCTTCCGACTACTCACACCTTTTGCGAGAAACTCCTTCTCAAGAAAGGATCCATTCTTGGCAACAAAGACCTTGCCCTCAGATCTGTGATAGAAGGTATACCCAATCGTTTCATTAGGGTATCCTATGAAGACGCATTTTTCCGTTTTGGGTTCGAGTTTATCCGGTTGAAGTTTCTTCACATAAACATCGCATCCCCAAACCTTCAGAAATGACAGCTTAGGTTTGTTTCCAAACCATAATTCATACGGTGTCGTTTCGACGGATTTAGATGGTGCCCGATTTAAAGTGAATGCAGCTGTTTCCAGTGCATAACCCCAAAATGATAAGCAGTAAGTCGATCGAGACATCATAGATCGAACCATATCCAATAAAGTACGATTACGCTCGACACACCATTACGTTGTGGTGTTCCGGCAGGCGTGAGTTGTGAAACTATTCCACAGTCTTTCATATGTGTGCTAAATTCGTAACTAAGATACTCTCCTCCACGGTCGGACCGCTGAAATTTGATCTTTCTGTTACGATGATTTTCCACTTCATTCTGAAATTCTTTGAACTTTTCAAACGTTTCAGACTTGTGTTTCATCAAATAGATATATCCATATCTAATCAAATCATCCGCGAAAGTAACAAAATAGCGATATCCACCTCGCGCTAACACACTCATTGGTCCACACACATCAGTATGTATGATTTCCAATAGATCTATCGCCCGTTCCATTGAACCGGAAAACGGCGTTCTAGTCATCTTGCCCATAAGGCATGGCTCACATGTATCAAATGATTCAAAATCAAGTGATTCCAAAAGTCCATCAGAATGGAGTTTCTTCATGCGTTTAACGCCAATATGACCTAGACGGCAGTGCCACATATATGTAGATATATCATTATCAAGTTTAATCCTTTTAGCATCAACATTATGAATATGCGTAATACTCCTATCGAGATCCAACAGAAATAAACCATTCAACATAGGTGCATGACCATAAAATATTTTATTCATATAAATCGAACAACCATTGTTTTCAGACTTAAATGAATAACCACTTTGCATCAAACACAATCTGGATACAATGTTCATGCTCAGTGCAGGCACCAAATAACAATTATTCAGGTTTATAACTAATCCCGATGGCATATGGAGAGGCAGCGTTCCGACGGCGATCACATCAACTCTTGATCCATTGCCGACCCGCATCGTGACCTCATCCCTTACTAGTTGTCGCTTGTTCCGCAGCCCCTGAACCGAGTTACATATATTAGCAACCGATCCCGTATCAAATACCTAGGTGCTACTGTGAGTACTAGTCAAGCACACATCAATAACATGTATATCACATATACCTTTGTTTGCCTTGCCGGACTTCTTGTCCGCCAAATACTTGGGGCAGTTGCGCTTCCAATGGCCAGTCTCCTTGCAATAGTAGCACTCGGTGTCAGACTTAGGGCCATCTCGGGGTTTCTTTTCAGGCGTGGCAACAGACTTTCCACCCTTCTTTCCCTTGTGCTTGCCTTTCTTGTCCTTCTTGAAACCGGTGGTCCTATTGATCATCAACACTTGATGTTCTTTCCTAATCTCCACTTCTGCAGTCTTAAGCATTGTGAAGCTCGGAAGAGACTTCTTCATGCCCTGCATATTATAGTTCATCACGAAGCTCTTGTAGCTAGGTGGCAGAGATTGGAGAACATGATGTATGCCTAAGTCAATGGGAATCGTTACTCCCAAGGGCACAAGCTTATCGGCTGCATCAGACATTTTGAGTACATGCTCACTAACGAGCTATTTTCCTCCATCATGCAGCTAAAGAACTTTTCTCAGCATTATAACTCTCTCACGGCAGCATGGGTATCGAAAATCATTTTCAATTCTCCCATGGTATCAAAGGCATTGCCATTTTCAAACGTCGAAGTTCTGGCTCTAGCCCATACAGTATGCCGCAATGAACTAAGTTGTGGTCCTCCTGACGAGTTATATAGATGTTCTTTTCCTTGTCAGGGGCATCAGGAGCTGGTAGGGGGTCTAGCGGCACATCTAGCACATATTACTTTTGTGCAGCAGTGAGGAGAATCCTCAAATTCATAGCCCAGTTGGTGAAGTTGCTACCATTCGCAGCAAGTTTCTCTTTCTCCATGAACACATTGAAATTAAAAGCAGGTGGTGCCATCTACAACAGAATTTGTAAAGTATATTTAGACTAAGTTTATGATAGATTGAGTTCAACTAATCCAAATTACTAATGAACTCCCACTCAAAAACGACATCCCTCGTGTCCTTTTGGTGATTACATGAACCAAATCCACTACACCAAGTCCGATCATCACGTGAGTCGGTGTAGCTTCAAAGGCGAGCATCTATATGGGCATCATATCAACTATATGACTCATGCTTAACCTTTCGGTCCGTGTTCCGAGGCCATGTCTGTACATGCTAGGCTCGTCAAGTAAGAACCTTAGTATTTGCGTGTGTAAAACTGTCTTACACCTGTTGTATGAAAGCGTAGAGTTGAAAACACCCGATCATCACGTGATGCCTCAAAACACGATCCACAAAACGGTGCATACTTAAGGAAGAACACATTTTATCTTGATATCTAAATGAGTGATCATGTTATAATGCTACCAAACGCGCCAAACTAGCAGTATAAGATGCTAACATCTAATGTGTGAAGTGAGGTGATATGGTCCATGCATTTGATCTCTATCATTTGCATCGTGGTATGATCTCTATCATTCCTTTGTGTGTAAGGCCAAGGTCTATGGAACTTACACGTTAAGTGAGTTGTAAGAGTATCTATCATACATCTACTTACAACAATACCATATCAAAACACTAGCCCAGCAACGATCTAAACTAGACGCCTCTAATTTATCAATTGAAGGTTTTACGTGGCTTAGGGATTTCGGAGATAGAACCTGTCTAACCTACGAACATGAACCACAACGAGGATAACTAAGTTATTAGCAACTCGTTGTAAATCAGATATTGACTATAGAAGGAGAGACAGACACCCGCCAGCCACTTATGCAAAACAAGTTGCATGTTAGTCGTGGAACCGGTCTCATGTACGATGACATGTAAGGTTGGTCCGGGCCGCTTCATCCCACTATCCCACTAAGTACATAGAAGATGCAATAACATGATCATCATCGCCCACATATAAACATATGTGTACTACCCGTGCAAAGCACCTACGCATAGATCAGGCTCTGATACCACTGTTGGGTTTGCAGCATAGAAAACAAAAAATTTCCTACGGTGTGAACTTCACGCCAAGATCTATCTACTAGGTACAAAGAAAACGGGTGGACATACATCCATAGAGAAGTTACCCTCAAAGACAACGATCTTGGTTAACGAGTAGGAACTCGTGGTTGATGTAGTCGTACACTTGCCGATCTCAAGATCGTGAGGAAGTCCGAGCGCCGCAACTCAGCAGCGCATCCGTACTCGCACACACGTTCAAGCCACTGGAAAACCTCCACCTCCTCGCTTCAGCGATCCAGCAGAAACAGCAACTCCTTCCAGACGAAATTCCAACGGGAACATGTATCTCGCTAATCCGAGACCATGGGGGAATAATTCTAGAGGGGGAGAGAGATCCTTCACAATGAGGTGTGAGCATGAAGGAGGGAATGGGTGGCCTTTTATAGGAGGAGGGGGGTTCCCCCTTTCTCCATGGCCGGCGCATGGGGGGGTGACCCCTCACCTCCCCCATTCATGTGGTGGTAACTCCTCCACATTAAAATGCCTCTTCACATTCCCTTTTAAAGTCTCCACTTTAAATGCATTAAGTTTCTCCAAATTTAATGCTCTCTCATTTAATAAAACTCTTTTATTAAATTTATTCAGAATTTTGTTAATTACTTTAATTAAAAAACATTCACATATAGCCCCTTGCAATATTTCAATATCACATGAAGAACCACCTTCTGCAATTTCACCCGAAACAATTTCTGGATTCTATTGAAACAATTCCTGCGCTTTGCAATTCTTTCGTCTGAAACATATGTGCTCCAAAATGGTGTCTGGTAACTCTTAAGTGTGCCACCCTACGGTTCGCGAATAATGCAGACATGATCGAGACCCTTCTCCGATGAATAATCAGCGGACCGGAGATCTGTCGACTCCTACACATTCAACGATGACTCCTGTGATCGTGAGAACCTTTAACGCTTGTAACTAAATCCCTTTGTCTCTCAATATATTACATGTCCGAGATTCGATCATCGGTATCTCCATACCTAGTTTGATCTTGTTACCGACATGTACTCTTTTCTCGTTCCCGTGATATAACATTCGAGTGATCACATCACTTGCTTGCAAGCTATCCTAATGTGATATCACCGAGAGGGCCCAGAGTATATCTATCCGTCATCTGGATTGACAAATTCCACTCTTGATCCATGAGCCTCAACATAACACCTTCATAGCACTGAACCCATCTTTATAGTCACCCTGTTATGGTGTGACGTTTGATGTTATCAAGATACTCTTCCGGTGTTAGCAATTAACATGATCTCATGGTCTAAGGATAAAGATTACTCCGTATGATGTTATAGCAATATAAACACAATGACTTGATCGTAATGCTATACTTTGGATGAATGTTCATCACATCATTCCACCAATGGTGTGACCTTGTTATTAACAACATCCAATGTCCATGATCAGGAAACCTTGATCATCCTGTTAATCAACAAGCTAGTTTATTAAACACACATGTATTGATGTTTCCTATCAATACAATTATAGCATGCAAAATAAACATCTATCATATACAAGGAATACATAATAACAACTTTATTATTGCCTCTCAGGGCATATTTCCTTCAGAACTATTTCGCCATGTTGCGGTCATCGACGCCTACTACCTCGAGCCGGTGGTGTATAGCTGTAACAAATCTGTGCGGTTGGACGTCCCATCATGGCATGGGGGCATCTCTGTCTTGAACATGGGTGTCCATACCATGCGGGCAAGGTGTTCGGCAAGCATAGGACAGCTGCTACTAAGAGTCTCGATTCTGCCTGCGAGGGCTATGCGGTTCTTGCGCCCCATGGCCGCGACATCTCGGGTGATGCGGGTTTCATGAACACGGCATCGCGCGGGCGTAACGTGAGCATATTCCATTGAGAGTGCTACTCATAGGTTGTCGGCGAATCATGCCGGCCACACTTCATGAGGGGGATGCCTGCTCTGGGAGTCCCCAGACTGGGCGGTGAGAGGTGGCAACGGTGGCGAGTCATGGGCCAACACTCCTTCCAGATTTTCCGGGGGCTGGTGAAGGGAATATGTCCTAAGAGGCAATAATAAAGTTGTTATTATCGTATCCCAAGTATATGATAGATGTTTATTTTGCATGCTATAATTGTATTAATTCAAAATTTTAATACATGTGTGTTTAATAATATAATAAAAGTTTCCTAGTTATGCCTCTCATATAAACTAGCTCATTGATTAACAAGATGATCAAGGTTTCCTGATCATGGACATTGGATGTTGTTAATAACGAGGTCACAACATTGATTGAATGGTGTGGTGAACATTCATCCAAAGAATAGCAATACGATCAAAGTCATGGTCTTAAAATTGCTATGACATCATAACAAAGTAACTTTAGTGCTTAGACCATGAGATCATGTCAATCACTAACACCGGAAAAGTAACTTGATAACATCAAACTTCACACCGTAACAGGGTGACAATAAAGTGGATTCAGACACTCCGATAGTGTTATGTAGAGTCTCATAGATCAATAGTGGGATTTGACAATCCCTATGATGGAGAGAAATACTCTAGGCCCTCTTGGTGATATCACATTGATGTAGCTTGCAAGCAAGTGATTAGATCACTAGAATGTTATATCACGGAAACAAGAAAAGGGTACATGTTGGTAACGAGATCAAACTAGGTATGGGGATACTGATGATCGAATATCGGACATGTAATATATCGCGAGACAAAGGAATTTAGTTATAGACGTTAAATGTTCACACGATCATAGGAGTCATCGTTGAACGTGTGGGAGTCAGTACGGATCTCCATGTCCTGCTGCTGATTATTCATCGGAGAGGGGTCTCGATCATGTCTACATTATTCACAAACCATAGGCTGACACACTTAAGGGATACCGACACCATTTTGAGCAAATATATTTCACACAAAGATTAAGAAAGCATTGGAATCATTTTGATGGAAACCGGAATTGTTTCGAGTGAAATTGTAGAAACTAGTTCTGCATGTGATATTGAAATGTTGTAGAGTTTTTTATGTGAATGTTTGTTAATTAATGTAATTAACAAAATATGCATAAAATAAATAAAATAGTTTTATTAAATTAGATCTTTCATTAAATTTGGTGGAAATTTAATAGAGGTGAGTGGAATTTTTAATGGAGGCATGTTTATGTGAGTGGGAGCTCCACCCACATGAATGAGGAAGAGCTGGGGGCACCTCCCTTAGCCGCCGGCCATGGAGAGGGGTTGCCCCCTCTCCTCCTCTCATCTCACACCTCCTAGTAAAGGATCTCTCTCCCCCTCTAGAATTATTCTCCCATCGTCTTGGATTAGCGAGATACATGTTCCTGGTGGCTTTGTCAGAAAGGAGTTCTTGCTTCCGTTGCATCGTTGGAGCAAGGACATGGAGCTTATCGGAGGACCGAATGTGTGTGCGATCACGGATCCGTCGTGGAGTCGCGGTGCTATACTTCCTCACGGTCTTGAGATTGGCAAGAGATCGACTATATCATCCACGAGTCAAATCTCCTTACGCTTTGTCGCTCTTCAAGGATATGTTCTCTATGGATGTATATCCACCTGTTGATTTATCTAGGTAGATACATCTTGGTGATTAGTAGTTCACAGTGTAGGAAAATTTATGTTTTCTATGCTACGAACCCACCACTGGGTATGAATTGTCCCACGCGATGTCCCCGAGTGCTGTGAGGCGTGTGCGCCACTCCTCTCTCGCGCCTTCCGCAGGTGAGTAGTGGAGAAGTTCTTTCATAATGAGCCATGCAGCGCTGGCATGAGTGTTCCTTCATGCACACAAGTAAGCGCGGCGCGCAAGGATGACGCGCCAATGTGGCCCGGTGGTATAGCTCCTTGGAGAGAGCATGCGGGGATCCCCACATGCCTTCAGTTGTTGTTGTGTCTGGGGAGACAACGTGGCAAGAACTCTAGTCCTTGCTTGCTCCTCTCTACTGGGCAGTTGATGCCATAACGTCATGGTTGAGGACCCTCGTGAGGAGGTAAAGTCCGTACTCCTTCTTGGTTGTATTGCTCTCGTAAGGTTACAACGATGGACGAATGTCTAGGTTTTATATCCCAAGCATCGATGTCCACTAAGGTTGCGGAACCTCTCCTTTTATAGTGGCGCCCGCGCCTCTTCCAGCCAAACTTTGAGCAGTAAGTGTAATGCCCGGAAAATATTCCATATTAGAAATTTCTTGTTATTTTTATTTTGTTAATTATCATGACAACATGCATATTTTGCCTCTAAATATTTTCTCAAAAATCCTATTTTTTTCTACATTAGTCCCCTCCTTTAATTTCAAATTAAAATCCTGGTATTTCAGGATATTTTATTTGTCTAAAAACTATATATAAAAGTGTTTCTAAAATTAAAACTAATAAAATATTTTGTTAGTGGGCGAGGCAGCCAGACGGCTCGGCACAAAAGCCCGGCCGCAAGCCACCTATCACCCCAAAAGAAACTAAACCCTAATCCTACCCTGCCCAGAGGTACACACACATCAGAATCACACCCGTCACGACACTCGTACAAACCCACACGCAACTAGCACCTAACACACAGCACACCACCCAACCTGAACCCGCACGACACGACCTACACTCACGCTGCACAACACAACACACGCACACGGACTCATGCAACACACACACGGGAGTCCCTCCCTGTCTCGCTCGCGGTCCTCACCTATCCCATGTCGCCCATCCCCAACCTCCCGATGGGATTCCATCCCATGAGTCATTGTCGCCTCACTCTCGCCTCCCTCGTTGGCCTAGCAACCTCCTCCATTGGCTCTAGCCACCGCCAGGGGCGCGCCCTCGCTTCCCTGCCGCCTCCAACTAGTGCCCTCCCTGCATCGATCTCTATCTCCATGTCCCTTGTGCATCGGTGCCCATTGCCGCCCTTTTCATATCGCCCCTGACCACCTCTGCGCACCCCGCCTCCACGGACACCCTCCTCCCGAGCTCTTCCCCATGGTCGGCGCCCTGCCTTGCTTCCTAGCGCCACCCTGTTTCCCTTGTCCTGGTTCGGCACTGCCGCCCTCTACTTCTACCTGTGAGTCTAACCCTACCATCACCGGAAGGAGCCCGAGTTCCTCGACCGTCGCCCTTCCTCCGGTTCCCTGCAGACCCACCTGTTCTCGACGCCAGCACCACAAGCATGAACACGTCCAGCCCATGTATGGTTCTTATGTCCTACCCAAGAACCCCACCGCTGCAATCTTGTGTTTCTCTTCAGGTTCTGCTGCTCGCAGAGACATCTAGGATGTTTTCCTGGATATGGTGAATCAGGTCCTAATTTGTTGGTGGACTGCTGATGATACTATTGTTTAGCTTCGATATGGCAAGATGGTGCGGATATTTGTCTACAATATTTTGGCAAAATGTTAAAGATGCTGGTGGACGAGACCTACAAGCTGGACAAGGATTCTGAGGCACCACTTGTGTTGGTTAAAGTTCGTCATCGACCATCGAAGTCTGGAACCCGAAGATGGTGAGGCCCAATCCCAAGATCTCCTTCCCTAAAACCTCAAGACCTCCTTCGGAGAATATCAAGATCCCCGATCCTGGACCCAAAGTCCGAACCCGAACCATCCAAAGCCAATACCTCCGAACCTGAATGTGTGACCTCTATCCGAGCCCCTATTTTATAAATGCCATATAACTTGTTGCATATCGAATCATTCGTACTTACATACATAGCTTGTTGTTTGGGGGCATTTAGCTGACTCACCTAATAATTATATATGGAGTGTATATGCGCGTTATTTTTGTCTTATCCTGACTCTATTTAAATTAGTGTAGCCAACATATGTCATGTTATGCCTTGTTAATACAACATTTAATTGCGGGGTACGATGGCTGTAATAATACAACACATTTTAGCAATATAAATTGTGTCATTTTTCTATCATATGATGCTCCATCTAACTATTGTTATGCCTGATTTGCATGATTACTTGTTTTTATTAAATTCAATAGGAGCTTTGCACATTTAGTAGTTTAGGTAGAATTTCATCCCTTATCTTTGACATATGTATAGGTGTTGATGATGATTATGGATAAAACAAAGGCAAAAGGAACAAAGAGAGCATAGTATGGATGACCCGTAGGGACCAGACTTAGCCATCTGAGGTATTGGAAAAGTAAAAAAATTCAACTTGTCAAAATAAATATCCAAGACCATAGGGTTATATTCCTCGATGATACGAATTCAACGAGGCCAAGAACACCCAAAACGGAGTTTGTATAAAGAAATGGCGACCAAAATATTAAAGAGTACTCAAGGTTTAACGACAGACTATACGGCGGGAGCAAAAATTCTTACCGTATAACTCCCGTCGTATAGTTGCTAAAAAGGGTGCAAACGATGGGATTTCGTCCTCCGGAAGCTCCAGCACCTTCCTTGAGTCATATGACGGTATTGGGGGAACCCTAGGGCACCCCCAAGGCCTATATAAAGGAGTAAGGAGTCAAAGAAGAGAGGAGGAAGCCGCCATACACCATATACAAGATCTAGATCCCAGCTACCGCCTCCATGGCAGCGCCTTACCGGCGTGCCGCCTCCATAGCCTCTATAGGTCCACCAAGATCCAGATCTCCATCAACACCATCAAGCCATCCAAGCAAGAAGAGGAGCAGAAGGAGGACGCAGCCATCACTACACCGACGCCACCACCACAGCGCCGTCATCACCCTCTCCATCGCCGCTACTCCTTCATCCTTCCCCATCATGATATCCGTGATGGGTTGTAACATGGCTTGAACCCCCTTTTATTAATGTTATGATGATTTGAATAATTGAAGTGTGGTGTGTTCTTATTAATTAATATATTTGTGCTTTCTCTTTACATTGTTCTATTCATGATATTATTCTAGTGGTTGGAGACGTCTAATCCATTGTTGAGGAATTTACTAGGGATTCACGGAATGTCACAAAACTTATCATTAGTCTCTGCTCTTCCATGGGTAGAACTAAATAGGCTATTTGCTATATGTGATTTGCGGAGGCAATAGTAGCTTAGGTTGCACCGCCCAGATTCCCTCAAGATCAGTCATGATATAGATAGGTATAGTGTTGCGAATTGCTTGACCCCGAAATGACAGACGGGATATCTTATGACTAGCACACTTTCTTAGGAGTACGGTTGTACGGAGAACTTAATGCCTTTTCTATGGTTTACCTTGATTGGTCTTTTACCTTAATACACTATTCTCTTACGAGATAACCCATGTCTGAAGAGGGTGTGGACATTTAATTTGTTTAGTTGCCACTTACCAACAGTGGGAGACAATGGTTTATGAGGGACCGCCACAATTATAGTTAATAGCTATTCCATAAGCACTTATCATACACACTGGTACACACAACATTACTTGAGGAATCATAGCATTAATATTTCATCTCATTGCATTCACCTCTTTTCAGTTTTACTTTTGTTCTAGTTTTCTTCAGTTCTAGTAGTAGTTATTACAAAACGTCTTAAATTTATTTATCCAATAAACTTATAGAATAGGATATTTCCAAACTACGGTTTGGGTGCGAACATGGTCGGATTGACAACGTGGCTGTGTGCTCGTGTTCACCGAGCTCCCATCAGGAAAAAATCTTTAAATATTTGCTGCTACAAGTACTGCAATTAACCCTGTTATTGGTGCAGGAACCCAGTCATCAAATTGGTGCCGTTGCCGGGGAGCAAAGCGTCCGTTTATCTACTCGCACATAGTTTATTTCATTTTCTTGATATTATCTTACTGCTATCTTTTATATTGAAAACAATAAAAATTACAAAACTAAAAAAATTTAAAAACTGTTGCTACTAATCATGTCTTCCGAGATAAATTTTGTTCAAGAGATAATACAAGCATTGGAGGAGATAAAGGATTCAAGTTCATCAAGCCTGGTTGCAAGACATGAGCTGATAAATAAATTGTTGGGCCAATTGGAAAGGCATTCATTATGGTTGCATGCTAATGATGGATCTTATTGCATAATTTGTATAACAGATGACCACCTTAATTTTCAACGTAAGTATTCCAGCAATCCTACTCTACACTATTATAATAGAGTTAAATCCTATGCTAGTTTGGAAGTACTAGAATATTTTCTTTTCAAAGGTGCATCTGAAATGGTATTTAAACTAGGAAGTATTGATGTTGAAAGTGAAGCACTTGATGGAATTTTTAATTTAGTATACCTCATATTCCTCTTTTGTGACAATAATTTAAGTAATAATGCATTGGTATTATATTATTTGAAGCGGTCTAAAACCGCCATGGAGAAAGATAACCTTTTGCAGGACTCACTAAAGAGTGAAGAGGAAAAGGAGCACAAGGAGGAAGAATGGATTGATCACCCGCTCAAACCTTCGACTCCTACTTTTGATTATATCGTTGCTATTAAAACACTAGTCAATGAAAAGGAAGAACAAAAAGACGAGGTTGACAAAGAGTCACACTACAACTTTTATTTGTGATGCCTCTCACTCTAGTAGTGATTTTTATGATGCTAAAACTGTTGATAATTGTTCTGCGAAGGCCTTGTGCCTAGACACTCATATGGAGAGCATTAATAATAATGAACTAGAGATAGAACCTTGCTATAATAACATGCAGGGTCCTGAACTCCCTGCTATGAAGGAAGAATAATATGAAGTGTTCCCCTACACAGGTAACCAAGGTAAATATTTAATAATTTTATATGAATCTCAAATCCGCTCCTGGTAGCTATACACAGACGCATGTTCACCAAGCTTGGTGCATCAACACTCGCTTGAAAGCAAGAACTTGTTCATCTACATGATGCCGATGCACCGTAAGCGGGTACGACTCTGACCAAACTCTACTTCAAGATGCTCCAAGCTGGTATGTACAACCTCACCTCGAGTCGATATCCCTTGGGATCCAGGTTGGAAATGTATGGAGCATCCTAGCCTGGCTTTATGGCTTTAAAGAGAGCGCTTCCCGAGAGGCAACCCGGAAGTTAATAGGTGTCTTTCTTAGTTTTGCGACTCGAGTCTAGCTGCATTCATGTTGCATTGGCACTTTATTTTTCGCATGTATTTTTATTAGAGTAATCTTGTGGTAGTTTTCAAAAGGTAGAATTTATTGTCACTATATTATGTGTTGCATAAACTCGGTAAAATAGAAGAGAAAATTAGTTTCAGGTGAATCCTTCAATTATATGTATTTGTTGGTCGAAAATTAAAGTTGTTATTTTACCGTCAAAATATGGTGTTTATTATGTTTCAGGTTAATAACGAATCCTCGAAGAAACAGGTGAAGATTGGCGTTTCTAGAAGGTTTAACGACCAATAATACGGCGGGAAATTTTTTCCGGCCGTATGGTTGCGGTCGTATATTTATCTATCCCATCTCCGAATTTCTATTGCAGGGTACTGCAAGTTTAACGACCAACTATATGACGAGACGTTTACGGCGGGACCTTTTTGGTCCGGCCGTATAGTTGCAGCCGTGTAGATCTCGACGCCATCTACCCTGATGTTCAAGGTATTGTAAGTTTAACGACCAACTATACGGCGGGACATTTTTGGTCCCGCCGTATAGTTGTGCCTGTATATTTGGGAAAACCCCTCAAACGCTAACTAGAAGGTAACCATTGCTCAAAATTTCATTCTTTCTTCCTTCTTCTTCTAAAAACCTTGAAACACCACCTAGGAGCTTCTCCCATGTTTTAAAGAAGCCGAGCTTATGTAAACAATAAAGTTCTATCTCATAAATTCCTTAAGTTGTATTTCTCTTTACTAGTTCATGTTTTGTTTTTGTTTTCTTTCATTAGTTGGGTGAACGAACTTCATTCGTACACCACACCGTTATCTTTTATTATGTGTGTTATTTTCGTAGGGACTTGAGCCTTGTGTGACGTCGTGTATGGTAGTGCCAACCGTGCAAACACTCGCATGAGCCACTTGGTTGCTTAAATTCAATGTTTCAACAACTAGTGTCTGGTAAAACCTTCCAACTCGAACCTATTTTAAATAAGCACATAGGGGCTACAAAATCGTGTCTCGTATCCTGTTTCACTTGCACCTCATAACAGTATAGGATAGGCCGCTTCTAGAACCAGTTTGTTGACTTAAGTGTGCTGCTTAGGTTGATGAACCGACTCAGTGGGAATTGTATTTTTATCACTTGTGAGCCAAACCCGTGTCTTAAAAACACAAAAATATTTTGTCTTCTTTCTAGTATTGTTCCTATCAGGTTCTTAAGGAAGGCATACATCGGATCGTGAAGCATTCATTGAAGCAAAGGTTCTTTGTCCATCAAAGTAGAGGTTAAAACCACCTCAACGGTAAAGTGTGTCACCCTTGCTTTAACTTAAGCTTGGGGAGGTAACCACTTCTTACACTCTCTTTTGATAACTGCATTTTCTCTTTTGTTTTCATGATCTTCTCATGTTTGTATTCTTAGCTTGGGGAGGTTATTTTGCATGCATATAGTCTTCTGCAAAGTTCTTTATCTTAAAAAGTTTTCATGCTATTGTGTATCCCTCTGTTTTTTAATGCTTGCTTAGGTGAGTTTTTTTTCATATTTATATAAGGGATATACTTGCTCATGTTAGGACCCATAGGATACAAGCCATAGCTTTGATGCACCTTGTTCAACTTTTATCTGGCTTGTGAAAAATATTGTGATCATCTAAATATACATTTCCATGTTCTCTATATTTTGAAAAGAAAAAATAATAATAAAGAAGTTCTTCGAAACTTGCTAGTTGTCACTGTTCAGAATTTTCTTAAGTGAATGGTGATGGAGTAGCACGACCCCATAGTGTTGGAAATGATTGTCTTAATAGATGCTTACTGACTGAGTTATCAAATAAGAAATAATGTTTCAAAGTTTCGAGATTACATATGCCAAAAATTTGTCTAGGAAATCAAAGTGAGATATTTCTTTCTGCGTGTCTTGCACCACTATCGCACAGCATGTGATGCTAACAACTCCGCTGGTCTTTGGACAATCCAAAAAGAGGAAACTCTTGGATTTTGCTATGAGTTGCCCAACATATGTAGCAAAAATGCTATATTTGGGTATGCATTGGTACTCTCATGGGCCTATGTTAAAAGAAAAAGTCGAAATACTCCTCTAACCGTTATGAGAAATCATTATACCAAAAAGGGAAACCTTAGTAATGGTCACGAGTGTCCTTCCTAGCCTACACAGTCTCGATTGAACATATACCACTCTTTTGGCATGGTCTCGTTACTAAGGAATATATTTTCTATGAGCTCAACAATCGAAGTTTTCACTTGAGAGACTTTTAATAGAAGGCATGAGTGGGCAGCATTGGAAAACTATATTTCTATTTATGATTGACAACTAACCGTGTTCAGTTTTGCTTTATACAAATAAAAATACAAAAATACAATAAAGTGCGTATAGAAGGATCACAAGTTTACTTGTAAGCTACATTTAACTTTGACATGAGGAATAGAAGTTTTTGACTAATCTCTAGTGGTTTGGAATAATATAACTAAGCTAATATTGCCTTGTATGATTATGCGCTCTCTTGCTTTGAGCTTGCAGGAAAAACAAGGATACAATGCATTGATTTCCAATGATAAGCAAGATCACATCCATTAAGTTATCGATCCCTTTTGCTCCAGGACAAGCAAGATCTAACTTGGGGAAGTTCATGGCTGTGATAATACAACACTTTTTAGCAATATAAATTGTTTCATTTGCCTATCATATCATGCTCCATCTAACTATTGCTATGCCTGATATGCATGATTACTTGTTTTTATTAAATTCAATATGAGCTTTGCACATTTAGTAGTTTAGGTATAATTTTATCCCTCTTCCTTGTCTTTGACATGTGTGTAGGTGTTGATGATGATTATGGATAAAACAAAGGCAAAAGGAACAAAGAGAGCATAGTATGGAGGAGCTGTAGGGACCAAACTTGGCCAATTGAGGTGTTGGAAAAGTAAAAATTTCCAACTTCTCAAAATAAAGATCCAGGACCACAGGGTTGTATCCCTCGATGAGACGAATTCAACGAGCCCAAGAACACATAAAATAGAGTTCGCATGAAGAAATGGCGATCAAAATACTAAAGAGTATTGAATGTTTAACGACCAACTATACGGCGAGAGCAAAAAATTCGGCCGTATAGCTCTCACCGTATAGTTGCCAAAAAGTTCGCCAACGACGGGATTTCGCCCTCCGGAAGCTCCAGAACCTTCCCTAAGTCATATGACGGCATTGGGGGAACCCTAGGGCACCCCCAAGGCCTATATAATGGAGTGAGGAGTCAAAGAAGAGAGGAGGAAGCCACCATACACCATACGCAAGATCCAGATCCCATCTACCGCCTCCACGGCGATGCCCTACCACCACGCCGCCTCCATAGCCTCTACAGCTCCACCAAGATCTAGATCTCCATCAACACCATAAAGCCATCCAAGCAAGAAGAGAAGGAGAAGGAGGACGGCACCTTCACCACAACGTCGCCACCATCAGCGCGCCGTGATCACCATCTCCATCGCCACTACTCCTTCATCCTTCCCCATCATAATCTTTGTGATGAGTTGTAACATGGCTTGAACCCCTTTTATTAATGTTATGATGATTTGAGTAATTGAAGTGTGGTGTGTTCTTGTTAATTAATATGTTTGTGCTTTCTCTTTACATCGTTCTATTCATGATATTATTCTAGTGATTGGAGACATCCAATCCATTGCTGAGGAATTTACTAGGGATTCACGGAGTGTCACAAAACTTATCATTAGTCTTTGCTATCCCATGGGTAGAACTAATATGCTATTTGCTATAAGTGATTTGCGGAGGCAATAGCAGCTTTGGATGCACCGCCCAGAGTTCCCTCAAGATCACTCATGATATAGATAGGTATAGTGTTGCGAATTGCTTCACCCTGAAGTGACAAATGAGATATCTTGTGACTAGCACACTTGCTTAGGAGCACGATTGTCCATAGAACTTAATTCCTTTGCTCTGATTTACCTTGACTGGTCTTGTTACCTTAATACACTATTCTCTTACGAGATGACCCATGTCCTAAGAGGGTGTGGACAATTAAGTTGTCTCGTTGCCACTTACCAACGGTTGGAGACAACGGTATATGAGGGACCGCCACAATTATAGTTAACAACTATTCCATAAGCACTTATCATGCACACCGGTATACACAACATTACTTGAGGAATCATAGCATTAATATTTCATCTCATTGCATTCACCTCTTTTCAGTTTTACTTTTGTTCTAGTTTTCTTCCAGTTCTAGTAGAAGTTATTACAAAACGTCTTCAATTCATTTATCCTAGCAACTTATAGAATAGGCTATTTCCAAACCATGGTCTGGGTGCAAAACTGGTCGCATTGACAACGTGGCTACGGTGTCGTGTTCGCCGAGCTCCCATCGGGACAAACTCTTTAAATATTTGCTACTACAAGTACTGCAATAACCCTGTTATTGGTGCATGAACCCAGTCATCAGGGTAGATAAACATCTTGAACCATAATATTCATTTGTCAGGACTCTGATTCCTCTTAATACTGCTAAGTTAGGCCGCATCTTTCCATGTCGTGCATCATATCATAAACATGATGAATCTTCCATTGTTGTATTAAATATTTCCTCGGGTGTTCTTTCTAGTGTTTTACTTCTTCAGCGGATAGGATAATGATTTGATGTGAGCTACGACAAGCCTTTGGGTGCCCAACATTGTCTGTCAGGCGAGCATTCTGCCACTTCTACCTATTTTGCATTTATAGTATTTACTTCCTTCCTTTGATCTATTGTCGATGCTTTAGTACCACACCTTTATTTATCTACTCCCCTATATTGCACTGTGTTGGGTCCGCAGCATAGAAAACAAAAAATTTCCTACGATGAGAACTATACGCCAAGATCTATCTACTAGATACAGAGCAACGGGTGGACATACATCCATGGAGAACTTACCCTCGAAGACAACGAGCTTTGTTAACGAGTAGGAACTCGTGGTTGATGTAGTCGTACACTTTCCGATCTCAAGATCGTGAGGAAGTCCGAGCCAAGAACTCAAGCGCATCCGCACTTTTCACACGTTCAAGCCACTGGACAACCTCCACCTCCTCGCTCCAGCGATCCAGTGGAAGCAGCAACTCCTTCCATATGAAATGCCACCGGGAACATGTATCTCGCTAATCCGAGACCATGGTGGAATAATTCTAGAGGGGGAGAGAGATCCTTCACAAGGAGGTGTATGGATGAAGGAGGGAATGGGTGGCCTTTTATAGGAGGAGGGGGGTGCCCCCTCTCTCCATGGCCGGCGCATGGGGGGGTGACCCCTCACCTCCCCCATTCATGTGGTGGTAACCCCTCCACATTAAAATGCCTCTTCACATTCCCTTTTAAAGTCTCCACTTTAAATGCATTAAATTTCTCCAAATTTAATGCTCTCTCATTTAATAAAACTATTTTTATTAAATTTATTCAGAATTTTGTTAATTACTTTAATTAACAAACATTCACATATAGCCCCTTGCAATATTTCAATATCACATGCAGAACCACCTTCTGCAATTTCACGAAACAATTTCGGTTTCTATTGAAACAATTCTGCGCTTTGCAATTCTTTCGTCTGAAACATATGTGCTCCAAAATGGTGTCCGGTAACTCTTAAGTGTGCCACCCTACGGTTCGCGAATAATGCAGACATGATCGAGACCCTTCTCCGATCAATAATCCGTAGCGGGACCTGGAGATCCGTACTGACTCCTACACATTCAACGATGACTCCTGTGATCGTGAGAACCTTTAATGCTTATAACCAAATCCCTTTGTCTCTCGATATATTACATGTCCGAGATTCGATCATCGGTATCTCCATACCTAGTTTGATCTCGTTAGCGACATGCACTCTTTTCTCGTTCCCGTGATATAACATTCTAGTGATCACATCACTTGCTTGCAAGCTATCCTAATGTGATATCACCGAGAGGGCCCAGAGTATATCTATCCGTCATCTGGATTGACAAATTCTACTCTTGATCCATGAGCCTCAACATAACACCTTCGTAGTACTGAACCCATCTTTATAGTCATCCTGTTACGGTGTGACGTTTGATGTTATCAAGATACTCTTCCGGTGTTAGCAATTAACAAGATCTCATGGTCTAAGGACAAAGATTACTTCGTATGATGTTATAGCAATATAAACATAATGGCTTGATCGTATTGCTATACTTCGGATGAATGTTCATCACATCATTTCACAAATGTTGTGACCTTGTTATTAACAACATCCAATGTCCATGATCAGGAAACCTTGATCATCTTGTTAATCAACAAGCTAGTCTATAAGAGAGGCATAACTAGGAACCCTTTTTGTTTATTAAACACACATGTATTGATGTTTCCTATCAATACAATTATAGCATGCAAAATAAACATCTATCATATACAAGGAATACATAATAACAACTTTATTATTGCCTCTCCGGGCATATTTCCTTCACACTGGTTATCCCAATGACTTTGTTTTGAATAGCTAGTTTTTCCCTTGCGAGTGGTAGGCATTCTTAGTACCGCTCTCATATAGGTGAACCCTGATATTTGGATATGGTTGATACCATGTTAATCAAATTGGTGATGTTGGTTATGGTTATGGTTTCACCGAATGATAAGGCCCTACCAGGGACCACCTTTGGGAACTGCTTGAGCCGACCTAGGACCCGTTCATTCTATGGTACAAGTTCTGAGTTGATCGAGCTAACCAAATGTGGGGGCCTCCGGGATCCCCCCTCAGCTACTAGCGCTATTCCTTTATAATGAGGGTCACGAAATTGGTTTTCCATTTGGTGCATACACATAATATGTCCTCAGACATGAGTGAGTTGAATATGTCTTTGGATTGCGTACATAAATCACGGTATGAGGTGCGGCACCCATGGTGTGTACAAGTTACCCCGTAGGGCCTGATCCATCAATAGATGGTAATGTTGTTCCTTCCTTGGAATCATTGTACCTCTTGGTTAGTTCAACACAATAGGTGATACCTATGGATATGCGCGTAGTTATGGGACAATTTTTGTTGTGATATTCGGACGACTTGCGTAGTATGTTTCCAGATGGGTTGCATACTATCAGGATCATAGAGAATGTCAGTAATGGTTTACCTCTAACAACTTGACTAAAATTTCAAGATCACTCATGATATAGCAGCTTAGGATGCACCGCCCAGAGTTCCCTCAAGATCACTCATGATATAGATAGGTATAGTGTTGCAAATTGCTTCACCCCGAAGTGACAAATGAGATATCTTATGACTAGCACACTTGCTTAGGAGTACGATTGTCCATAGAACTTAATTCCTTTGCTCTTATTTACCTTGACTGTTCTTGTTACCTTAATACACTATTCTCTTACGAGATGACCCATGTCCTAAGAGGGTGTGGACAATTAAGTTGTCTAGTTGCCACTTACCAACGGTTGGAGACAACGGTATATGAGGGACCGCCACAATTATAGTTAACAAGTATTCCATAAGCACTTATCATGCACACCGGTATACACAACATTACTTGAGGAATCATAGAATTAATATTTCATCTCCTTGCATTCACCTCTTTTCAGTTTTACTTTTGTTCTAGTTTTCTTCTAGTTCTAGTAGTAGGTATTACAAAACGTCTTCAATTCATTTATCCTAGCAACTTATAGAATAGGCTATTTCCAAACCATGGTTTGGGTCCAAACTGGTCGCATTGACAATGTGGCTACGGTGTCGTGTTCGCCGAGCTCCCATCGGGACAAACTCTTTAAATATTTGCTACTACAAGTACTGCAATAACCCTGTTATTGGTGCATGAACCCAGTCATCAGGGTAGATAAACAACTTGAACCATAATATTCATTTGTCGGGACTCTGATTCCTCTTAATACTGCTAAGTTAGGCTGCATCTTTCCATGTCGTGCATCATATCATAAACATGATGAATCTTCCATTGTTGTATTAAATATTGCCTTGGGTGTTCTTTCTAGTGTTTTACTTCTTTAGCGGATAGGATAATGATTTGATGTGAGCTATGACAAGCCTTCGGTTGCCCAACATTGTCTCTCAGGCGAGCATTCTGTCCCTTCTACCTATTTTGCATTTATAGTATTTACTGCCTTCCTTTGATCTATTGTCGATGCTTTAGTACAACACCTTTATTTATCTACTACGCTATATTGCACTGGTTATCCCAATGACTTTGTTTTGAGTAGCTAGTTTTGCCCTTGCGAGTGGTAGGAATTCTTAGTACCGCTCTCATACAGGTGAACCATGATATTTGGATATGGTTGATACCATGCTAATCAAATTGGTGATGTTGGTTATGGTTATGGTTTCACCGAATGATAAGGCCCTAATAGGGACCACCTTTGGGAACTGCTTGAGCTGACCTAGGACCCGTTCATTCTATGGTACAAGTTCTGAGTTGATCGAGCTAACCAAACGTGGGGGCCTCTGGGATCCTCCCTCAGCTACTAGCGCTATTCCTTTATAATGAGGGTCACAAAATTGGTTTTCCATTTGGTGCATACACATAATATGTCCCCAGACATGAGTGAGTTGAATATGTCTTTGGATTGCATACATAAATCACGGTATGAGGTGCGGCACCCATGGTGTGTACAAATTACCCCGTAGGGCCTGATCCATCAATAGATGGTAATGTTGTTCCTTCCTTGGGAATCATTGTACCTCTTGGTTAGTTCAACACAATAGGTGATACCTATGGATATGCGCGTAGTTATGGGACAATTTTTGTTGTGATATTCGGACGACATGCGTAGTATGTTGCCAGATGGGTTGCATACTGTCATGATCATAGAGAATGTCAGTAATGCTTTACCTCTAACAACTTGACTAAAATTTCAACGTGTGTGTTCCACAAGAGGACCTTCTTGACTGGTCTTTGAGGGGGAAATCTTCGGATGGCTTATGCTTGGTATCATATTATTTTTATCGTATAGCACTCTCCTATCTCCCTATAATTGCCGAAGTTGTAGCATGTCTCTATAGGTTAGATAATGTAAGCTTTGCTGCCGCTGAGTCCACCATATATCCCTTGTAGGCGAGGACTGCCAAATTATAAGACTCCATATGAACTGGCCTCAATATTGACCGCTCTCTTTCTGTTTTCCTTTGCCCTTTGTCGGCACCCCTTTGTCTTGTCATGTATGTGCTCCATGATGTTAGAAAGGTTACCCTTCCGGCTTTGCCACAACAGGGTCATGGACGCCACTTGGTTATTCTTCAGGCCTCTTAGTCCCATTTGGTTCTTATCTGTACTCAGATACTATTTGGCGTTCTTCATGACTTGTATCTTTCTATTGTATCATTTGTATTCTTGACCCGTCGAGTTGTTGTTGTATATATATATATGTTTCCCTGTGGATCCTATTCTAAACTATTGTGATGTAACTACTTGTGGAAAATCGCGCCCACACGAAAGTTTCTAGTGGGCGTCTTTGAATCGTTCTATGCGGATTTTGACAGAAATGTTGAGATCTGTATAGACCCAATTATGGGGCATTACAGGAAGGGTCACCACATTCCCGTCTAAGGAGTCTGGTGCACATACTCACCCTATATGGACTAGGTATAGTTCTAGTGGGGGTGCTCCGGTCTAACGATGTAGTCAACAATGACGCCTCTCCTGCAACATCGCGTCATCTCCGTCCTCCTTGCACAAAAGCAGTAATGTTGGGATCTATGGGGCGTCGGTGTCGTAAGCCTGGCTATAACACCAAAGAGAGAATGTAGAATCTTAATTAAGAGACGAGGGTAGAGCACAACGGGACTGCCCGTTGAATTGTCATCTTGCTGCCGCGGTAGAGTTATGCTTGTGCCCCTAGTGGGGCATCGCTAGGAATCCATCACCTTGTCAGATGATGACTCTGGTACTTGCGCCTGTTCCAAATCCCCCATAGAAACTAGAGGGATGTTCCCCTCTTGAGATCTCTAAGGAGAGTGCAATGTGGGCCCAGGAACCTGACGGGACCCAGCACCCCTTGTACCGATGGTCCAACATGCACAAAAACCGTATCCTTCTAAGTCTGTTGTCAGTCGTCCCAACGATCATTTGTTTATAGCTCGTAACTCGAGACCCCGTTTTGGCTTCTTTCTGGCATGACAGAGCTTTTACTAGAGGCATCAAGATGTCTCCTCTCCTCTTCCTCTTCTTTGCCACTATTTATACCTCCTTCTCGTCGCATAGAATAATCCTCTGGCCTAAGAATTCCATAGATGCATCTCTTCTCTTATTTGTGTAGGCGATGTTGTATGTTACACATGGTCATGTGCTCTTCATCTTCTCTTATTAGTGTCCTATGGAGCATGCAAGACCTTTGTGTCGAACCGGTGAAGATGGTGTTCCTTCTTTGATGGCCACAGAAGAAGCGGGGACGGGATAGCATGCCGTATCGACAACCTATGGAGAAACGACAACAAGATGCCGTTGAGGTGCCATGAAGATCATCATGTGGTGGAGGTGCCATCAGCAGCTTCAGGTCGTGGATGTTCCATCAAGAGCATCAGGTCGTCGAGGTTCCATCAAGAGAATTATGATGGGAGGTGCCATCGACAAAATCTAACTACTGAGGTGTCGTTTAGATCATCAAGCTTAGCCTGTCTCGGGATGACAAGAATAAAACATTCCTTGGCCATATGGGTAGAGTAGAATGTATATGGCCAGGCTATCATGGAGGGGCCATCGAGAGTATCACGCGGTGAAGTTGCCATCAAGATCATCAGGCCATGGAGGTGCCATAAAGATCATAAATTTTTTCCTACCTACCAGATAGTTTGAGTAGAATGTAGATGGTGAAAGTTCCTTCCTGTCGTGTCCCTAGAGAGTACTCACTCTCTTTTTGTCATGTAATAATGTGTATTTTTTATCTTTACAAGTTGTTTTTATTCCTTTCGTGTAATGTTTTACTTAGACAAGTAGGCGTTGTTGTGTGATGTCTGGTTATCAATCAGAATATATACAATAGGATGAAATATCTACATTTCATGTCCTACGTTGTATTAAAATGATGTGATATTATTCCCAAAAAATCTATCGGTCAGCATTCCGAGAGCAGATCTTTCCTCACGTGGATATACCACGGTAGTATCATAAGGGATTTTGCCTATCGGTCGCGCCCTAGGGGCGTAGAGAGAAGTCTAGTTATGAAATAATGACTGAATGAATATACACTTGTTTGTAGATCAATGGTATGCAACAATTTCTCTTTAGCTAGTACATTAGAGATAGAGAAACTATAGGAATTTGGAACAAACTTTGTGTACTAGTACCGCAGTGTGAGGATAGTTCTAAAAGGTGCTAAGAGAGACTATGTCTTGGAAGCAACTCTTGGTGATGCTCTTGCTGATAACGCTACTACCGAAGCATTGAATGTCTTTCAGTCATGTAGTGATGACTATATTGTTGTCCAATGTGCCTTGCTTTCATCCATGGAACCAGATATTCAGAGGAGGTTTGAAGACTAGGGTCCATATGAAACAATTTCTGAATTGAGGAGAATGTTTGAGAAGCAAGCCCAAGCTGAAATATATCAGATATCTGAATCCCTATTGGATTGTAAGATGGCATAAGGAGGCACGGTTAGTGCTCATGTAATCAAGTTACACTAGTATATTTAGAGGTTGGAAGCATTGGACGTTCCTTTTCCTACAGAACTAGGAATCCAGATAATCCATAAATCACTCACACCTAGTTTTGCTGGGTCTATCATGAACTTCAACATGCATGGGATGAAGGAGAAATTGGCCGAAAAATTTGCAATGTTGAAGGTGGCTGAAAAGTACGTATAGAAGAACACTAATCATGTGATGATGGTGAAGAAAAATACTCAATTCAAGAAGAAAAAGTGTGGGGGCAACAACGAGAAGAGGAACTTGGTACGCCACGCTCCTAATAAGGGCAAGGAGCTAAGGCCTGGTCCATCCTTAGATGTTGAGTGTTTCTTCTGTAAGGAGAAGGGTAACTAGAAGTGGAACTGCCCGAAGTACTTAGCGGAGAAAAAGAAGACTGGATCGCCAAGCTCAGGTATATACATGTTATTGTTGTTTACTTGCATGGTCATATGAGTAACTATTACGTACTTTATACTAGATCGGTTGCTAACATTTCAAATACAACACAAGAGCTGCAAATCCTAGGAAGCTTGGCAAGAACAAGGTGACGATGCGCGTCGGGAATGGAGCAAGTGTTGAAGTGATTGCCATTGGCATAAGGCCTCTACATGTATCATCAGGATTGATATTAGAACTTAGTAATTGTTACTTGGTACCTGCATTATGTCAGAATATTATATCGGTATATTGTATCTTACAAGATGGTTATTCATTTAAATCAGAGAATAATGGTTGTTCGATTTATATGAATATGTCTTCTATGAAGAGTTGGCTATTTATTATCCATCTTTATTGTGATGCACACATCCATAACACCGAGGCTAAATGTCGAAAGACCAATGAATTGAATACCAAATACTTGTGGCACTGCAGATTGGGTCACATTGGACATAAACGCATGAAGAAACTCCGTGGTTATGGGCTTTTGAGTTCATTTGATTTTCAATCTTTTCATACATGTGAAGCATGTTTAATGGGTAAGATGGAAAAATCAACATTGAGTGGATTTGTTTAATGGGTGAGTGACATGTTGGAGATAGTACATACTAATGTATGCGGTCCAATGAGTACACCCGCACATGGTGGATTCCTCTACTTTATAACCTTTACCGAAGACTTGAGTTGTTATGGTTATATTTATCTTATGAAGCATAAGTCTGAAACATTTCAAAAGCTCAATGAATTTCAGAATGAAGTAGAGAATCAATGTGATAAGAAAATATAGTTTATCGGGTCGGACCGTGGAGGTGAATATTTGAGTCACTAGTTTAGCGAACATCGTAGAGCACGTGGAATTATTTCACACCTTACGCCTCATAGAACACCCCAACATAATGGAGTGTCAGAGCGTTGTAATCAAACTTCGTTGGACATTGTGAGATCTATGATGTCTTTAACTGATCTCCCTTTGTCATTTTGGGGTTATGCTATAGAGACTACTACTTTTACACTCAATATAGTGCCATCAAAATCCATTGAAATGACACCTTATGAATTTTGGTTTGGCAAGAAACCCAACTTATCGTTTCTTAAAATTTGGGGATGCAATGCTTATGTAAAATGTTTGCAGACAAACAAGATCGATCTCAAGTCGGACAACTACGTATTTGTAGGTTATCCTAAAGATATTGTTGGGTATTCCTTTTACAACAAAATCGAAGGCAAGATATTTGTCGTGGGAGGGGAGTGTTTCTTGAGAAGGAATTCTCTCTAAAGGTTCAAGTGGGAGGACAATTGAGCTTAATGAGGTTCTTGAACTAGAGCAAGATGGGTAGAGTATCGCAACACCAAAATTGTTCCAGAAATTCCTATGGCAGCATCAGATGTTGTCGCGCCTACAAGCATTGTAATCCTGGAAATTACAGCTCCTGTTGAATCACGTAGATCTGGTAGAGTTCGTCTTCCAGTCATAAGATTTGAAGATGAAGTTTTATTGTTGGACAATGATGAACCAGTTACATACAAAGAAGCTATGATGGGCCCTGACTCCGTCCAGTGGCAAGATGCCATGAAATATGAGATAGAATCCATGTACGAGAATTATGTTTGAAACTTGATGGACACTCCTGAAGGTGTGAAGTCTATAGAATGTAAATGGATATATAAGAAGAAAAACATATGTTGATGGTAATGTGACCATCTACAAAGCTCGACTTATCACAAAGGGTTTTCGACAAATTCAAGGAGATGACTACAATGCGACATGATCTCTCATAGTGATACTTAAGTCTGTTCGGATACTTCTTGAAATCGCTGAATGTTCTGATTACAAGATATGGCAGATGGATGTCAAAACAGCGTTCCTTAATAAGAAGCTAACCGAAGATGTGTACATGGTATAACCCGAGGGTTTTTTTGATCCAAATGATGCTAGAAAGTTAACTTTAGCATTCAATTTATGGACTAAAGAAAGCATCACAAAGTTAGAATCTATGTTTTTATGAAGTTGTCAAAGGGTTTGGTTTCATCAAGAACGAGAAATAAGCTTATGTTTATAAGAAAGAGAGTGGGAGCGTGAAAGAGTTTCTAATAATGTATATGGATGACATATTGTTGATTGGAAACGATAAATCTTTTTCTTAACACTATGAAGAACTCACTGAAGGAAAGTTTTTCAATGAAAGCTTTGGATGAAGCAACTTACCTATTAGGCATAAATATCTATTGGGATATATCCCGGCGCTTGATAGGGCTTACCCAAGATACATATCTAGACAAGGTTTTGAAGAGGTTCAAAATGGAAGAATCAAATAGAGGATCACTTCCAATTGTGCATGGCATTCCATTAATTAAGAAGCAATGTCACATGTCATATGCTCATAGAGAAAACATGAGTGAAGTCCCATATGCATCACCAATTGGGTCAACCATGTACGCCATGATATGTACAAGGCCAGATGTATCCTATGCTCTATGTGTTATGAGAAGATACTAGAGTGATCTAGGAGTTGATCACTAGATAGCAGTGAAAAATATACTTAGCTACTTATGAAGGATCAAGAATATGTTTCTCATATGTGGAGGTGACAAAGAGCAAGTTTTGTCATTTATCCTCATTTCAAGGGATTAAACTGATGCAAGTTTTGTCATTTATCCTGATGATTTCAAGTCTTAATCTGGTTATGTGTTCACTATGAATTGGGGAGTAGTGAGCTAGTGAGCTGGAAAAGTTCCAAGCAATTTACGGTTGTAGACTCTACAAGAGAGGGAAACTACATAGTAGCATCGGATGCTACAAAGGATAGTATCTGGATGAAGAACTTCATTACAAAACTTGGTGTGGTTCCAAGTGCGTTAGAGCCTATAGAGATTCACTATGACAACAATGGTGCCATTGCTCAAGGAAAGGAACCAAGGTCTCAGCAGAAGAACAAGCATGTACAACATTGATATCATTACATACAACAACTCGTGAGTGATGGTGACATCAAGATGTGGAAAATTCATATAGATCTAAATGTGGCAGGTCCTTTGACAAAGTTGATCATGCTTGCAAAGCATGAAGAAAATCGAGAAGCTATATTTGTTAGACTACTAAATGTAATCTAGACTGTTGACTCTAGTGCAAGTGGGAGACTGATGGAAATATTCTCTATAGGAAATAATAAAAGTATTATTATTCATATTTCTATCCCATAAGAATGTTTATTGTTCTATGCTATAATTTTATTAACTAGACTTCTCTCTCTGCGCCCTGGGGTGCGGCCGGTAAGTGTAACATCCCACTTTCAGCTACCTTTGTTAGTTGTCCAAAAGGCAAAGATAATAATGATGCACAGTTTATTGATGGTTTGTGTCGTGGTGGTGTCACGATAGATGCCATGGATAGGCTAAAGGTGGGGACTAATATGCGCTAGGGGAATCCAGGGAGGGATAGTAGAGTGATTCTCTACACAGAAGTTTTTATTGCTATCTCTGCAAGATTACAAGTGCTCCTTGAGCTGTATTGGCAAGAGGAGGAAGAAAAAGCTCTCTTACTCTAGCCTAATAACTTGCCCAAGTACCCTAGATCTAGTGCTAAACCAACTATAATTCTTCCAACCCCCTCTACCAGAACCCTAACCCCCCTTATATAGAGGTGGTTCGGGTTAGACAAGCATATAAGTTAGACAAGCATTTCCGACATACTCCTTAAGTTGGATGAGACAATGTTAGGAGACCCCCCTGGTATGGGTTACTCCATGATCTGGCCTGCCTTGAGGTGACTCGGCCAGCATCTTCTTTGACCTTGCCGAACCTCGGCTAACTCGGCCCTTATACCCCGGAGTGACCCTACCCGGGGGTATCCCCCCAACTGTAGTCCCCGAAGCTGGTGCGGTCTTAGCTGCCTCGGCCGCTAAGGCCACATCGGGTTCATTTATGTCCGAGCCTTAGACGTTCAATTCCGGGTTAGCTCCTTATCTCAGATTATATGAATTTACGTTCCCTTCGCACGTTCCAAGTTTTCACTTGCCGGCCGGGTCACCACTTTGGCTCGGATCCCATGGTCACCATGGTTTGATCCGAGCCCCGTTTCCTTCTCTCATACGCCAACCCACGTGGAGGCTAATCATTACTTTGTCTTATTTTAAGGGCCTGCACAGTAACCGCCACAGTAATTGTCAGTTTTACTGTGCGCTGGTTACGTCACGCTTGTCTCCTCGTTTACCGCAACAGCACATCGCGTCATGGGATTTCGCCTACTCTGTGGCCCCCTGTGTGGCTTTTCCGTGATTGGCCGATACAAGTAATACACGGCCACATCGCGTGGCTCGAGCGCACAGCGCGATCCCACTCACCCATCTCTGGGGGTGGTTAAGTAACAGAGAGGCGCGTCCCTTAGCATTTTCACCGCGCCTCGCCTGCCTCTTCTTCTCCTTCGTCCTCCTCATCACGCCGATAGTGCCCGTAGCAGCAGCCGGCGCAAGACCTTCTCGTGCCTCCGCATCAGAGCCCTGGCCAAGGCAGCTGCTTAGCCACGGGTCCTCGTCAATCTAAACCACAGACCCCCGCCGCTGCTAGCTCCAGTGAGGATAGCGGATATAAGATGACTGAGGAGGAGCTCGTCATCGCCGAACAGAAGATGGAGGAGGACGCTGCGGGCGGACATGCGCAGGCCGTTCGTGGGTCTCGCCAAGATGACATCGATCGGTTTCACGGACCAGGCGTATTCCCGCCGGTGTCGCCGCTCGTCTCCCCTTCTCGGAACTGGCCCCCTTACCCAATCCGGGTGAGTTCGTCGTATTCCTATCCCATTTCCAATGGGGATTTGGTCTCCCGGTGAGCGACTTCTTCCAGGACTGGGTCAGGACGTACCACCTGCAGCCGCACCATCTCCCAGTGAACGCAATCACCTCTCTTTCTGCTTTTGTCTCTACGATCGAAGGTTATACCGGACTATGGCCCACGAAGGAGCTGTGGATCCGGTTCTTTGGTCTTCGTCGCAACATCGTCCCCAACATCCACATCGAGTCGGAGGACAAGCAGCTCACCCAGTTCGGAGCTGCCTCGATCTTGCCCCGGAGATTTTCAATCTTTCCCCGGGTCACCGCGCTCGACTCCTGCAAAGGATGGGCCCAGACCTTCTTCTACGTCCGGAACGAGTATACCGAAGACTTGATTCGGTTGCTGCCCTACGCTCTGGGTCCCCCTGACACAGATTTCTGGGAGGAGGTCACCAAGAAACCCACAGCTCTGGCCAACCAAGTCAACAAAAGGTTCGCGGAGCTGAAGAAGCTCGGATTGCGCAACGAGGATGCTATGATCATGTTCGTGCGCAACCGAATCTCTCCCCTCCAGAGGCGCACCCACAAGTTGTGCCACATGAGCTTCGGTCGCGACCCCAACCGAACCTCCTCTTTCGAATTGAGCAACACCAAGATCTTGTGCCGGGTCAAGGCTCTATTCACCACTCACAAGGATTTCTCCGCCGAATGGACGTGGGGAATCGAGCATTACTACCGTGACAGGCTCCCTCCCGCGGTAAGCTTCGCGGGGTAAACTTATTTCGGATCAATTATGTGTCGGTTTTTGTCATATTTTTGACTCTGCTCTTTGTGCTTTTTCTCAACTGTTTCTCCAGCAAAGTCTCGAGCATGGCACGGATCCGACCCTTAAGTGGGCGCCGGACCGAGAGATCCCGGATGAGAAGGAGCCGGACCAGGAGATGTTCCTCCCTATGACCGACGCCACCAAACGTCCCAGCGGTAAATTCTCTTCTCTTAGAGATTGGCCCGGTGATGAGGATGACTCGGATATCGACGTGATTGAAACCGTTGAGTCTCTCCCTCTTTCTTTTGCCTTTCTGGCATCAGCTAACCCCGGTGGGCATATCCACGAGGATCCTCCACTTGCCACGGGCGAGCCGGTTCCGGTGGCGTCGAAGAAGAAGCGCGGATCCGCGTCAAGTTCTTCTTCCGAACCTTCTCAGCCCACCAAAAGGCAAAAGAAGGCCGGAGACAAGACTGCCTCCAAGCGGGCAGGCAAAGCCCCGGCACGGAGGGCCCAGAAACCCAAGGAGGCCGAGACCTCGGATGCATAAGTCATTTTTCACTGCACAACACACTTCTCCTTGCATCGGGGTAATTTCACTCCTAACATCATTCTCTTTTGCAGGCCTCCTGTGGAGGTCCCTCAGAGCGGATCGAGCACTTCTTCTCCCCTTCGGTCTGGTCCTTCCCCTCCTCGTGACGACGAGTCACGCCCGCTGAGCCCTATTCCAGAGGGCTCTGCGGCTGCTCCGGGTTCCGCAGTTCTTCATCAAGAGGAACGCGACCTCAGATCGGGAGGGGTCGGTCCGGCCGAGGCAACGGCGTCCACCACTTCGGCATTGCCGCAACCAGCAACCACCAAGTCTACCGCAACCCCAGCACCAACAGCAGCTCCAGTACCAGCTTCCAAACCAGCACCTGTCCCGGCAGCCAGGAAACCCACAACGGCTCCAGTACCAAGTTCCTCTGCCTCTTCCGAGTCATCTTAGCGCCGGCGAGGAACCATTCCAGCAGCTTCCAAAGGGAAATCTGTCGTGGTTACTTCTTCCCAGCAGCTAAAGGCAAGAAAGCTCCGGATGCTGCCAAGTCTACATCCGTCGAGGCCGGGCAGCGAACCTTGTCGTCAATGCTTTCGAAGAAATCACCAGCAGCGACGGATCCTCCTGCCGAGCCAACCGATGCGCAGCAGATGGTTCTTCACACCAGCCCAGCTCTTGCCCTAATTTAGAGGAAGGAAGCTCATGCAAAGGGCTTTGTGGCATCCCACATGCCCACTGGCGAACGGTACCCTCCGAGCCTTATCGAGTTCGTCATGAACTGGAATAAGGCGGAGTTCATCTACAACGACGATCTCCCGGAAAAGTTCGGCCCCGCAGAATTTTCTGCCTAGATGAACACTGCCGCCAAGGCAATTAACCTCGCGGGGCGAATGATGGAGGTATGTCGTTTCTCCTTAAAATGTTGTAGATAATAACCATTAGTCCCCGAGCCTCCGGTGGAGTAGCTTGTTACTCGGCCGGATGCTCCTTAGAAAACTAACATAGCTGCATGTAAACTTCAAATATGCACACACCTAGAGCCGGGTTAAGTTCCACTTGACCCGAATCTTACACACTTTGAATATGCACACACCTAGAGCCGGGTTAAGTTCCGCTTGGCCCGGATGTTGTACACTTCGAATATGCACACACCTAGAGCCGGGTTAAGTTCCACTTGGCCCGGATCTTGTACACTTCGAATATGCACCAAACTAATTTTACACTTCTTTACTTTTGTCAGGTAACTACCAATCGCCGGAGCGCCGAATTTCAACGCCTGCTTGATACCCACAAGATCCTGCGCGCAAAACATGTTGCACTTGGCGCAGAGCATGAAAAGAGAGGTAATTTTCTCCCTCGGCGTCTCTCTGTTTCACTTGTTTCCGCCGGACTAACCTCCTCATTCGGTTTTTTGCAGCTGGGGTGGAGGCTGAGAACAAAATTATGTGGAAGAACTTGGAGGAAATCCGAGGTATGTCTTCTTTTGTCCGACCTTGTTGTGTTTTCCATTTCCTTTTCTCCTTGGCTCGGCAAACATTCACTCCTCGGCTTTGCCGGGTCAACATACTATTTCAGCATCACTTGAGGATAGTGTGCCCGTGCCTGATATGATGCTGCATTTTCTCGAACAAGCAGGACAGCATCAAACTGAGCTGAAGAAGAAGAATGATGAGCTTGCCCTCCTCCGGACCAAGGACGACAAGATAGCCAAGCTCAAGGCTGAGATGGAGAAGATGAAGGCCCAACACAAAACCGAGCTCCAAAAATTTGGCCAGAACTTCACCGAAGAGCGTGAGAGCCTTACTCTTCAGATCTCCAAGGACCAGGACTTGCTTAAAGAATCCGAGGTCCATCTTAGGTCGGCGATCGCTGAGCTTGAACAACTTCGCCAGAGACGCGACAATTGCATCAAGGAGTTGACCCGGATCCACCGCCATATCTCACGTAAGTTTCTTTCCCTTATCCGACATAATTTTCCGGCTCAACCCATATGTGTTTGCTTCAGCATCTTCCTTTTCCTTGTTTCCAAATCACTTTCCTGAGGGTACTCCCATTGCCAGTGCTGTTGTTGCCAAATTCCGCCGAGAAAGGGGTACTCCCGTCGCTCCTGATGGTGAGAGCATCCCTTTAGACATGGAGGACCTATTGGTCAGCGTGTCAGCTCGTGTGCAAACCATCAAGAACTATGGGAAAGATCTCCTCGACGTTGCGGTCCGGATCTACAACACCTTCTGGCCAAGCGAGAGCGCTCCAGAGAGGATCACACTCCTTGCCGAAAAGATGTTGGAAGTTGAAACTCAGCTTGACCTCTAGAGAGAGTCCGCCGGGCGTGCCGCAGCAGATACCCTCCTTCATCATATTCTTACATGGTACAAGAAAATCGACCTGAGCCTCCTCACATGCCGGCGCACCGGATCCAAATGGACCGATGATCCGGAGTGGGTAGCTCGGCGCCAGGCTTGCGCCTACAGCCTCGTCGAATATTCTCCGATCCATGACTGGGTTGAGGGACCGAGCTTTCTGGAGTCCGGTGGGGATGAGCATATTGAGAACATGGAGGATGGGTCGGGTGAGGATGGAGAAGATGCTGCTTCGGATATTGAAGACAGTGATGATGACGCTGAACATCCTCCTCCTGCTGCTCCTTAGTTGAAAAAACTTGAAAATTTTATCAGATCCCCGGTATGCCGGGTGCAATTGTATGCTTGATATGTGATATTTTGCTACTATGTTTGTATGCCGGATTAACTTGGGCGTAGTCCCTGAGTTTCATTTTCTTGTTCGTCCAATTCTCTGGCTCGACCCGTGTCTACCTTGATTCGGTTTTACGACTTACGACTCCGAGCTTCAAAAATTATCTTAACAATACTTAGAAACTTTGGGGCTTGGCTCAAAATAATTTAGCATAATAACTTGAAAAGAAATACAGGGTTAGTCCGAAAAAACAAACATTAGCTCGAATAAGATCGTTTCCTTAGTGGTTTTTCACGTGCTACGCAATTCCAAACTTGTTCCCTTGCTTGCCATGAAGCCAATTCTTGTTGGACAGAAGCAAGTCGAAGGGTTGGGTTTTTGGTGCTCACACATTACTAATCCGGGTTAAATAAAACGACTCATTCCAGCTACCGCATAAGAAATTACGACAAACATTATTCAGGCAGTCCCCGAGTTACTGCTCGAGGCGCTGCTATTTCATTGATAAGCTCAATGCCGACATACATACTGACATATGAGAAGACTCGGATACATACACTTCTTAGCTAAGTGTAGAAAGGACGAAGTAGTGCTACATTCCACGGTCGCTTAGATTCCTCTCCGGACCTGTCCGCCTTGTTCTTTTCCTGTGGCTTTGCATCTATGAGATAGTAAGAATCATTGTGCAATGCTTTGCTCACAATGAACGGCCCTTCCCATGGGGGGGATAATTTATGCATGCCAGTAGTACGTTGTACCAACCGGAGCACCAGATCGCTTCCGGAAGACTGGGGCACACTTTCTAGCTATGATAGCCGGAGATTTTGCGATATATGGCGGATCCGGATATGCCGCTTCTCGCTTCTTCCAGCAGATCAACATCATTTTGCCGGGCTTCTTGCACTTCGGCTTCTGTGTATTGGGTGACCCTAGGCGAATCATGCTCTATGTCGGCCGGTAATACAGCTTCTGCCCCATATACCAGTAAGAATGGCGTATAGCCTATTGATCGATTCGGAGTTGTTCTTAAGCTCCACAGTACTGCTGGTAGTTCTTCTATCCAGCACCCCGATGATCTTTGCAGCGGCTCAATGAGCCGGGGTTTTATCCCGGATAACACTAATCCGTTGGATCTTTCCACTTGTCCGTTCGATGCGGGATGGGCTACCGAGGCGACATCGAGTTGGATCTTCTTATCTCGGCAAAAGCGCGCAAATGCTCCTTCCGAAAAATTTGTTCCATTATCAGTTATAATGCTATGTGGATAACCGTATCTCAAGATTATGTCTTTGAGAAATGTCACGGCCGTAGCTCCATCACATTTTCTTATAGGCTTCACTTCAATCCACTTTGTAAACTTGTCCACCATGACCAAAATATGTGTCATCTTTCCTCTCGCAGGTTTGAACGGGCCAACCATATCCAAGCACCATACAGCAAATGGCCACGTAATTGGTATGGTCTTGAGTTCCAACATAGGCATATGTGTCTTGGTGGCGTACCTCTGACAACCATTGCATTTTCTCACCAGATCTTCTGCTTGTTCCAAGGCACTTGGCCAGTAGAATCCATGCCGGAACGGTTTTGCCACCAAGGCTCGGGATGAAGCATGATGCCCGCATTCTCCTTGGTGTATATCTCAGAGGATGTCAAGCCCTTCTTCCGGGTCAACACATCGTTGGAGGACATTAGTTACACTCCGTTTGTACAACTCGGAATTGATGATCGTGTATGCTTTTGCTCTCCTCTGAGTTTGCCTGGCTAACACCTCCTTAGCGGGTAACGTTCTGTCTTTCAGGAATTGGAATATAGGCAGTGCCCAAGCTAGTATGGCTCGCGGAGGGAATATCTCCTCATCAATTTCCATCTGATCCACCGGCATAACTTCAGCCGGATCACGCTGAACAGTCCCCGGGTCTAGCGAGGTAGTCCCCGGGTTTGCCGAGGCAGTCCCCGGGTTTGCTGATGCAGTCCTCGGGTCTCGCGTACTACCTCCCATGTCAATGTCCATGGGCTCAGCTCCTGATTCCGTATTTTCCGGGACATAGATCGAGTCGGTTCCTGGGGATGGCCTGATAGATGGTTTTCTGAGATGTTACAATGCTACACCTGGTGGAATTGCCTGTCTGGTTGATCCGAGCTTTGACAACATGTCGGCAGCCTCGTTTTCCGCCCGGGGTACATGGTGAAATTCACACCCCTCAAAGTATCCAGATATCTTCTGCACATGAAATTTGTATAGTGCCATGTTTGCATCCAGGGCATCCCACACTCCGGACACCTGCTGCACCACCAGGTCCGAGTCGCCGAAGCATATTATCCGACGTATGCAAATCTCCTTTGCCACTTTGAGCCCATGCACAAGAGCCTCATACTCAGCGACATTGTTCGATGCCGCGAAATGGATCTGCAATACGTACTTTAGCTGATCCTTCTTTGGTGAGGTAAGCACGACCCGACGCCTAATCTGGTTTTGGTTTTCTACCCGTCAAAGTGCATCCTCCAGTATTTCGGATCAGGTGGCGGTGGTTCGTATTGAACCTCGGCCCAATCCACGAAAAAGTCCGCCACAGCCTGAGATTTGATCGCTTCTTACGTCAGATTAGTTTATAAGGGCTAGCTCAATTGCCCATTTTGCGATTCTGCCGCTCGCATCCTTTTTACCCATTATCTTGGATATGGGAGCTTCACATATTACTTTGATGGGGTGCTCCTCAAAGTAATGTTTTAACTTCTTTGTTGCCATATAGACACCGTATGCCACCTTTTGAAAATGCTGGTAGTTCTGTTTTGAGGCAGACAATACCTCGCTCAGGTAATATACTGGCCTCTACACCGACTTAACCTCTTCATTGCGTTCCACTACGATCACTGCACTTACAACTCGGTTGGTTGCGGCTACGTAGAGCAACATTGGTTCCTTTGATAGTGGAGAGGCTAACACCGGCGCAGTGGCCAACATCTTTTTCAAGTGGGCAAAAGCTTCATCGGCCTGTGGCGTCTAAACGAATTTATCTGACTTTTTTATGAGTTGGTAGAGAGGAAGTGCCTTTTCTCCTAACCGACATACAAACCGACTCAACGACGCCAGGCATCCAGTGAACTTCTGGACATCGTTAAGACACTTCGGCAGCTCCATTCCTTCGATGGCTCGGATCTTAGTTGGATTAACCTCGATACCTCGGCTAGAGACGAGAAATCCGAGTAACTTTCCAGCTGGGACACCGAAGGTACATTTTCCGGGTTAAGCTTCATCCGGAACCTTCTCAAGTTCGCGAATGTTTGCCTTATGTCGTCAAGGAGCATTGCGCTTTCCTTGGTCTTGATAACCACATCATCCATGTATACTTGTACGTTTTGACCTATTTGGTCATGCAAACATCTTTGCATACATCTTTGGTACGTTGCACCTGCGTTACATAAACCAAACGGCATAGTGCGATAGCAATAAGCCCCGTATAGGGTAATAAACGCCATTTTTATTTGATCATCCGGGTTCAGGGGTATCTGGTGGAAGCCAGAGTATGCATCAATGAATGACAACAGTTCGCATCCCGCGGTTGAGTCTATGACCTGATCTATCCTTGGCAGTGGAAATGGATCTTTCGGACACGCCTTGTTCAGGTTCGTGTAATCGATACACATACGCCAGACCACTGCCACGTTCGGATCGTCCTTCTTCTCCACCAGCACCGGATTAGAGAGCCAATCCGGATATAGTACCTCCATGATGAATCCTGCTGCCAGTAACCGAGCTATCTCATCTCTAATGACTTTTCTCCTATCCTCGGCGAAGCGGCGGAGAAGTTGCTTCACCGGCCTTGCTCCGGGTCTTACATTCAAAGAGTGCTCGGCCAACTCCCTCGGAACACCTTGCAAGTCCTGTGTAGACCGAGCAAAAATATTCCGATTCTCACGGAGGAAGTTGACGAGCTCGCTTTCCTATTTGTCAGTTAACCCGGCACCAATCGTTACAGTGCGCTCTGGAAACATGTTATCAACTGGAATCTTCTTGGTGTCCTTTGTGGCTTGAAATGAAATGATGCCATGCGGGTTACTTAGCGTCAGCACATATTGCTGCGCGGACTGAGCTAGTGTCGCCACCTCTTGGATTTTTCTTTTCTCTCGCACAATCACGAGTGCCTCGGCTAGGTTAGACCCGGCTGAAGCACACTCCATGGAACGTCGGAAATCTCCAGCAATGGTAATCACTCCATTTGGCCCGGGCAACTTCATATTCAGATAACTGATGTGACAGCTTGCCATGAATTTGTTCAATGCTGGTCTTCCGAGTAACGCGTGATATGCACTTTCCAAGTTCACTACTTCAAACTCCAGATTTTCAGTTCGGCAGTTATCCCTTGTTCCGAATAGCACGTCGACCCGGACTTTGCCTATGGGCTCGCACGAAATGCCTGGTACAATGCCATGGAAAGTTGTTCTCGTAGCCTGGAGCATGTTCTCCGAGATGCCTAACTTGCGCATCGTGTCCGCATACATGATGTTAATGCTACTGCCATTATCAATCAAAACCTTGGAGAACCTCACGTTGATGTTCGGTCCAATGAATGTCGGATCTAGTACTAGCGCATACGAACCTAGACTCGGCATAAGTTTACGATGATCTTTGATGTTCCAGGTGATTTCCTGGTCCGACCAAGGCATGTACCTCGTCACCGCTGGCATGACCGCATTGACCTCCATATGTCGGTGCTGCAGGCTTTTTCTATCTGTCTCCTCAGTCGTGAACACACAATAACTCTGGTGATGTTCCCTGTACTCGTTCCTTCCCTCGTTTCCGGGGTACCTCTGATCCGGTTGTTGCTGATTTTCCACTTGATGCACTGCATCCCTTCTTTCATTGTTGTCATACCTCGGCGGAGGGGGAGGCAACATTAGATGCTACGTGTTTGCTCCAGAGAGCAATTCCTGCTGGGGTAACTCCTGCCGAGGTTGATCGTTCCAGGGTGCCTGCGCATTCCCCGAGCCACCTTGCTCTATCTTTCGCATCCACTCACATTGCCTCGTCGTGTGACCCGCCGAGCTATTCGGATTCGGCGTGTGAAACTTACACGGCTGGTCCAGCATCGACTCATAGGTATACCTCGGACGGTCTTTCTTTTCCTGCCATTGCTTCTTCTGCTCCGGAGTCCATGTTTTCTGGCCATCATTCCTTGGAGTCCACTGCCCTCTGGTTCTCTGGCGTTGGTTACTCCCTCCACCGGGTTGATCTTGATTCACTGCCGCAACTTGTTGCGAGCCATAGCGATGGTCCGGTCTGTCATCTCTCCTTTTTCCTCTGTAATCATTCCTCCGGGACGACCTAGCTCCGTCCCTCTGATAGTATTACTCGTTTGAGTCGTTTGACGGGAGCCTAGGTTGAGTCAGATCGCCCAAAGCATACGAATCAGCAATCCGGATCATCTCTTCCAGCGTAACTGGCATTTTCCTTTGCAGTTTCATCCACAGCTCGCTGCCGTATCTACACCCTTGCGCAAACCACGCTATGGCCTGTGACTCTATGACACCCTCACACGAGTTTCTTACGGTACACCACCAGGTTAAGAATTCAGGATCCGTCTCGTTGGGTCTTTGCTTGCACATTGCCAGGGTCTGCGTTCTATTCGGCCTCTGGTACGTACTCGAGAAGTTGCTGATAAACATTTCTTTAAAATATATCCAGCTATTGATGCTTCTGGGCGGCAAGTTATTCAGCCATACTCTGGCCGTGCCTTCCAACATCTGAGGCACGTAATGCACAGCCCATCTCAAGTTGCCAGTTGCAATTTTCACCACCGTAGCATAGTTTATCAACCAATCCTCCGGCTTGGTACCGCCGTCATACGTCTTCGTTCCCTTGGGTAATTGGAAGTTGGGTACTGGTGGTTCCTTCATGATCCGGGGTCCAAAGCACGCTAGACCCGGAGGACCTTGGCATTCGATCTGTTCCGACCTATACAGGCGATCCAGTTTTAACTCAAGGCCATCCGGCATCAAATCCCTGCTCCCCAACCTAGACCCTATCACATGATAGTCCGGTCTGGGGTACCCTGCGTTCACCATCTCCGAATCACCATTATTGTATCGGTTTTGCCCCCGTTGCACGTCTCTCTGCTGCATACCTCGGCCGGCGCTTTGCTCTTGCCTTGGTATATTCTGCTGCTGCGGTGGTCCTGCTCCTGCGGAGTTGCGCTGTTGGCAGCGTTCCCTTGACCGGCATTGCCTTGGTCGTGATTACCTCGGCCAGCTTCACCTCGGCTCACACTCCGTTGATCATCATTCTTCCGCATCTCTTTTTCTTTCCCAGCACGCGTTGGGTCGTACAGGACAATTTGTTTGTTCCGTCTGGCCGAGGTTACTACCTCTTCTCTCCTTGGACCGCCATGAGGCGATGATGCGGCTCCAGCGGATTTCTCCGGGTTACCCACCACCGAATGGACAATCTTGGAAGCCCTAGCTCTCTCCGGGTTAGCTCTCAGCAGCTCCTCGTTCTGCCTGTTCGCGATCCGAACCAGCTCGTTGACCCGGTCTTGCTGTCTTTGACGGGACTCACCCGTCAGACCCTCTAACTCGGACGCAGCGGCGTCTGCTGCTCTGAGGTTCTTCGCCGGGGTACTATACCTCGGCAACCCCACAGATAGATAGTTTTCTGACCCTTCTGCTCCATCATCACCTTCTCTATTCATCTCACTTATGAGATTTTTCCCTTTTACCCTCACGGCATCAACCTTGTTTGCCTTTCTCACGCAGGGTCATGTTCAGTGACTGCTGAGCCGCGGCTATTTTCTTTGCGCCCTCCAGTATCTTTCGCCGAGTTTCCTCTAACTCGGCCTGCGCCTGAGCCGGATCTACCACCACTGCTACCGGGTTAGCCAAGCTATCCATAGCTTCCCTCAGCACGTTCTCAGGCCTCTCCAGCGGGGGTCCTCTACCTTTCCTCGGTGACTTAGGTGTTACCTCCGGGTCTGGCGCTGGATCCTTGCTTGCGCGCACTGGGCGATCATCATCACCTCCGCATGGTCCGGGAGCGAGCGATACACGCCCATGAGCCATAGTGAGGGTGGTTCCCCGATCGACGACGACGTGACGCGGATGAACGCACGAGACGTCCACAGCAACGTAGACCTTGTGCGCGCAGAGCTTGACGAAGAGGCCGTTGCACGGAAGCGGGCGCGTGCCGAAGCAACCAGGTTGTCGCTGACGAAATCCAACGCTCCAAAACGCTCAACGAGCCCGGAGACGATGCGCTCGCCGGTGCCGATGAAGTTTCCCGTCTGGATCTTCACCCCTGCTAGCGCCGCTAGCCCCATGGTAGGCGCCAACTGTCGTGGTGGTGTCACGGCAGATGCCATGGATAGGCTAAAGGTGGGGACTAATATGCGCTAGGGGAATCCAGGGAGGGATAGTAGAGTGATTCTCTACACATAAGTTTGTATTGCTATCTCTTCAAGATTACAAGTGCTCCTTGAGCTGTATTGGCAAGAGGAGGAAGAAGAAGCTCTCCTACTCTAGCCTAATAACTTGCCCAAGAACCCTAGATCTAGTGCTCAACCAACTAGAATTTTGCCAACCCCCTCTACCAGAACCCTAACCCCCCTTATATAGAGGTGGTTCGGTCCTGGCCTAGGGCATACGTGGAGGCATATTCCTAAGAATATGCCCCCTCCCAAAGTAGTAACCCGACCGGGGTGCTTTTCCCCCGCGTCACACATGTTTTAGCGACGTAAGCCGACGTGAGCGTCGTCACCCTTGTCGGCCACGACCCGGTGGTCCTGCCCTTGCTTTATTCGCTCATCCAGTACGTACCGGACCTTCTTTTTTGACCAGAGAGATTCCTTCATTCTCCTAGAAGCTATGCGAGGATCCGGATCATAGTAGATCCGGCCACACATGTTCCTGCATATAAGTTAGACAAGCATTTCCGACATACTCCTTAAGTCGGATGAGACAACGTTAGGCGACCCCCCCTGGTCCGGGTTACTCCGTGATCCGACATGCCTTGAGGTGACTCGGCCAGCATCCGCTTTGACCTTGCTGAACCTCGGCTAACTCGGCCCTTATACCCCGGAGTGACCCTACCCGGGGGTATTACCCCAACAGTTTGTTTGTGCTTATGCATCTGAATGTGTAGTAGAAGATATACTCCTCTACCTTCCCCTCAATTGACAAAATCTATTTAATAAAACTGTCCTGGCTTATTTTACATATTATCAAGTGTTCTGGCATTTCAAAACAAGAGCCAAGTTACCCTTGCAACAACCATTATTTTCTTAGCTTGTATTAACAAAATTCTGGAAGTCTATATGATATAATCTCCTTATCTTTCAAGATAGAACTTCCAACTCCCCTTACCTCTAGGTTTTGCGAAAACTCTTCATAAAACCCTTTTGAATTATACTCTTGGTAGGACTACCAAGAGACTATTACCTTACTTGAAAACACAACCTTTTCCAAATACCACGCCTTACCTCAACTAAGCTTAATGGTATCCTTCATAGTAGATTTAAGATGTCATTAAGATGAATTGCATTGATCTGCTGTTTGTTTTTCTTTGTCAGGATATTAGACTAAGATACCATAGGATATCATCCTCTAGTATCAATCTAATCTAAGAATCCAAACCACAACCAAGCTACCCCAGTTTGATCTGATCTCTAGTAAATAGAGTGACCATATAATCCCTTAACTAGATAAATTCTGAGTTATGCCTTTCTGATAGTTCCAACTCAATGAAGACCAAATCTAAGAATGGACCTCTTCTACTAAATATACACTTCAAACTAATCCACTTGGTGATGAGTTTGGAACATAGCATCCTCTCAAAACACTTGCATCTTTTATCCTAGTCAAAGACACAAAACTGCCAAAAATGACCAAGCTAGAACTCTTATCAACCTCACATCTTTGAGTCAGTCTCTTTCTCAAACTTTATGTATTTTCGGACATGCACTTGAACCATCTTGTAAACCATTATAAGGACTTCAAAATCCCACTGCTTCCATTGGCTAGATAATCCTTTGACCCAATTGTTCTTGATAGTTTTTTAGGCAAGAATATAATATTTTCTGCAAATCTTACCAGCATGACTACTATGGCAGAAGCTCACATCTCCATATGATCTTATTTTGACCAACTCTTTGCATGTTTGTGCTCTACCCATGAGGTTCTATCCATCCATACTTCATTTGTTTCAGTTGGAGCTTTGTGCTATTAAACTCACATGGTATTTTAGGCTAAATAATAATCTTCTTTGACACCCTTAATTTTAGCCAACTTTAGCATCAATCATAGGAAATCTCAAACATGATCAACCTCAACCTTTTGTACCATCGTGATCTACATCACTTGGTCTATCTATCCATCTAGCCCATCATCCAAGGGAAGCTTTGAGATCCTTTATCCAACAAGGTTTTGAAGGCATAAAAATACTATTGCCCAAGATCCTTTATTTCTTGTTTTCTTTAAAAATCAAGTTAAATTTCCTAGAACCCAAGGTTGCAAATGATAGATACACTCTATGGACATCATCTACCTGGGATATAAAAATTTAACAAATGGTTTCCATAATTATTTTGGTCGAAAAACTATTTATTTCTTTTATGTTACAAAAACTTCAAAACCCCTACAAAAGAAATTTTGTTTTTCTCCAAAACACATTGTCAACTTTAGGCACAATTGAGGCCTATTTATCATATCCTTTCTTCCCGTCTAAAAAAATGTTTTTGAAAAGTTTTATTATTTCTTTTTGCCTATTTCTTTAAATGGCAGAAATCAAAATAAAATGGTTTTAAATAGTTTTGTTCCTCAATAAATCTTGTTAAAAATTCTCCCATGTGTGAAATGGTATTTGGGACCACCTCAAAGAAAAAACCCACCTTGGCCAATCCAAATTTTCCAAATGAATCCAATAAAACAAATTTAACACTTTTTGAATAATTACTAATAAAAGGATCTAAAAGCTTCAGAAAATTCCCAAATAAATCTTGGAGCTTCATCCTTAACCTATCCATCTACCAGTACCTGTCAATGGATTGATGACAAGTACGCCATGAGGGGTATTTGGGGCGTGGAGAAAGATGGGGCGTGAGAAAATGGTGTTCCAGTACGGTGAGCACACAAGCTTTACCCAGGTTCGAATCCGCTTGTGGTGGATGGATCCTACTCTTGCTAGCAATCCAATAATACGATAGTATAGATTACAAGAGAGGTTTTGCATGTGCGAGTTGGGGTTGTGATTGCTGTAACACCCCAAAAATATTAATCAAGATTAGAGAGGTCTAATCACCCAAGTTTAGGGTTAACAAAAACTTTTCTTATTAAATCTCATATGAGTGTATGTGTGAATTGCATTAGTGTATGAATGAGTGCAATTGCCATGTTTGATTGCTACAAATGGTAAAGAATGGTTTAAAGATGAACACTACATCATCTAGGCCATTTACAAACAAAATCAAAAGAAAATAAAATCAAATATGAATCATATAAGAAAATGGTCATTTTTACCAAAATTATCCACTAGACCACTTTGAGTGTTTCTAGTGAAAGATTTGTAATAGAAACTTTCCCAATTATTTTCACCCCTTGCTAGACCAAGTAAAATTGATTCCAAGCCCACTTTACAAACTAACAGAAACAAATTCTAAATCATTTTAAAGAGATTTTTCCCTTTTACCCTCACGGCATCAACCTTGTTTGCCTTTGCGTACTCACGCAGGGTCATGTTCAAGGATCACGAGCCGCTGGCTATTTTCTTTCGCCCTCCAAGATCTTCGCCGAGTTTCCTCTAACTCGGCCTGCGCCGAGCCGGATCTACCACCATGCATCGGTTAGCCAAGCTATCCATAGCTTCCTCAAAGACGTTCTCAGCCTCTCCGGGGTCCTCTACCTTTCCTCGGTGACTTAGGTGTTACCTCCGGGTCTGGCGCTGGATCCTTGCTTGCGGCCGCACCTGGAGCAGTCATCATCACCTCCGCATGGTCCGGGGAGCGAGCGATACACGCCCCGCGAGCCATAGTGAGGGGTGGTTCCCCCGCATCGACGACGTGACGCGGATGAACGCACGAGACGTCCACAGCAACGTAGACCTTGTGCGCGCAGAGCTTGACGAAGAGGCCGTTGCGCGGAAGCGGGCGCGTGCCGAAGCAACCAGGTTGTCGCTGACGAAATCCAACGCTCCAAAACGCTCAACGAGCCCGGAGACGATGCGCTCGCCGGTGCCGATGAAGTTTCCCGTCTGGATCTTCACCCCTGCTAGCGCCGCTAGCCCCATGGTAGGCGCCAACTGTCGTGGTGGTGTCACGGCAGATGCCATGGATAGGCTAAAGGTGGGGACTAATATGCGCTAGGGGAATCCAGGGAGGGATAGTAGAGTGATTCTCTACACATAAGTTTGTATTGCTATCTCTTCAAGATTACAAGTGCTCCTTGAGCTGTATTGGCAAGAGGAGGAAGAAGAAGCTCTCCTACTCTAGCCTAATAACTTGCCCTAGAACCCTAGATCTAGTGCTCAACCAACTAGAATTCTGCCAACCCCCTCTACCAGAACCCTAACCCCCCTTATATAGAGGTGGTTCGGTCCTGGCCTAGGGCATACGTGGAGGCATATTCCTAAGAATATGCCCCCTCCCAAAGTAGTAACCCGACCGGGGTGCTTTTCCCCACACACACATGTTTTAGCGTAAGTCGGCGTGAGCGTCGTCACCCTTGTCGGCCATGACCCGTGGTCCTGCCTTGCTTTATTCGCTCATCCAAAGACGCATCGGACCTTCTTTTGACCAGAGAGATTCCTTCCTTCTCCTAGAAGCTATGCGAGGATCCGGATCATAGTAGATCCGCCACACTGTTCGCATATAAGTTAGACAAGCATTTCCATACTCCTTAAGTCGGATGAGACAACGTTAAGCGATTCTCGGTCCGGGTTACTCCGTGATCCGGCCTGCCTTGAGGTGACTCGGCCAGCATCCGCTTTGACCTTGCTGAACCTCGGCTAACTCGGCCCTTATACCCTGGAGTGACCCTACCCGGGGGTATTACCCCAATAGTTTGTTTGTGCTTATGCATCTGAATGTGTAGTAGAAGATATACTCCTCTACCTTCCCCTCAATTGACAAAATCTATTTAATAAAACTGTCCTGGCTTATTTTACATATTATCAAGTGTTCTGGCATTTCAAAACCATAGCCAAGTTACCCTTGCAACAACCATTATTTTCTTAGCTTGTATTAACAAAATTCTGGAAGTCTATATGATATAATCTCCTTATCTTTCAAGATAGAACTTCCAACTCCCCTTACCTCTAGGTTTTGCGAAAACTCTTCATAAAACCCTTTTGAATTATACTCTTGGTAGGACTACCAAGAGACTATTACCTTACTTGAAAACACAACCTTTTCCAAATACCACGCCTTACCTCAACTAAGCTTAATGGTATCCTGCATAGTAGATTTAAGATGTCATTAAGATGAATTGCATTGATCTGCTGTTTGTTTTGCTTTGTCAGGATATTAGACTAAGATACCATAGGATATCATCCTCTAGTATCAATCTAATCTAAGCATCCAAACCACAACCAAGCTACCCCAGTTTGATCTGATCTCTAGTAAATAGAGTGACCATATAATCCCTTAACTAGATAAATTCTGAGTTATGCCTTTCTGATAGTTCCAACTCAATGAAGACCAAATCTAAGAATGGATCTCTTCTACTAAATATACACTTCAAACTAATCCACTTGGTGATGAGTTTGGAACATAGCATCCTCTCAAAACACTTGCATCTTTTATCCTAGTCAAAGACACAAAACTGCCAAAAATGACCAAGCTAGAACTCTTATCAACCTCACATCTTTGAGTCAGTCTCTTTCTCAAACTTTATGTATTTTCGGACATGCACTTGAACCATCTTGTAAACCATTATAAGGACTTCAAAATCCCACTGCTTCCATTGGCTAGATAATCCTTTGACCCAATTGTTCTTGATAGTTTTTTAGACAAGAATATAATATTTTCTGCAAATCTTACCAACATGACTACTATGGCAGAAGCTCACATCTCCATATGATCTTATTTTGACCAACTCTTTGCATGTTTGTGCTCTACCCATGAGGTTCTATCCATCCATACTTCATTTGTTTCAGTTGGAGCTTTGTGCTATTAAACTCACATGGTATTTTAGGCTAAATAATAATCTTCTTTGACACCCTTAATTTTAGCCAACTTTAGCATCAATCATAGGAAATCTCAAACATGATCAACCTCAACCTTTTGTACCATCGTGATCTACATCACTTGGTCTATCTATCCATCTAGCCCATCATCCAAGGGAAGCTTTGAGATCCTTTATCCAACAAGGTTTTGAAGGCATAAAAATACTATTGCCCAAGATCCTTTATTTCTTGTTTTCTTTAAAAATCAAGTTAAATTTCCTAGAACCCAAGGTTGCAAATGATAGATACACTCTATGGACATCATCTACCAGGGATATAAAAATTTAACAAATGGTTTCCATAATTATTTTGGTCGAAAAACTATTTATTTCTTTTATGTTACAAAAACTTCAAAACCCCTACAAAAGAAATTTTGTTTTTCTCCAAAACACATTGTCAACTTTAGGCACAATTGAGGCCTATTTATCATATCCTTTCTTCCCGTCTAAAAAAATGTTTTTGAAAAGTTTTATTATTTCTTTTTGCCTATTTCTTTAAATGGCAGAAATCAAAATAAAATGGTTTTAAATAGTTTTGTTCCTCAATAAATCTTGTTAAAAATTCTCCCATGTGTGAAATGGTATTTGGGACCACCTCAAAGAAAAAACCCACCTTGGCCAATCCAAAATTTCCAAATGAATCCAATAAAACAAATTTAACACTTTTTGAATAATTACTAATAAAAGGATCTAAAAGCTTCAGAAAATTCCCAAATAAATCTTGGAGCTTCATCCTTAACCTATCCATCTACCAGTACCTGTCAATGGATTGATGACAAGTACGCCATGAGGGGTCTTCGGGGCGTGGAGAAAGATGGGGCCTGAGAAAATGGTGTTCCAGTACGGTGAGCACACAAGCTTTACCCAGGTTCGAATCCGCTTGTGGTGGATGGATCCTACTCTTGCTAGCAATCCAATAATACGATAGTATAGATTACAAGAGAGGTTTTGCATGTGCGAGTTGGGGTTGTGATTGCTGTAACACCCCAAAAATATTAATCAAGATTAGAGAGGTCTAATCACCCAAGTTTAGGGTTAACAAAAACTTTTCTTATTAAACCTCATATGAGTGTATGTGTGAATTGCATTAGTGTATGAATGAGTGCAATTGCCATGTTTGATTGCTACAAATGGTAAAGAATGGTTTAAAGATGAACACTACATCATCTAGGCCATTTACAAACAAAATCAAAAGAAAATAAAATCAAATATGAATCATATAAGCAAATGGTCATTTTTACCAAAATTATCCACTAGACCACTTTGAGTGTTTCTAGTGAAAGATTTCTAATAGAAACTTTCCCAATTATTTTCACCCCTTGCTAGACCAAGTAAAATTGATTCCAAGCCCACTTTACAAACTAACAGAAACAAATTCTAAATCATTTTAAAGGGCATTGCAAAATTGAATCAAGTTCATACGCATAGATCACCCTTTTTCAAAAACCACTCAAATCAATTCCACTTTACTTTTCCCAGCAACCATAGACACCCAAGCTTGTGACCAACATACTCACCAAATTTCATCCAAAAATTCAAACTTTGAATTCATGCGGCCATTTGGTCGAGCGCCTGGCAGACACCGGTAAACCCTGCCAAACAATCATTGTTTGGAGTAGTAATTGATTGCCACTAGTGCCTTAAGTCTCTCCCCTGGTCGCCCTAGTGTCCAGCAGTGTAGTGGAAAAGCCTCCCCTTTCCCGTTCGCACTAGTGCAGTGCCGCCTGAGCTCACCGTGCCGGTCGACCAAGCACCGCTCGCCACAGACCGCGCCACCCTCTCCCATGATGTCGAAGAGACATGCTACACTCCACCGCCACCCTCTGTCCACCCCTCGACCAGAGACAAGCCATGGACCAGCCGTAATTGCCACACCCACTTCTCTATCTGCCATGCCGAGAGCGCGCCACAGCCAAAACCCGCACACATGCCGCGCCTTGCCCTCTCTACACTTGCCCGTATTCACCGTGACCCCAGCTACCCCCAGACACGCCCGTTCGCCGCCGCGCGAACCGTGGACACTGTGCGCCGTCTCGAATGTTGCCGTTCCCGCACAGAGCACAGACCGCTCCCAACCATTCTTGACTGCCCCTTGCCGTGCCATCACTCGCATGACAACCGCCCTGAAGCACCACGTCGACCCCTACCCTGAGACATGCCAATAGCTCACTGTTACGATGTCACCGACGAGCCCGATCCATGCCGCTCTGCCCCTCTCGCCGGTGTATAAATAGAGGCCACCCTAGCCCTCATTATCTCACTCCCCTCTCTCTCTCTCTCAGAAACCTCCCACACCTATCCCCGGAGCAAGGCGAGCACCACATCGCCGGAATTCCACCGGAGCCCGCCGCTGCAGAGGAGAAGAGGAACTAGAGCCAGGAGCCACCCAGGAGCCGCCGCGATCGTGCCTCGAACCGCCGTGGACGACAACCTCATTCGCCCCCATAGCTGACCTTAGCTGGAGCCCAGGTGAGCCCCCACATACCCCCACTGTCATGTTAGGGTTCAGTCTCGCTGGAGCAGTTCGACGGAGACGACGAACCACAACTGTTAGATCCTATTCTAATCGTAGGGATGAGATTGAAACTTACCTTTTCGGCTTAGCTGAGTCGCTAACCAGTGGGACCTGCCTGTCAGCAACCCGCAATGTGCGCGCCGCGTAGTTGGTATATCTGAATATGTAAAAACTTTTTCAAAGAGACCGTTGATTCAAATAAACTTTTTCCATTTTAGTTAAAACTAGATTATGTTAGTAGATTAAAAAATTAATTCAAAGAGATTCACTGAACCAAATTGCGTTATTCCAATTTTGTTAGAAATGTATTCAAAATATCTACCCAAGCCCGTTGGATTCAAACCATTTGAAATTATAGATCACCTATACCAAAAATAACAAGATAGAGGCTTTTGCCACATCTTTTTAAAAATCAACCATAAATGCTTCTGAGTTGATTCCAACTCTCAAAAATCACATTTGACAAGATCTATCTGAATATGTAAAAATATTTAGGTTTACAATCAGTGATCTTGGACTAGTACAAAAAGATGTTATATAGGCATTTCTAGTCACTTTAATTTTATTAAATAGTAATTTTAAACCTTATAAAATGGGACCACCACTTTAAATCACATTCCCAAGTATTAGAATATGTGGTTATGACATGTGTCAACATGATCCCATATTTTAATTGGAGAATATTAAATCTTAAGTATTTTCAGTGAGTAGAAATTACTTTTCCAAAATAAGATAAATAAGATTAGGTCTTTATTTCATGTGATGATTGTGATGATGCTAGATCATCTAGTGTGAGACTTTGTGTGCTAAATAGAAGTAGTTAAGTATTGTTTGGTGATTGTGTACCTCGTATTCATTTATAGATGCTAGTACCGACCCGGGATACGAGGAGGAGGGGTACTACTACGAAGAAGAAGAGAACTTCAACCACTTCACTACTCAAGGCAAGCCTAACACTACAAGTAATCCTTGCAAGATAACCTATGCAATATGCATTAGTCATGCTTTGGTTATGCAACCTTGATTATACCAATCCCATGTTTTACTTTCAAGCTTTATTCTTTTACTTTTACCAAAGTTCTTTACCTTTAGTTAGTGATTTGTGAGTATTGGAAAAATAGGATAGATGCCATAAAGAGAATAAAACTAGGCCTAGGTAGTTATACTTAGATGCCATAAAAAGCATAAAACTAGATTTGGATAGTTACACTTGATTAGCACCCCGTATTAGTGACACCCCCCCCCATTGATAGTTGCTAGTGCTAAACTACTACCGATCACTTTAGATGGGAATACTTGGAGAAAATGATTATGAAAACCTTGGAATGATGATTCATTATATTGAAATGTTTTGACATGTGTTCTGAAACACAATGGTTTGATGATGAAACTTCTTGAGGCATGAGCCTTAGTTTTGATAGAAACTAATGGTTGGGTTCGGAAGCGATACCATTCCAATTTTACCGTACAACCGCAATACCTGAAATGAGTAGGGCTTACCTGGAAGTTTATATGCCTTAGTATGGGTATCCTCGCAGAAATAGGTTCAGCTGAGGCTACCTCGTGAATGTGAATGTCCACCTATGCAGTGCCCAGGATGGCAGATGGCCATGGATGGGAGGCCAAGCTCATAGGGGAGGTGTCTATACTAGAGTGTGTAATTGAAAGGTTATGATTAATTATCCGCATACTAAGTATGATGACTCAGGGTTATCCTTGACGGATGTATCGAATATTGTGGTGAAAGTGTACCACCTCTGCAGAGTGTCAAACTATTTGAACAGCCGCGTCCGCGGTCATGGACAGTTGGAGTGGCCATACTGTTCGGTTGTTAGATGTTTTCAAAAATGACTTGTGAATTGAACTATGACCTTGACTTGACCACAACAGGGTTGTGGACATGAAAACTAGGTTCCCACTTAGGTGATGTAGAAAATTAAATTAGGTTCTTTACTTTTGAACTCCTTATGAAATAAACCTAGATTTTTGCAAATAAACCTAGAGCTTAAGATTCCTACTAGAACTACCTTACTTGTTAGTGATAGTTTGCGAGTACTTAAAGAGTACTCATGGCTTTGTCCCTGGCTATTCCCGTAGCCAGACAATGAGGAGGACTAACAGGAAGATGGACAGCAGGAGGTCTATGACCACTAGGATCATCTCCCATCATCAGCATTGCCTGTGACCCTGAAGATGGAGCCCCTACTACGTTTACTTTCCGCTGCTTTGATTGTATTAAGACTGGATCATGAGATCATTTATTTGTAAGACCTTTATTATGGTTTGTAATGGATGATGTACCGTGGTACCAATTCTGTTATGTCTCGCAAAAATGGTAATCACTGGGATTGCGAGGTATGGCATAACAGGCATCTAGGAATAAAAATCCGGGTGTTGACAAGTTGGTATCAGAGCCATCCTGACCCTAAGAGACCCTAGTTAGAATGGACGTCTGAACAAAAAAAATTAGTTTCAAAACAAAAGAAGTGAGTATTTATGAAAACCTATTCCCACTCTTATCCTTGAGATTCTTTCAAAAAAAAATCATGTTCCTCAAAAATTCTTGCAATCCTACATAAAATTTGACACACTTGATCACCCCACTAACTTGCTCACCCTAAATTCTTATAGATGGAGGTCGAGTATAGCAAGTTCTACCAGCTGGGCAACGGAGCCCACGTGATCTTTGAGAGGGATTTAGATGCACTCGCAGAGCATCTTGAGAGCCCGCACCCGAAGTTCTTTGGGGCACAACTCAACGATCACGTGGGAGGAGAGCTACAGTGGCTGATAGTTGCAGATCTCAGAGGCAAGATGGAAGCACCCACCTCGGAGAAGATCCAATTCAGATTGAGGGAGAACAACTGGCTAGACGGACTAGCCAGGGCTATGCAGGATGCTCTTGCCCGTCTGTGTGGACAAACCATCAACCAGATCAATGGAACTCGCTTTGCTCACTACGCAAGGTGTGATTCTATGGGACTGCCCTTGGAGATGCCAGGACACCCGGAGCTGAAGCACCAGGTAGATAATCTCGACTTCATGTTGTGTGATAGACAACAGGAATTGGACAACGCCCCTACCTACGCCAACCATAATAATGCCGTTGCAGTCAGGAAGGACCAGACCCTCGCCATCCTCGCCAAGGAGCGCCATTCACTTCGTCGTCAGCATGACAAGAAGGATCACATCATCGATCATCTTTGCAAGAAGGTGGCCACTGTCGAGAAGACCATCTATGAACAGGAGATCTAGCTTGAAGTGAAGGAGGGGGAAGGTGAAGATATCCGTGGAGATCTCTACTCTTACCTTAGTGATGATGACGGCTACATGGAGGACGAGGCCATGGAGGATCACACTGATGAAGATGATGACGCCTTCATTGATGATGATTAGATGCACTTGAGCACTACCATAGGAGTGAGTTGTATCCGGTCCCATTGTATCGTAGCTTCATAGAATGGTTCTTAAAACCATATGTTACCCTAGTGTGGTGTGTGTTTGTATTGTGTGCTTGGAATGAATGAATGAAAAGAAAGTTGTTAGTTTGCAAAACCCGAGTCAAACTCCAAGTTTAAAGTTTCTAAAACAAAACCATAAACCCTAGAAATTTCCCCCTTGTCTCATTATCTATCTCAATCTTCAGGTGCCTCGTGGTAACCCGGGAGGAAGCAGCTCATCTCAGGACCCAATGCTGCAAATTCTGCAAATGTTAGTTTCTAACCGTGAAGCTAGTAGAGCTGAACGCCAAGCCAACTTAGCCACTCTTCAACAGATAGCTTAGATGGCCCACAATAATCAAGGTCACGGAAACCAGGATAACCATGGATCCAAGCTCAAGAACTTTGAAAACACCAATCCCCCTATATTTAATAAGTCGGAAGAGTCCTTAGATGCTGATGACTGGCTGCAAACCATGGCGAACAATTTGGAGGTCGCGGGAGTTGAATCCAATGAAAAAGTACTGTTTGCCACCCATTATCTGGCAGGTGATGCAAGAGCCTGGTGGAATAGCACCCGTACCATGAACGGAGGTCAGATGATGACTTGGGAAGAATTCAACATCAAGTTTAGCCGAACCCATGGGCCCCCGGGTCTGATTAAGAGGATGAGGGATGAGTTCATAGATTTGAAACAAGGAAGGATGACTGTGGTTGAGTACCATGACAGATTTTAGTCACTAGCTAGATATGCCCCTGATGAGATTGACACAGAAGCAAAGAAGAAAGAGAGATTCCTGAACGGACTGCATGATGAGATGCAAACCGTGCTAGTCAACATTCCCTTTGATGATATTCAAGCTTTGGTGGATTCCTCATTCATATGGATGGGAAGATCAACTAAGCCAATGACAACCGCAAGCATAGCATGATGCACCAGCCTGGATCCCACCATACACAGAAGTATCGCCCCAACCCGTCTGCAAGGTATGCCCCAAGAAACAATAGACCCCATATGTCCCGTTCAAACTATCCCAATCGTGGTGGAGGAAACTTGAGGTCTGGAGGAAACCAGAACAATAACCCCGTCAACTCCAATAACTTCAACCATGCATCACCCAAGTCCAACAACAACTACACCAACAACACCAATACTGCCCCAAGGACTAGAAGCAATGCGGTGCCAATTGCAGTAAAAGACAAGTCCCTGATTACTTGCTTTGAATGCGGAGTCAAGGGTCACTACTCCAACGAGTGGCCCAAGAAGCCTGCAGCAGCCACCAATGTGAATGCACCCGCTTAGCAACAACGCCGTGTTCAGCCTGGAAAGAGATTTGCCCTAGGGAACCCGCTCAACCGCAATGATCGTCTATTCCACATGAATGATGAAGAAGCTCAGGAAGTGCCAGATGTCGTGCTGGGTATGTTTTCTGTTAACTCAGTACTTGCAAGAGTGTTGTTTGATTCTGGAGCATCGCACTCATTTGTGACAGAAGAATTTGCATGCACTAATAAGATTCAACCAACAAAATTGAAGCATGTTATGATAGTTGAAATACCTAGGTCAACCACCAAAGCTAGAAAAATTGGCAAGGTTGTACCTATCAGAATCCATGGAAGAGATTTTTATGCTAATCTAATAGTACATGGAACCAAAGGTTTGGAAGTAGTACTAGGAATGAATTGGATGTCGAAACATAAAGGATTAATCGACTGTGCCAAGAAAGCCATAACCATGACCGGTAGCACTGGAGTATCAGTAGAGCATGTATCTGAGACACTGCCCTGTCAATTCAAATGCAACAAGAGTCTAGCCCAACCAACCCTAGACCAAGTCAGAGTAGTCTGTGAATACCCTGTGAATACCCTGACGTGTTCCTAGATGAATTGCCTGGTATGCCCCCAAATAGGGATATCGAGTTCATCATTGAACTAGTTCCTAGAACTGGACCCATAGCTCAGAGACCTTATAGTATGAACCCATATGAATTAGTGGAGCTGAAGAAGCAACTTGATGCGATGTTGGAGAAAGGTCTGATTCAACCAAGTGCATCGCCATGGAGATCGCTTGTTTTGTTTGTGGATAAGAAAGATGGAGGTAACAATTTGTGCACGGATTACCAGAAGCTGAATGATTTCACCATCAAGAACAAGTACCCACTACCGAAGATAGAAGATCTGTTTGACCAGTTGACTGGTGCCAGAGTGTTTTCTAAGATTGATCTTAGAACTGGTTATCATCAACTCAAGATTCATGCAACGGATATCCCAAAGACCGCCTTCACCACCAGATATGCATTGTATGAGTACACTGTCATGTCTTTTGGATTAACCAATGCCCCCGCTTATTTCATGAATCTCATGAATAAGATTTTTATGAACTTCCTGGGTAAGTTTGTCGTTGTTTTTATCGATGATATTCTGATCTATTTCAAGTCAGAAGAAGACCATGAGCTACACCTGAGAACCAGCCTTGAAACCCATAGAGAACATCAGTTGTATGCTAAGTTTAGCAAATGTGAGTTTTGGTTGAAGGAAGTAGGATTCCTAGGACATATCGTATCGGCAGGAGGAATTGTTGTTGATCCCACCAAGATTAAGGATGTTGAAGAATGGAAAGCCCCAACCACTCAAACCAAAGTCCGCGCATTTCTTGGATTAGCTGGATATTACCACAAGTTCTTAGAAGGATTTTCAAGCATCACAAGACCGCTGACCCAGTTGTTGAAGAAAGATCAGAAGTTTGAATGGACGGACAAATGCGAACCAAGTTTTCAAGAGCTCAAGAAGAGATTGATTTCAGCCCCAATTTTGATTATGCCGGATATCAAGAAACCTTTTGATGTGTATTGTGATGCAAGAAGGCAAAGTCATATCATATCTGTCCCGACAACTGAAGCAACATGAGCAAAACTACCCTACTCATGACTTAGAACTAGCAGCTGTAGTTTTAGCTTTGAAGACCTGGCGTCATTACCTTATGGGTAACCGTTCTGAGATTTATTCGGATCACAAGAGTCTGAAGTTGATCTTCACCCAGAAGGAGCTGAATATGAGGCAAAGGAGATGGATAGAGTTAATCAAGGATTATGACCTTGACATTCACTATCACCCCAGCAAATCCAATGTGGTAGCAGATGCTCTTAGTAGACTACCGTGTAGATTAAACACCATGATAAAAGAAGCCTAGCCAAGTTTGCATGAAGAGTTGGAGCAGTTTAGAACGAAGCTAGTTAGCGAAGGATTCCTAGCCAGTATTTAACTTCAACCCACTTTGATCAGTCAGATCAAGGAAGCCTAGAAAGGAAATGCAAGTATCGACGGAATCAAGCGTCGTATCGGTACAGGGAAGGTACCCAGATTCACCAAAGACGAAGAAGGAGTTTTGTGGTACAAAGGATGTCTTTGTGTGCTAGTATATTCGGAGTTGAAGCAAGTCATCATGCAGGAAGCTCATGATACTCTTTATTCTATCCACCCGGGAGGAACGAAGATGTATTAGGATTTGAAGGAGCAATTTTGGTGGCACAAGATGAATAGATAAATCGGAAGCTACATAGCCAAGTGTGATATCTGTCAGAGAGTCAAAGCGGAACATCAGCGACCCGCAGGACTTTTGCAACCATTGCAAATTCCGGAATGGAAATGTGATTCAGTCGAAATGGATGTCATCACCGGTTTGCCTACATCTAGTAAAGGAAATGACTCTATTTGGGTCATAGTAGATAGACTGTCTAAGGTTGACCATTTTATACCTGTCAGGACCACCTACCAGAGTTTGAAGCTAGCAGAGCTATACATTGCTAGTATCGTCAGTTTGCATGGAACCCCTAAGACCATAGTGTCGGATCGAGGAACCCAGTTTACCTCAAGATTTTGGCAGAAAGTCCAAGAAGGATTAGGAACCAAGCTGAACTTCAACACAACTTATCACCCGCAAACCGATGGACAAACTGAAGGAGTCAACCAAATCTTAGAAGATATGTTGAGAGCTTGTGTGCTAGAATATGGATCAAAATGGGAAGATATTCTGCCTTTCGCAGAATTCTCAGACAACAACAGTTATCAAGCCAGTTTGTGAATGGCCCCATTTGAGTTCTATATGGAAGAAAGTGTCATACCCCTTTGAATTGGTCGCAAGTAGGAGAGAGTCAGATTTTCGAACCCGACATCCTACGAGAAGCCGAAGAGAAGGTTCACAAAGTCTGTGAGCACCTCAAAAATGCCCAATCCAGATAGAAGAGTTATGCTGACAAAAGACGTCGAGACCTGACCTTTAATGTCGGAGATTTTGTATATCTCAAAGTATCACCTTTGAAAGGAAAGCAACATTTTCAACTGAAAGGGAAGTTAGCCCCTAGATATATTGGACCCTTCAAGATTTTGAATTGCCGAGGAGAAGTATCATATCAAATAGAACTGACAGAGGAGATGTCAGCCATACATGATGTGTTCCATATCTCGTTACTTCGCAAATGCCTAGAAGTTCCGGAGAAGACCGAAGTGATCAAGAACATCGATCACCGAGCCACAGATACAACAAGGATCTAACTTATCCTGAAGTACCCATTCGTATTTTGGAAGAAGCCTTCAGAACCACCAGGACCAGGAGTATCATGTTCCTCAAGATCCAGTGGAGTAACCATACTGAAGAAGAAGCTACTTGGGAGTGAGAAGATTATATTAGCACCGAGTTTCCAAATCTCTTTAGTTCCTAGTTTTTCTTAAACCTCGGGACGAGATTTTGTTTAAGGAGGGAAGGTTTGTAACACCCCAAAAATATTAAGCAAGATTAGCAAGTTCTAATCACCCAAGTTTTGGGTTAACAAAAACTTTTCTTATTAAATCTCATATGAGTGTATGTGTGAATTGCATTAGTGTATGAATGAGTGCAATTGCCATGTTTCATTGCTACAAATGATAAAGGATGGTTTAAAGATGAATACTACATCATATAGGCCATTTACAATCAAAATCAACAGAAAATCAAATATGAATCATATAAGCAAATGGTCATTTTGACCAAAATTATCCACTAGACCACTTTGAGTGTGTCTAGTAAAAGATTTCTAACAGAAACTTTCCCAATTCTTTTCACCCTTGCTAGACCAAGTAAAAGTGGATCCCAGCCCACTTTACAAACTAACAGAAACAAATTCTAAATCATTTTAAAGGGCATTGCAAAATTGAATCAAGTTCATATGCATAGATCACCCTTTTGCAAAAACCACTCAAATCAATTCCACTTGACTTTTCCCAGCAACCATAAACACCCAAGCTTGTGACCAACACACTCACCAAATTTCATCCAAAAAATTCAAATCTTGAATTCATGCAGCCATTTGGTCGAGCACCTGGCAGACACCAGTAAACCCTGCCTAACAATCATTGTTTGGAGCAGTAATTGATCGCCACTAGTGCCTCAAGTCTCTCCCCTGTCGCCCTAGTGTCCAGCAGTGTAGTGGACAAGCCTCCCCCTTTGTCGTTCGCACCAGTGAAGTGCCGCCGAAGCTCACTGTGCCGGTCGACCAAGCACCGCTCGCCATAGACCGCACCTTCCTGTCCTACGATGTCCAGGAGATAGGCGACACTCCACCGCCACCCTCTGTCCACCCCACGACCAGAGACAAGCCATGGACCAGCCATAATCATCGCGCCCACTTCTCTGTCTGCCATGCCGAGAGCACGCTAGAGCGCCGCAGCCGACACGCGCACACACGCTGCGCCTTGCTCTCTGTGCGCGTTCCCGCATTCACCGCGACCCTAGCTACCCCCCAGACACGCCCGTTGGCCGCCGCGCGAACCGTGGACACTATGCGCCGTCTCGAACACCGATGTTCCCGCACAGAGAACGAACCACTCCCGACCATTCTCGACCACCCCTTGCTCGCATGAGAACTGTCCTAAAGCACTGCGTCGATCCCTACCCTCATCCATGCCAATAGCTCACAGAAATGACGTCGCCGACGAGCCCGAGCCATGCCGCTCTTCCCCTCTCGCCGGTGTATAAACAGAGGCCACCCCTTCCCTCATTCGCCACACCATCTCACTCCCCTCTCTCTCAGAAACCTCCCACACCTCTCCCCGGAGCAAGGTGAGCACCACATCGCCAGAATTTCACCGGAGCCCGCCGCTGCAGAGGAGAAGAGGAACTGGAGCTAGGAGCCGCCCCAGAAGCCGCTGTGATCGTGCCTCGAACCGCCATCGATGACAACCTCATTCGCCCCCATTGTCGACCTTAGTTGGAGCCCAGGTGAGCCCCCACGTACCCCCACCATCGCATTAGGGTTCAATCTCGCCGGAGCAGTTCGACGGAGACGACGAACCACAGTCGTTAGATCCTATTCTAATCATAGGGCTAAGATTGAAACTTACCGTTTCGACTTAGCTGAGTCGCTGACCAGTGGGACCCGCCTGTCAGCAGCCCGCTGCGCGCGCCGTGTAGTTGAGCCGGCCCAATTAGTTTCCCGCGCAGATCTCGTTGATTCAAATAAACTTTTTCCATTTTAGTTAAAACTAGATTCTGTTAGTAGATTCAAAAATCAATTCAAAGGGATTCACTGAACCAAAGTACATGATTCCAATTTTGTTAAAAAGGTATTCAAAATATCTATCCAACCCCATTGGATTCAAACCATTTGAAATTATAGATCACCTATACCAAAAATAACAAGAGAGAGGCTTTTGCCACTTCAAACATTTTTTAAAAATCAAACATAAATGCTTCTGAGTTGATTCCAACTCTCAAAAATCACATTTGACAAGATCTATCTGAATATGTAAAACTATTTAGGTTTACATGCAGTGATCTTGGACTAGTACTAAAAGAATGTTATATAGGCATTTCTACTCACTTTTATTTTATTAAATAGTAATTTTAAACCATATAAAATGTGACCACCACTTTAAATAACATTCCCAAGTATTAGAATATGTGGTGATGACATGTGTCAACATGATCCCATATTTTAATTGGAGAATATTAAATATTAAGTATTTTCGATAAGTAGAAATTACTTTTCCAAAATAAGATAAATAAGATTAGGTCTTTATTTCATGTGATGATTTTGATGATGCTGGATCATCTAGTGTGAGCCTTTGTGTGCTAAATAGAAGTAGTTAAGTATTTTTTGTGTGATTGTGTACCTCGTATTCATTTACAGACACTAGTATCGACCTGGGATACCAGGAGGAGGAGTACTACGAAGAAGAAGAAGAGAACTTCAACCATTGCACTACTCAAGGTAAGCCTAACACTACAAGTTAACTATGCAAGACATCCTTGCAAGATAACCTATGCAAAGTGCATTAGGCATGCTTTGGTTATGCAACCTTGATTATACCAATCCCAAGTTTTACTTGCAAGCTTTATTCGTTTACTTTTACCAAAGTTCTTTACCTTTAGTTAGTGATTTGCGAGTATTGGAAAAATAGGATAGATGCCATAAAGAGCATAAAACTAGGCCTAGGTAGTTATACTTAGATGCCATGAAAAGCATAAAACTAGATTTGGATAGTTACACTTGATTAGCACCCCGTATTAGTGACACACCCCCCATTGATAGTTGCTAGTGCTAAACTACTACCGATCACTTTAGATGGGAATACTTGGAGAAAATGATTATGAAAACCTTGGAATAATGATTCATTCTATTGAGAGGTTTTGACATGTATTCTGAAACATAATGGTTTGATGATGAAACTTCTTGAGGCATGAGCCATAATTTTGATAAAAACTGATGGTTGGGTTCGGATGCGATACCATTCCAATTTTACCATACTACCGCAATACCTAAATTGGGTAGGGCTTAACTGGAAGATTATCTGCCTTAGTATGGGTTCCCTCGCGGAAAAAGGTTGAGCTGAGGCTACCCCATGAATGTGAATGTCCACTTATGCAGTGCCCATGATGGCAGATGGCCATGGCTGGGAGGCCAAGCTCATAGGGGAGGTGCCTATACTAGAGTGTGTAATTGAAAGGTTATGATTGATTATCCGCATACTAAGTATGATGATTCAGGGTTATACTTGATGGATGTCTCGAATATTGTGGTGAAAGTGTACCACCTCTATAGAGTGTCAAACTATTCGAATAGTCGCGTCCGCGGTCATGGACAGTTGGAGTGGTGATACTGTTCCGTTGTCAGATGTTTTCAAAAATGACTTGTGAATTCAACTATGACCTTGACTTGACCACAACAGGGTTGTGGACATGAAAACTAGGTTCCCACTTAGGTGATGTAGAAAATTAAATTAGGTTCTTTACTTTTGAACTCCTTATGAAATAAACCTGGCTTTTTTCAAATAAACCTAGAGCTTAAGATTCCTACTAGAACTACCTTACTTGTTAGTGATAGTTTGCGAGTACTTAAAGAGTACTCATGACTTTGTCCCTGGCTATTCCCATGGCTAGACTATGAGGAGGACTATCAGGAAGATGGACAGCAGGAGGTCTATGACAACTAGGATGATCTCCCATCGTCAGCATTGCCTGTGACCCTGAAGATGGAGCATGAGATCCTGTATTTGTAAGACCTTTATTATGGTTTGTAATGGATGATGTACCGTGGTACCAAATCTGTTATGTCACGCAAAAATGGTAATCTTGGGATTGCGAGGTATAGCATAACAAGCATCTGGGATTAAAAATCTGAGTGTTGACATTGTCGATGCCCTAAAGGCCTATCCCTAGGACGTCTTATATAGTCATCCAGTCCTAGGGTTACAGAAGAGTCCCTATACGGCTAAGATACAAAGTCAGTTACATAGTACATCTTGGACTACAAGTAACACTATCTTGTGGGCCTTCCTGTAGCCGCATGGGATTCCATCTTATCTTCCTGACTGGGCCACCCATGAAGAATAGCTCTAACCCAAAGTAGGCCACCCTGGTCAGTGAGTCACAGTGGGTATACCCGCAAAGTATATCCCTAACTGTAGTCCCCGGAAGCCTCCAAGATCCAAAGTCAGATTTCATCGTCTAGCTGTATTCTTCTTCGGCTGTAGAATCATGAAGGGTTCCTGAAACTACAAAAAAAAGGGATCTGAGTCTCAGGATTGAGTTGGACCAGTTAATATCTCATTTTTATCTTCCCAGCTCGATTTCAAAGTGAGCCGGAACTTGGCCTGTGATGTAACCTGACGTCAGTCAAGGTCCAGTCTTGTCACTGATAAACATTCTGTCAGTGTGACCGTTGGTGCGTCCGCGCTTCGTGGATGTGAGGCTCGGAGATTGAGATGGTGTATTCTTTGCAAGGAAGGCGCCCTACCCTTTCCTTGATGCGTGGAGCAATGCTTATGCATTTACACTAATCTTGGCACAAACGAGGATTATAAGGTGTAAAAAACTCCTCATTTTCTTCTCACCCATGCCATTGCCTTCCTTCTCCCCGAGCCAAAATTTGTGCCCCCATCTCCTCCTCCTCCTTGCCCCCAAATCTCCACAGTACCGCCGACCTAAGGTCATACTCTTCGACGAGATGGCATACACATCCAGCTTCAGAGCGGCAGCGTCGACAGCAGTGGCAGAGGACAAATGCCGTCCTAGGGTCCGGATCCCTTGCGTCCTCAGGACGAGAAGCTTCGTGGCTTCAAGACAAAAGGTCTCCTCCATGCCAGCAAGTGGCAGAGCGGCTTCGAAGATCCTCTTCCTGCCCCCCATGACGACAAGCGGGTACACTTCGGTACTTACCTCGATCGAGGTTTGTGCTCTCCTACGTCGGATTTCTTCTGGTACTATTTTATTACTAGGAAAAACTCTAGCACTACCAGCGTTCCATACATAACCAGATCTCTTAGCTTAGTCCTTAGGAGAGACCAAGTCTATCCCAAGTTCATAGCTAGTAAATCAGTGAAGAGATGGTCGTCAACATTTTTCTATCACAAGGAAAACCCGGCTCCCGACAAGCCGGAAAGCTTGCTAGCTTTGTTAACGGTGCCGCCGCTCCCCAAGAATCATGGGAAACGGAAGCACCAGCACTTACTGAAGATTTGATCCACGCCAATAGGAAGATTGAATTTTCGATGAAGCATAGAGTACTAAAGGGGTCTGACTTACTCCATTGCTGGCTAGCTTGTCGGATTCAACCTGTTCAACACCATGGCGATCGGCTGATGCATACAATCATCAAAAGCAGACAAGACAACCTGGGGATTAGAAGGGTATCGATCCCCAACAAAGAATACGAGACCCAGGTCAGGTGGTTGATCAAGGACCGGATAGACCGGAAGATTCCAGATGTCTCTCTAGGCATGTTCACCATAGAGACGCCCTTGACCCAAGTAAGATTTTCGACTGACTTTCCTTGGACATGCTTATTTGTGTGTTTAATTCGCAATACTGAGATATTCTGTCTTTCAGCTTGCTAACCTCCCCGAGTCAGAGCTAGCTCCTCTCAAGGTATATCCATGTGAGGATCCAGTTCATCTGGAGGACGAAGAGATGGAAGTGCAGCCAGAAGCGCTTACGCGAAAGCACAAAGCTCCGGTCGTGCAAGCTGGCCCACAAACTATGCCGGTTGTCAAGAAGTAAGTTCTTCCATAAAACCACATATTTTTGTGTATGTTCTTTCCAAGTCAAAATGATCTTGTTCTATTATTATCAAGAGCTAAATTAATTATCGAAGGAAAATGAAAAGGAAAGACGGGAAAAGTTCAGCGTCAGCGGAGGCCGACCATTGTCTCGCTCGCTGCTGCGCCTCCGACTCCTACTCCGAACCCATCCTTAGTGCCAGAATATATTGTCTCCATGCATTGAGGATGTTATGGCTCAATATGAAGAGCTAGTGAACACTGGTCCACATCTCGTCGTCACCATGGGTGACTCGGAAGTTCATAAGGGTGAACCCTCTAAGGGTAATGATCTCTCAGCTGAAGTCTTATATGAAAACCTTCTGTAAAATCCTAGAATTTCCAAGATTGGCCTTTCTTGGAAAAATGTAGAAGAGATCCAGAAGCTAGCCCTCCACTGTTTGGAGACCAGAAATATTACAGCCGAGGAAGAAGCTCAAGAAGTTGAAGATGTGAAGCTTTTTGAGTTGCTTGATCAAGTCCTTCATGAAGAATAGTTGAAGGCTGGTGTGGTTCCATCATTGCTTATCATCCCCATCACTTTCACCGAGAAGGTTTCTGCTGATATCAATAGCAGCATCAACAAATTGCAACATGAGAATTTCATAAGTCATTGCTCGACTCTTTTTATTGTATTTATATCATATCCTCTAGCCCCCAATCATGAAGTTAAAGAATAACAACCCGAGTTAGTTAATAGGATGCCAAAGAATGAGGTATTGTAGCCCCCAAGGATCGTGCTGAGATTTAGTTAAAGAATAACAACCCGAGTTGTAGTAGCTTTTTGAATCTGGTTACCATTCTGACTTCCAAAAAAATTATGATTACAACCCAGAATTGTAAAAGAACATCTATAACAAGCGGAGAGATATCAAATATCTCCATTGTGAAAATGCTAAGTTTAAAGTTGAGAAGGATGATGCCGAAAGTAAGTTTTCCGACAATCTCTTCTCAAATTTTTGTTTCACTTGAATTCGACTTGCTTGTGTGTCTTACTTCAGACTTGCTTGTGGAGGAAGCCCAAATTTATAAAACTCTGGAATCCGAGAATGTTGGCATGCGCGAGAAACTCAAGAAATTGCAAGTGAATCATGAGCACAGCGTCAACAACATACTTGAGTCGAGCAGCCGTGACACCAAAGAACATGATATGACCATTGCTCACCAAGATAAAGAATTCTCGGAATTAAAAGATGAGTTGGATAGCCCTCCAGGATGAACTACAAGTCTGAGGGACGAGAAGAACAAAGTAGACGAATCTATCTTCAGTTTGTTTTTATTGTCATTCTAACTCTTTGCTTGATTTTTCCGACTTGCACAGTCATATTTTTCTATCACTTCTCCCTTTTTAGGGCCTCTCAACCTCCTGGATCCATCTTCATCTGAGTCACGCATCGACCATCTTGTCGCAGTCGGAGTTTTACTTCATGACTTCCACCAATCCTTTGAGGATATTGGCGAGATCGTTAATCTCCCCGACTTACACAAGCTGTCCATCTTTGAGCTGCGCGACAAGGTAAAGGATATCACATTGTTGGTCGAGGACTAGAAGATGTCCTATGCTCGCACAACAGCATAGAACTCCCTTACTTTGGTAATGATCCACCATGGAAATATGGAAATGTGGCATTTTACCAAAGGATATTCAGTTGTTGATGAAGATGGCAAGGATCAGAATGTTGGTGACGCTATCTGGGATTCTTGTGCCGGTTATGCTTGCCGCGTAGCTGATGCAATGAACTACGAGAAGCCATTCCGCAAGCCTGTCGATCTGCCTCCAGCCCTGTTAGAAGAGGAAATTACAAAATACGATGGCAAATAAACCGAGTCTGATGTCCCTTTCTCAGAAAAAGATCAAGGCGACATGCGCACTAGCACTAGCTGAAATGGATCGTATGGGCACCTAGAGGGGGGTGAATAGGTGCCAATTTTAGGCTTGACACAAAAAGGTAAATTCTCTAGATATGAAATTACTAAGAATTTCCCTATATGCAAACCTAACTACTAGCAAGTAAAGGCGAGTAAGAATGAGGAACGAGAAAACCATAGTGAAGCACACGGAGACACGTGATTTGTTTTACCGTAGTTCCTTCCTTGTTAAGGGAAGTACATCTGCGTTGGTGGGGTGGGCGGTACTAAGACCACCACGCCACAATAGGCCTCACCCTGTTCTCCGATGGATCTCGCCACCAAATGCCTAATCCACCTTTCCACTATTGGTACCCTTCGAGGCGGGAACTGATGCCTTTACACAAATAGCGGGGCACAACTCCACAACCGAATTGGAGGCTCCCGTAATAACAACAAGATGCCATAAGAACAAATGTTATCAATATCGAAACACTAGATCTAGATATTAACAAGAATACTAGATCAAGAAATGTCCAAGTGAATGGAGTGGAAGTGACGCGCTTGATTCGTGATGTCGATGAATGAAGTTTGTTCCTTCAATTCCCCCAAAGTTCGAAGCCTTCGGGTGGTTGAAGTGGGAGATCTTGAATAAGAGCTTTTGCAACAGACGAGTACTTTTTCGAATAAATCAAGAAGACTGATAGGAGGGGTGATTGGGGCTTTTATACCCAGTGTCCAAACAGAGCCGTTGGTGAAGTCTGGGGACGGATTATCCGGCCCAAGTGAGGGCCGGATTATCCGGCCGGGGGAAAACTCCGCCCCGTCCTCGTATTATGTGGGGGATAATCCGCGCCCAAACAGAAGGTTGCGCCGAGCCTCCCTTGGCAACTTCTCCCGGGGGCGGATTTTCTAGCCCAAGAGAAGGCCGAATTATCCGGCCTAGGGAAAACTCCACCCCAGCCTCGGATTATCCGAGGGATATTCCGCCCCCGAGATAGAGACTCACACCGCATCCAACTTTGGCCAAAAGGGTCAGGCCAGATTATCCGGCCCTCGATTGGGGCGGATTATCCGGCCCCCCAACAACAGGTTTTCTTACCTGCAGCACTTAGCACACATGAGGTACTCCATGGTATTGTTATCTAACAAACAAAACACTGGAGAACATGAAATGTTCTTTCACTAGCGAGCCGACAAATCCTTCTCCTACAACACAAACATTTGCAAGAAGATTTGTTTCATTCTAAAACAAGCCATTGATGTAATGGTTAAACTTATTAATTTTGAGGTGCTGATATGTAAAAACTAATACTTTCCTCTTAGCACGCATGTTTTTATTTTGTGCTTAAAAAATACTTAAGCACTGTTTTGTTTATACTTATCGTTTATCTGGCTTTTTTTCTCGTCCCTTTCATGAGCTGGCAAACCTTTAGCACGAAAACTATGCCGAGCAACAGAGCTCAATTGCTAAACTAGTTTAAACCTGGAATTAAAGCCAGCTTTTAGTACCAATAATTCACCGCTCGTAAAATATCCGTGTCCAGCATTCAGACAAAAAAGTATAAACTAAAATTAGACTTATACCCAAAGGTAGTATTTTTATAATCGCAAATCTAACCAGAACAAATATGAGCATAAAGTACATTTAAGTATCCTAGGATTTTCTACTATAATATGATCATTCAGAAATAAATGAAATAAGATGGTATGTAAAAGCATTAAGGATATCAATACTTTATTTCAGTTTGAATATGTACATTGATATGATTACAAATAAGGAAAATTTAAAAATAAAAGCGACGTAGCATGTATTTCTTTTTCTGACCTCATGTCAGATAGGTAGTATAAACCATTATGTAATACTCTACTAACCATAAAGGGCCCTTCCCAGATTGGGGAAGGTTTGTTCTCTTATTTTTGCACTAGTCGGAGAACTAGATCATCCTTTTTGAAAGACTAATTTTTTACTCTCTGACTACGATTTTTGCATAACTTTTGCTGATAGTTCATAGATCTGTGCTCAACAGTGACGCAAACTTCCTCGAATATATGGGTGGAATCGAGGTGAGCCGAGCTGGCTCGTGGCTCGGTTCGGTCTAGATAAGGAAAAGTCGAGCCGAGCCTGACTCGGCTTGGTTCTCTGAACTTTCTAAAAAAAATAGGCTGGTAGCTCGGTCGGTCAGGCTCCGCTACACCCAGAGGTGGTTTCCTTTCTCTATTCTTCCCTTTCCTTTTGTCTCCCGTGCTCAAATATCACCACCGCTGGCGTGATTTAGACCGTATCCTGTGGCCGGAGGTCGATTCCTCGCGCAGGCCGCCTCGCCTCCGTCTTCCCAACCCATCCCCATCTTGATTTTGCTGACTCCTACGCCCAAACGTGAAAATTAATGGTGCCTAGCCGAGCTCCTCCGTATTCCTTGATCTGCGTCGTCTCCTTGTCTTGGCCGGGCAGCACCGCTGCTGAAGCTACCGGACGAGGTGGGATGCTGGACGAGTTCCACCTCCTTGATTTTCCCTACGAGGTGGGCCACCCACTACCGATGTTGCACCGGTTGGGGCAAACATATGTGGTCTCCTGATGTAATACCATAACGAAAGTAACATATTGATGTGACATGGGGAAGGAGGTCAGGAGTAGCAGGAGCAGCCACCAGGGTGAGGGTTGGAGAGGGAGGAGGAGCAGGAGGAGGAAGAAGGTGCAGCCGGTGCCACAGGTCCCTGGATGGTGTGCTCATTTTCCACATAGAGTTCAGTCATATTTCCACATCACATGATTTATTAGGTGCTCACAGTCACAAGGGTGCTGTAGTGTAGTTGCGGGTGCTAAGTTGTATTTTTTTCTTAGAGTGGAGGTCAATGTATCACCGATATGTGCATTTGGTTATTAATATTTTACTACAAAGAGTTATTCCCTCTGATCCAAATTAGTTAATTTAGATTTGTCTAGATTCGAATATATGTAGACTTGTTTTAGTACTAGATACATCGAAATCTAGACAAAACCAAGTCAACTAATTTGGATCGGCGGGAGTAAAACCGTGTTTGTAGTTTAGATAGTGTCGTGAGGGTTAAATATCGTTATAAAGTGTTTTTTTTCTTCTGAACTGCCAATATACACTTTATAATTGTGGTAGGATTTTTTAAATAGATTAGGTATCTTATAATTATGATGCGTGAATATACTTATGCTTACTATATTGATTATAATTGTGAACTGTCACGTTTTAAGAGAACGTCGTGTCATTTTTTAAATTTCATTGAGGCTTACGAGCTTCACTCAGCTGGCTTGTCGAGCCTCGAGCCTGATTTGTAAGGTTTAGGCTTGGCTTGTATGACCTACAAGCCGATTCGAGCCTAAGACGAGGCTCGAGCCTTAAGCTTTGTGTCTACCCCTACTCGAGTATATCGAGGTCATCTTGTCGAGCAACTTCGGCATCCTCTTCGACATACGCAGCGACTCGGGAAGAAATATGGATAAGATCACTCGGAAGAACTACCACTTCACCATAGACCAAGAAGAAGGGTGTATATCTAGCTGACCTATTAGGATTAGTTCATAAACTCCATACAATAGATGGTAATTCGTCCGCTCAAGCCCTCGCAACACGATGAAGTGGTGCTTCGAATCTGGGATGGAGGCCTTGAAGAATTAAACCATTTTCCCTTTAGACTTGTCCATTGGCTTGTGGATGTGCGACTGATGTAATATCGAGTGGATCCCTTGATCTTCACAAAATTTGACAAGTTCTCCCATTGAAAAGTTGCTCCCGTTATCTGTAATAATACTGAGTGGATAACCAAATCGAATTATGACGTCCTCAATGAATCTTTTTGCTATTGCTCCATCATAACTTGTGATTGGTTTAGCCTCAATCCACTTCATAAATTTATCCACCATCACTAGGAGGTGAGTAAATCCACTCGGATCCCATTCAAACGGTCCTACCATGTCAAGCCCCAGACTACAACGGGCCATGTAATCGGAATTATTCGCACCTGGTCAGTCGGAACATGTGATTGTTTCACGTAGTTTTGGCAACCTTTGCATGTCCTGACCAACCTATCGACATCTGCATTGGCTGTATGTCAAAAAAATCCGTGTTGAAAAGCCTTTGCCATTAAAGATTTGGCTGCGGCGTGATGTCCCCATTCGCCTTCATGGATTCCCTTATGATTTCCATGTTGGAGATATGCCCAAGAGGCAATAATAATGTGGTTATTATTATATCTTTGTGTTTATGATAAATGTTTACATCCGATGCTATAATTGTATTAATAGGAAATGCTAATACTTGTGTGTTTTCATAAAAGAGTCTGTAGTAAGCCTTTTGTTGGACTAGCTTGTTGATTGATACATGATCATGGTTTTCAGATCATGAACATTGGATGTTATTAATAAAAATATCACATCATTAGGAGAATGATGTGATGGACACACACCCATAGTAAGCATAGCATAAGATCAAGTCATTAAGTTCGTTTTGCTACAAGCTTTCAAATACATAGTAACCTAATGCTTCGACCATGACATCATGTTAATCACCATCACCGGATGAGTGCTTTGATGACATCAAACACCACTTCATAAATGGGTGGTTATAAAGGTGGCATTAGGTATTCTGAAAGTATGTGTTGAGGCGCATGGATCAAGAATAGGATTTGTCCATCCTAATGACAAATAGATATACTCTGGGCTCTCTCGGTACAATGACATCCAATTGGCTTGCAAGCATGTGACTAGGTCACAAGAGATGTCATATGATGGTATAAGTAAATAGTACTTATCGGTAACAAGGTAGAACTAGGTATAGAGATGCCGATGATCGAACCTCGGATACGTAGAATATCGCATGACAAAGGGAATCAGTATCTTATATTAATGGTTCTTTCGATCACGAAGTCATCGTTGAATATGTAGGAGTCATTATGTATCTCCAGGTCCCGCTATTGGTTATTGATTGGTGAGGTGTCTCGATCATGTCTGCATAGTTTAGGAACCGTAGGGTGACACACTTAAGGTTTGATGTTGTTTAAGTAGATATGGAATATGAGTTGGAGACTGAATGTTATTCGGATTCTTGGATGGGATCTAGGACATCCCGAGGAGATCCAGAATAGTCCGGAGAATAAGATTCATATAATGGAAGTCATTTTATGGGGTTCGGAAAAGTTCTGGAGTTTTTGTTTAGAGCTTCTAGAAGGTTTCGAAAAGTTCCAGAAGGTTCTAAAAGTGATAAACTTGAATCCCACGAAAATAGGGGATAAGAAGGGGATAAGAATTGGAGGGAAAGTAAACTCCCCCTCCCCATGCGTTGGCCCTAGGGGAAGTGGGCCAGGGGAGGAACCCTAGGCCACACCCCGTCTATATAAAGAGGGGAGGAGTGGGCGCCTCCCCTTGCCCCTACCTCCCAACCATAGCCTCCACCCACCTCCTCCTTCCTCCTGCTCCGGCTTAGGCGAAGCCCTGCAGGATTTTTCCTCCACCACCACCACACCGTCATGCTGCTAGGATTCTGAGGGGATCTACTACCTCCGTTTCCTGTTGGAACAGGGAGAGGAAGGTCTACATCGACTCTGTACGTATGACCGAGTGCGGAAGCGCTGCCGGAACGCAGTGCCTGAAGGATCATCTACGCGATCTTGAGATCGGCAAGTGATCGACTAAATTAACCACGAGATCCGATCTTGATAAAGGCTTTGGATCTACAAGGATTAGTTCTTATCTATCTCATTGCACTTATCTTGTAGATTAGATCTTGGCTTTTCCATAGATTGGATCTTGGTTTTGTTCATTCTTGTGGTAGATTTTTTTGTTTTCCATGCAACGAACCCTATAGTGGTATCAGATCCAGGTCTATGCGTAGATCTGTTGCACGAGTATAACACAATGGTTTTGTGGGCGTTGATGCTTTTGTTGTCGTTTGCTTCGTGTGTACTTTGTATCTTACGGGATGGTGGGATGAAGCGACCCGGGCTAACCTTACATGTCATTGCACATTAGACTTGCTCCACGCTCGACGTGCAACTTGCATTGCACAAAGTGGCTTTGCGGGTGTCTATCTCTCTCATGATAGTTAAGATCCAATTTACAATTTACATCTGACAACACTTGTATCGACGTTGTGGTTCTTGTTCGTAGGTAGGAATGGTTCTTATTCGAAAGCCCCAAACCATGTAAAACATGCAAAGAAAATTAGAGGCGTCTAACTTGTTTTTGCAGGGGCATGTAATGTGATATGGCCATGATGAGATTGTGATTATATATTGAGGTATGAGATGATTTTTATTGTAATATGGCAATCGGTAGGAGCCTTGTCGTGGTGTGGAACACGGCAGTACCATCGGGGATGGCTTGAAGGAGACAATCAGGATGATATCGGTGGCTACTCGCAACGAGTTGGGAACAGATACTGCAAACACAGCGATGTACCCAGGTTCGGAGCCCTCTTGGCGAGGTAAAACTCATACTCCTGTAAGGATCTACTATCAAAGGGGGCGAATTCCCAATACAGATGCTCCTTGAGCTGTTTTCTTTGCTACTTCTTGCTTGAAATTGTCTAAGTCCTTCCTATTGTGTCTACCTAGAACCCTAGCACTACCCTCCCTTATATACTAGTTGAGGAGGTAGTTTACAAGATGGGTTCTAGGGTTTACTATTTGGATTTGGGCCTTACAAAGTGAGCCGGCTGGACAGGGCCAAACGGTAGGCCCGGGTCCAGTCAAGCCTCTAGTACAGGGGAGGACCACGCTACAGTGTCCAACGCCCCTGCTTTACGCATCAGCCGGCTCTTTATGCGTAAGCCAGATCTTTCCTCGCCAGCCCCTGCTTTCCTTGTTAGCCTCCAGCTTTGGTACAGTTGTCCGGTAGCGCCGGCCAGGCAAGCCAGTCCAGTCAAAGGTGCGCTCAGCGAGGAGTGTCACTCCCACCGTACCGTGGCAAGCGGATTCGAGGCGGTCGGCTAGGAGCGGCCTCCTAGCCGGTTCTTTTGGCTACCCGTCTAGACGGGCCAGCCGGTGAAACTTCAATGCGGACCGGGTGGGGGATTCCACCCGACGGTGGTTCCTTGATCGGGGTCCAGATGACATGAGCTCCTTGGTGCCGGCCGGTTGGTCCCGTCTTGGCCTACCCAGGGGTCATCCCCCGACACTAGTTCTCGAGCGCGTTAGGACTTGGCCCCGTGGAGAAGTTCTTGCGTGCTCATTTGAAATGATTGACGGTGCGGATGCTTTGTTGTTTTTCTTTTGTCTTGTAGTCTTTGTCTTGTACCGACTTGGGATTCCGTGCTGTTTTCCCGGCTGGGGTTTACCGCTACGGAGCCGATGGCCCCACCCACAGGGTGTGAGCGGTGATCTTCTTGACCAGCTGCCGCACCTGGCCGGAAGAGGGATCGCCAGTTTGCTATCGTCGGTGCTCGCGTCAGCCATGCATGCCATTTCTAGCGCATGTCGTGTCAGTTTGACTTCTGGGTCTGCCATGGCAGTTTTTTGGTAACCGCGCGCACGCCTTCATCATTGTGTCTCCTTGGGGATCGTGGGCGCGGTTTGCCTCCCGCAGTAACTTCTGTAGGATCTTCTGTGCGTGTGGCGCTGGCGCACGCGATCCGTCCCAAACCGTCGTGGGGGAGTGAGGCAGTTGCTTGCCACGTGGCACAGAGGGAGGGGAAATGGCGTGGCCTTTCTTCCTGGATAAATAGGGACGCCATAGAGTGGGGGCTTTTCACTTCATCTTCCCGTGCTTGCCGCCCCTACTCTCTCTTGTGCTGCTACTTCTTGGTCGTCGGCGCCGCTCCTCTTCTTCCTCAACAACGGACCACGCGCTTCAACCACGACCACTATTCCGAACAACATGTTACCCGAGGTCGCCGGCGGGTGGTGCGGCTCGTACATCATCGAAGAATTTGTGAAGAAGTATCGGCGGGGGCGGTTCCTGCCATCGGAGTGGGTGGTGAAGCATCGCCTCACGCCAGAGGGCGAGCAGGTGCCAAACTCCCAGCCTGGTGAGGCCTGTTGGAGATATGCCCAAGAGGCAATAATAAAAGTGGTTATTATTATATCTTTGTGTTTATGATGAATGTTTACATCCCATGCTATAATTGTATTATAAGGAAACACTGATACATGTAGAGTCCCTAGTAAGCCTCTTGTGGAACTAGCTTGTTGATTAATTGATGATCATGGTTTCCTGATCATGGACATTGGATGTCATTAATAACAAGGTTATATCATTAGGAGAATGATGTGATGGACACAAACCCATAGTAAGCGTAGCATAAGCTCAAGTCATTAAGTTCGTATTGCTATAAGCTTTCAAATGCATAGTAACCTAATCCTTCGACCATGAGGTACTTTGATGACATCAAACACCGCTTCATAACTGGGTGGTTATAAAAGTGTCATTGGGTATTCTGAAAGTATGTGTTGAAGCGCATGGACCAAGATTGGGATTTGTCCATCCATATGACGGATAGATATGCTCTAGGCCCTCTCAGAGGAATGTCATCTAGTTAGCTTGCAAGCATGTGACTAGGTCACAAGGGATGACATAACATGGAACGAGTAAAGAGTACTTATCAGTAACGAGGTAGAACTAGGTATGGAGATACCGACGATCAAACCTCGGATAAGTAGAATATCGCATGACAAAGGGAATTGGTTTCGTATGTTAATGGTTCTATCGATCACGAAGTCATCGTTGAGTATGTGGGAGCCATTATGGATCTCCAGATCCCGCTGATGGTTATTGATCGGAGAGGTGTCTTCTACTTTTTTGCATATTCACGAACCGTAGGGTGACACACTTAAGGTTCGAAGTTGTTTTAAGTAGATATGGAATATGCGTTGGAGACCGAATGTTGTTCGGAGTCTCGGATTGGATCCGGGACATCACGAGGAGATCTGGAATTGTCCGAAGAATGAGATTCATATATTGCGGATCATTTTCTAAGTTAGGAAATGTTCCGGAGTATTCGTATGGGGATTCTAGAAGGTTTCGGAATGTTCCGGAAGGTTCTAGGAGATTTCTTGGAGTTTGCTTGAAAACCAATAAAGGATCAAGGAGTCCTTGTGCGGCAAGACAAGGAGTCATGGGGGAGGAGGACTCCTCCCCCCTCCCAATCCGCCGACCAAGGAAGGGAGGGGAGTCTTACTAGGACTCCCCCTCCCATGGCGCCTCCCTCCTTTAAATAGAGGTGGGCGCCACCCCTGCCCCTCCACTCCAAGCCCTAGCCGCCGCCTCTCCTCCTCCTTCCTCTGCCAGCTTAGGCGAAGCCCTGCAGAATTCTCTACTCCACCACCACCACCACACCGTCGTGCTGCTGGGATTCCGTGGAGAAGATCTACTACCTCCGCTGCTCGCTAGAACAGGGAGAGGAAGGTCTGCTTCAACTCCGCACGTGTGACCGACTACGGAAGCGCTGCCGGAACGCGGCGCCGGAAGGATCGTCCACACGATCTTGACTACATCAACCCCGAGATCCAATCTCGTAACGCTTTCGGATCTACTAGGGTTAGTACAGATCTATCTCGTTGCACATGTCTAATAGATTAGATCTTGGCTTTTATCTAGATTAGATCTGGGTTTTGTTTGTTCTTGCGGTAGAAATTTTTTGTTTTCCATGCTACGAATCCATCAGTGGTATTAGAGCCGTATCTATGCGTAGATCTGTTGCATGAGTAGAACACAATGGTTTTGTGGGTGTTGGTGCTCGTGCCGTCTTTTGCTTTGTGTACTTTGCATCTTGCGGTATGGTGGGATGAAGCGGCTCGGGCTAACCTTACATGTCATCGCACATGAGACTTGCTCCACGCTTGACGTGTAACTTGCTTTGCACAAGTGGCTTTGCGGGTGTCTGTCTCTCCCACCATAGTATAGATCCAATCTACACTTTGCACTCGATAGCACTTGTATGAACGTTGTGCTTCAGTCTCGTAGGTAAGATTCGTTCTTATTCGAAAGCCCCAAACCACGTAAAACATGCAAAGAAAATTAGACGCGTCTAACTTGTTTTTGCAGGGGTTTTGTGATGTGATATGGCCATCTTGTGATTGTGATTATATTTGATGTATGCAATGATCCTTGTTGTAATATGGCAACCGGCAGGAGCCTAATGGTTGTCTTTAATTCTGTTAAGACCTGCGTGTCTATTCATCTTGTAATAGCTTTATTCCAAGTAGTTGTAATAGTTGCTAGTGATGATGGACAACCATGAAGCGGCGCATCGACCTTGGACGCAATGCTGGTGATGATGGAGATCATGTCCGTGCTTTGGAGATGGAGATCAAAGGCATAAGAAGAAAGGGCCATATCATATCACACTAATTGTGAAATGCCTGTGATGTTAATCCTTTATGCATGTTGTATTGCTTAGATCGCGACGGTAGCATTATAAGATGATCCCTCTCACAAAATTTCTAGTAATAAAGTGTTCATCCTTAGTTGGCACCGTTGCTAAGACTCGTCGTCTCGAAGCATCTCGTGATGATCGGATGTGATAGATTCTATGTGTGCATACAACGGGTGCAAGCCAGATTTGCACATGCGGAAACTAAGGTTAATCTTGACGAGCCTAGCATGTACAGACATGGTCTCGGAACACGGAATACCGAAAGGTAGAGCATGAATCATATGAGTGATATGATGAACATGAAGATTGTTCGCCGATGAAAGTACATCTTCCCTCGTGAAGATCGGACTTGGTGTAGTGGACTTGGTTCGTATAATCACTAGGACAATGTGAGGGATGTTGTTTTGAGTGGGAGTTCACCTAGTTAATTTAAGAATTAAAATTGAACTCAATTTATCATAAACTTAGTCTAAACTACTTGCAAATTTGTTGTAGATTATGGCGAACCTCTCCATCAATTTCAATGCGTTCCTAGAGAAAGAAAAGCTTAAGAACAATGGAAGCAACTTCACGATTGGCTCCGTGGTCTGAAGATTGTCCTCGTGGCTGGTCGATGACCTATGTGTCAAGCACCGCTAGGTGACCCACCTGCAGATGATGCCACCGATGACGTAAAGAATGTTTACGCCACTCGGAAAAATCATTACTCCACAGTTCAGTGTGCCATCCTGTACGGTTTAGAAACAGAGCTCTAGAAGCTTTTTGAGCACCACGACTCGTTCGAGATCATTAAGGAGCTCAAGCTCATTTTTGAGACTCACGCGGCCGTGGAGAGCTATGAGGCCTCCGAAAAGTTCTTTAACTGTAAGATGGAAGAGGGAAGCTCCGTTAGCGAGCACGTGCTCACCATGTCTGGGCATGCAAACAAGCTCCAAGAGTTGGGGATAACGATTCCTAATGAGTTAGGGATTCACCATGTCCTCCAATCACTGCCACCGAGTTATAAGAACTTTGTGATGAACTACAATATGCACTGCATGAACAAGACGTTGCCTGAACTATCGTCCATGCTGAAAACTGCTGAAGTGGAGATCAAGAAGGAGCACAAAGTGTTGATGGTCAATAAGACCACCAATTTCAAGAAACAGGGCAAGCCTAAGAAAAAAGGCAACTTCAAGAAGGACGGCAAGAAAGATGCCGCACCTGCTAAGAAGCCCAAGGCTGGTGCGAAACCTGAAACTGAATGCTTCTCCGCAAGGGTGCTGGTCACCGAAGCGAATCGCCCCAAGTACTGGCGGATCTGAAGAACGACAACATCAAGAAGAAAGGTATATTCGATATACATGTTATTGATGTGTATCTTACTAGTAGTCGTAGTAGTGCCTGGGTATTTGATACTGGTTCGGTTGCTCATATTTGTAACTCGAAACAGGAGCTGCGGAATAAACGAAGACTGGCGAGAGACGAGGTGACGATCGCGTTGGAAATGGCTCCAAGGTTGATGTGATCGCTGCCGCACGCTCCTCTACATCTACCTTGGGATTAGTTTTAAATTTAAATAATTGTTATTTGGTGCTGCGTTAAGCATGAACATTATATCTGGATCTTGTTTATTGCGAGACGGTTACTCTTTTAAGTCTGAGAATAAAGGTTGTTCGATTTATATGAGTAATATCTTTTATGGTAATGCACCTGAGATGAATGGTTTATTCTTATTGAATCTCGATAGTAGTGATACAAATGTTCACAACATAGATGCTAAACGAATAAAATTGAATGATAATTCTACATACATGTGGCACTGTCGTCTTGGTCACATTGGAGTGAAGCGTATGAAGAAACTCCATTCTGATGGACTTCTTGAATCACTTGATTTTGAATCACTTGAAAGATGCGAAGCATGTCTAATGGGAAAAATGACTAAGACTCCATTCTCTGGAATAATGGAGCGAGCTACAGACTTATTGGAAATAATACATACCGATGTGTGCGGTCCAATGAGTGTAGCATCGCGTGGTGGATATCGTTATGTTCTCACTTTCACGGATGACTTAAGTAGATATGGGTATATCTACTTTATGAAACATAAGTCCGAAACTTTTGAGAAGTTTAAGGAATTTCAAAGTGAAGTGGAAAATCATCGTAACAAGAAGATTAAGTTTCTGCGTTCTGACCATGGAGGTGAATATCTAAGTTATGAGTTTGGCATGCATTTAATGAAATGTGGAATACTTTCGCAGTTGACACCGCCAGGAACATCACAGCGTAACGGTGTGTCCGAACATCGTAATCAAACTCTCTTAGACATGGTTCGGTCTATGATGTCTCTTACAGATTTACCGCTATTGTTTTGGGGCTATGCATTAGAGACAACTGCATTCATTTTAAATAGGGCACCATCTAAATCCGTTGAAACGACACCGTATGAATTGTGGTTTGGTAAGAAACCTAAGTTGTCGTTCCTTAAAGTTTGGGGTTGCGAAGCGTATGTAAAGAAGTTACAACCTGATAAGCTTGAACCCAAAGCAGAGAAATGCGTCTTCATAGGATACCCTAAAGAAACAATTGGGTATACCTTCTATCATAGATCCGAAGGCAAAGTTTTCGTTGCCAAGAATGGATCCTTTCTTGAGAAGGAGTTTCTCTCGAAAGAAGTGACTGGAAGGAAAGTAGAACTCGACGAGGTTAATGAACCTTCTCCCGGAGTTGAGAGTAGCGCAGCACCGGAAGATGTTTTTGTGCCGCCTGCACCAATTGGAGAGGAAGCTAATGATGGTGATCATGAAACTTCGAACGAAGTTACTGCAGAACCTCGCAGGTCAACGAGGATTCGTACCACTCCTGATTGGTATGACTCTGCCTTGAACGTCATGTTGGTGGACAACACTGATGACCCTGCGACGTATGAAGAAGCTATGGTGAGCCCAGATTCCGACAAATGGCTAGAACCCATGAAATCCGAAATGGGATCCATGTACGAAAACCAAGTATGGACTTTGGTGGACTTACCGGATGGCCATAAGACTGTCGAGAACAAATGGATATTCAAAAGAAAAACAGATGCCGATGGTAATGTTACCGTCTATAAAGCTCGACTTGTCGCGAAAGGGTTCCGACAAATTCAAGGAGTTGACTACGATGAGACTTTCTCACCAGTAGCAAAGCTAAAGTCTGTGAGGATTTTGTTAGCAATCGCTGCATATTTCGATTATGAAATTTGGCAGATGGATGTCAAAACGGCGTTCCTTAATGGTGACACTGAGGAAGAGTTGTATATGGTACAACCCAAGGGTTTTGTCGATCCTAGTGATGCTGACAAGGTATGCAAACTTCAACGCTCCATTTATGGACTGAAGCAAGCATCCCGGAGTTGGAATCAACGTTTTGATAAAGTAATCAAAAACTTTGGATTTATACAAACTTATGGAGAAGCTTGTATTTACAAGAAAGTGAGTGGGAGCTCTGTAGCATTCCTAGTACTATATGTAGATGACATATATTGCTGATTGGGAATGATATAGAAGTTCTTAATAGCGTCAAAACCTATTTGAATAATAGTTTTTCAATGAAGGATCTTGGCGAAGCGGCATATATTCTAGGCATCAAGATTTATAGAGATAGATCAAGACGCCTAATAGCACTTTCACAAAGTACATACCTAGACAAAGTTCTAAAGAAGTTTAGAATGGAAGAGAGCAAGAAGGGGTTCGTGCCCATGTTCTCAGATAAGACCTTGAGTAAAACTCAAAGTCCGGCTACGGCAGAAGATAGAGAAAAGATGAATAATATTCCCTATGCCTCGGCCATAGGTTCTGTCATGTATGCCATGCTGTGTACAAGACCGGATATAGCACATGTTGTTAGTTTGACTAGCAGATATCAAAGTGATCCTGGAATTGAGCACTAGACAACGGTCAAGAATATCCTAAAGTACCTGAATAGGACTAAGGATATGGTTCTTTCTTATGGAGGTGATGAACAACTTGTTGTAAACGGTTACACTGATGCTAGTTGGAACACCGATCCAAATGACTCGAAGTCACGGTCTGGATATGTATTTATTTTGAATGGTGCTGCAGTGAGCTGGAGGAGTGCCAAGCAAAGCGTTGTGGCGAAATCTTCAACTGAATCGGAATACATAGCTGCTTCGGAGGCTGCACAAGAAGCCATATGGATGAAGGAGTTCGTTACTGAACTTGGCGTGGCTCCCAGTGCGTTGGACCCGATGGCCATCTACTGTGACAACACAGGTGCCATAGCTAATGCACAGGAGCCAAGGTCACGTAGCCAGCTGAAGCACATCAAGCTACGTTTCCATGCTATTCGCGACTATGTCCGAGATGGTGACATAAAGATTTGCAAAGTACACACTGATCTGAGTGTGGCAGATCCGTTGACTAAACCTCTCCCTAGAGCAAAGCATGACCAACACCAGAACGCCATGGGTGTTAGGTATATTACCATGTAATCTAGATTATTGACTCTAGTGCAAGTGGGAGACTGTTGGAGATATGCCCAAGAGGCAATAATAAAAGTGGTTATTATTATATCTTTGTGTTTATGATGAATGTTTACATCCCATGCTATAATTGTATTATAAGGAAACACTGATACATGTGTGTTTTGTAAACATAAAAGAGTCCCTAGTAAGCCTCTTGTGGAACTAGCTTGTTGATTAATTGATGATCATGGTTTCCTGATCATGGACATTGGATGTCATTAATAACAAGGTTATATCATTAGAAGAATGATGTGATGGACACACACCCATAGTAAGCGTAGCATAAGATCAAGTCATTAAGTTCGTATTGCTATAAGCTTTCAAATGGATAGTAACCTAATCCTTCGACCATGAGGTTATGTTAATCACCATCACCGGATGGGTACTTTGATGACATCAAACACCGCTCAGAATCGGGTGGTTATAAAGGTGTCATTGGGTATTCTGAAAGTATGTGTTGAAGCGCATGGACCAAGATTGGGATTTGTCCATCCATATGACGGATAGATATGCTCTGGGCCCTCTCGGTGGAATGTCATCTAGTTAGCTTGCAAGCATGTGACTAGGTCACAAGGGATGACATAACATGGAACGAGTAAAGAGTACTTATCAGTAACGAGGTAGAACTAGGTATGGAGATACTGACGATCAAACCTCGGATAAGTAGAATATCGCGTGACAAAGGGAATTGGTTTCGTATGTTAATGGTTCTATCGATCACGAAGTCATCGTTGAGTATGTGGGACCATTATGGATCTCCAGATCCCGTTGATGGTTATTGATCAGAGAGGTGTCTTCATCATGTCTGCATATTCACGAACCGTAGGGTGACACACTTAAGGTCCGAAGTTGTTTTAAGTAGATATGGAATATGCGTTGGAGACCGAATGTTGTTCGGAGTCTCGGATTGGATCCAGGACATCACGAGGAGATCCGGAATTGTCCGGAGAATGAGATTCATATATTGGGGATCATTTTCTAAGTTAGGAAATGTTCCGGAGTATTTGTATGGGGATTCTAGAAGGTTTCCGAATGTTCCGGAAGGATCTAGGAGATTTCTTGGAGTTTGCTTGAAAACCAAGAAAGGATCAAGGAGTCCTTGTGGGGCAAGACAAGGAGTCGTGGGGAAGGAGGACTCCTCCCCCCTCCCAATCCGCCAACCAAGGAAGGGAGGGGAGTCCTACTAGGACTCCCCCTCCCATGGCGCCTCCCTCCTTTAAATAGAGGGGTGGGGGTGCCACCCCCTTTCCCCCTCCACTCCAAGCCCTAGCCGCCGCCTCTCTCCTCCTCCTTCCCTCTGCTCAGGCTTAGGTGAAGCCCTGCAGAATTCTCTACTCCACCACCACCACCACACCGTCGTGCTGCTGGGATTCCGTGGAGAAGATCTACTACCTCCGCTGCTCGCTGGAACGGGGAGAGGAAGGTCTGCTTCGACTCCGCACGTGTGACCGACTGCGGAAGCGCTGCCGGAACGCGGCGCCGGAAGGATCGTCCACACGATATTGAGATCGGCAAGTGATCGACTACATCAACCCCGAGATCCAATCTCGTAACGCTTTCGGATCTACGAGGGTTAGTACAGATCTATCTCGTTGCACATGTCTAATAGATTAGATCTTGGTTTTTATCTAGATTAGATCTGGGTTTTGTTTGTTCTTGCGGTAGAAATTTTTTGTTTTCCATGCTACGAACTCATCAAGGCCGTCGTCTTCCTCACCCACTTCGCTTGTGGCCTTGGGCTGCCGCTGAGCCGCTTCGCCTTGGAGCTGCTTGTCACCTTTGACCTCCAGCTCCACCACCTCGGAGCCAACGCCGTGTCGATGCTGTCGCATCACGTGGCCTACAGCGAGGCGTACCTTGGCGTCTGCCCCGACGCCGCGAACTTCTTCGAAGTTTTTCTACTTCGAAGTTCAGGTGGTTGGCAAGGGCGGCCCGCTGACGGAGACGTGCTGCTGCTCCATTTACCCGCGGCCATCAGCGGTGATGCCGCGACTGGAGCTTCCAGACACCATCAAGCTCTTCCCCAACGTCCCCTCCAGCCGGAAGGCCTAGAGCGTCCAACACTTGGGCACCCAGGGCGACATCGACCGGACGGGCGCCTGGCTGGCGGTCCACGTGGAGAAGGAGAGGCTCACCGCCCGGGACATTCTGCTGTCCTAGATGGCGAACCGCGTGCTCCCGCTGCAGCACCGGTCGCACAAGATGTGCCACCTCTCTGGCAATCTGGATCCCACCCGCGTATCCCGACTGGATGTGCCATACGCCGCTGTAACCTCCCAAAATTTTAATCAAGGTTATCAAGATCCAAATCACCCAATTTAGAGTTAACAAAAAACTTTTTATAATTAAAACATTTAAGAATGCATATGCGTGTTGCATTAATATATAATTGTTTTGAATTGCCATGTTTGTTTTCTCTAATTGTTGTAAAATGATTTAAAGATGAATTCCACATCATCTAGATATATTTTCCAAGCAAAATCCAAAGAAATAGAAATCAAATAAGATTAATAAAGGCAAATGGTCACTTTTGCCATTTTAATCCACTAGGTCACTTTAGGTGTTCCTAGAAGTCGAATACAAACAGAAACAATTCAAACTCTATGCACCCCTTGTTAGTACAAGTAATGATCTATCAAAGCCCACATTGAATTCTTACAAGAACATTTAAACACTAAATTTAAATGGCATTTGAAAATGGAATCCATTTCATATGCATAGATCACACTTTTCTAAAAACCACTCAAATGAGTTCACCTTGACAATCCCAAGCAACCATAGATGCTTAAGCATATGACTAACACACCCACAAAAAATCTTTTCAAAATTCAATTAAAAGTTTCATGCGGCCATTTTGTTGAATAGTTGGGAGGCAGAGAAATATTGGCCTAACTAATACTGTTGCCATTTGATTTCTTGTCTCCCATTTAAACGTCACATCTCTCCTCTGTCCGCTCTTAGCCTAACTAACCCCCATACAAACCCTCTCCAACCCTGCAGTGCCAGTACCGGGCTGCCCGTTCTTAGTTGCCGCTGCCCAAACGAGGGCAACGCGCTAGAGACAGCGCTGTCCCAGACCAGCTTGCGCTAGCTCCGCCGCACCCTACCACAACCCCCTGTCCACCCCACAGACGCAAACAACCCCTAGACCATCGTAGACAGCTCGCGCCCACCGCCTCTGTGCCATGCACGGAGCACGCAAGAGCACCGTCCCCAACAGGCCAGCACAAGCCACGCCTCGACCCCAGCTTGCACGCGCCGCTCCGCCTTGACCCTAGCACACTGCCAGACACGCCCTTTTCCCGCCGCTCGACCAGCAGCCACCACACGTCGCGTCAAGCACCGCCTCTGCTGCTCAGAGCGCCAACCTTTCCCGACCGCAAGCCACCGCCCCTAGCTGCACCATTGCACTGTAGCTGACCGCTAGGAGGCAAGACACCATCCGCCTACCCCGCCCATACCTCTAGCGCCCTGTAGTACCGTCACCGACGAGCTCACCGTCGCCCTCATAGTCTCCTCATCGAGCCTATATAAGGAGCCCTCCCTAGCACCATTTCGCCACACTACCTCAGTCCCCTCTCTCTCAGAACCACCTCATAGCATCGCCGGAGGCACTCGAGCAGTCGTTCGCCAGAATTTCCACCGGAGCCACCACAGCAGAAGAGGAAGGGGGCAGTCAATTGCGACCACCCTAGGAGCCACCGCGACCTCACCTGAGTCCGCCATCGTCTCCTTGTTCGATTGCCCCCATCGCCATGTTAGGTAGAGCCCTGGTAAGCCCCCACTAGACCCCCCATCTAGCCGGTTACATCTGCTTGACGACGATCCAGTAAATGCCGACGATGAACCGGAGCTGTTGATCTAGTTTCTAATCGCACGGTCCACATCGCCCCATACCGCTTTGCGTTGAGTTGTGCTGCTGACATGAGGGACCCCCTTGTCAGTTGCCAGCTGCACCGTGGAGTTCCACTCCGCCAGCCCATTTTATTTCCCGCGCTGGCCCTATAATTCAAATGTAGATTTTTCTAATTTAGCTTAAACTCAATTCTGTCCACTAGTTTAAAAATCAATTCAGAGAGTTCCACAAAACCAAATTGAATGTTTCAAATTTTGTTAGAAAGATATTTCAAATATCTATCCAAGCCCGTTAGATTTAAATCAATTAGAGTTACAGATCACATATAGCAAAACTAACAAAACAAAGACTTTTCTACATTCAAACATTTTTCATAAATCAACCATAATAGCTTTTGAGTTGATTCCAACCCTCAAAAATCACATTTGATAATATCTATTTGAATATGTAATAATATTTAGGTTTGCATGCAGTGACTTTGCACTAGTACCAAAATAATGCTATGTAGGCATTTCTAGTCACTTTAAAACATTTAAATATTAATCTTAGACTTTATAAAATGTGATCCAACATTTTAATCACATTCCCATGTATTAGAATATGTGGTGATGACATGTGTCCATATGATCCCATATTTTAATTGGAGAATATTAAATCTTAATTAATTTCAATGATTAGAAATTACTTTTCTCAACTAAAATAAATGAAACTAGTTCATTAAATTTTGTGATGTTTGTGATGATACTAGATCATCAAATATGTGCCTTAGTGTGCTAAGTAGACTAGTTAAGTATTGTTTGGAGATTGTGTATTCCGTATATATTTATAGACAATAGTACTGACCAAGTCTACGAGGAGGAGGAGTTCTACCCCAAAGAAGACGAGGAGAATTTCAACCACTTCACCAATCAAGGCAAGCTATTATTGGCAAGCTAAAACTTGCAAGCCATCACTAGATGCAATATAACCCAAGCAAGATGCATTAGGCATGCTTTGGTTATAACTTTTGTTTTATACGCATCCCAAGTTTTACTTATAAGTTTTACCTTTTTACTTTACCATAGATATTTACTTTATTTATAGATAGCATAAAGTATATAAAACTTGGCCTATCTAGTTAGACTTAGATGTCATTCTATGGCATGAGATTCATATTAGCATCCCACATTAGTGAACACTCTTAACTTAGTGATTAGAGCTAAACCAAAAACTTGATCACTCTAGATGGGAATACTTGGTGAAAATGCTTATGAAAACCTTGGAATGATGAGTCATTCTATTGAGATGTTTTGACATGTGTTGAGAAACACAAATGGGTTATGATGATGAAAATGTTGAGGCATGAGCCTTAGCCCTTTTATAAAAACTGATGGTTGGGTTCGGATGCGATACCATTCCAATTTTACCTTACAACCACAATACCTGAATTGGGTAAGGCTTAGCCAGAAGTTTATATGCATTAGTATTGTTTCCCTCGCGGGAGAGGTTTGAGCTGAGGCTACCTCTCGATGTTGTCCACCTATGTAGTACCCAGGATGGCAGATGGCATTGGCTGGGCGGACAAGCTCATAGGAGAGGTGCTTATACTAGAGTGTTTAAAGGAAAGGTTATGTTTGATTATCTGCATACTAAGTATGATGATTCAGGGTTATCCCTGATAGATGTATCGAATTTTGTGGTGAAAGTGTACCACCTCTGCTGAGTGTCAATCTATTCGAATAGCCGCGTCCCCGGTTATGGACAGTTGGAGTGGCCATACTGTTCCGTTGTCAGATGTTTTCAAAATGACTTATGAAATGAATTGTGACCTGACTTGACCACCACATGGTTGTGACTATGACAACTAAGTTCCCACTTAGGTGATTTCAAACTTTCTTTTATCTTTCTTTGTTTCTGAACTCAGCTTAGGTTTCAAACTTAACTTTACAAATAAACTTAGAACTTAGCATTCCTACTAGAACTACCTTACTTGTTAGTGATAGTTTGCGAATACTTAAAGAGTACTCATGGCTTTGTTCCTGGCTATTCTCGTGGCCAGACTATGAGGGGGACTATCCGGAAGGAAGACAACAGGACGGCTACGACAACTAGGATCATCTCCCATCGTCAGCATTGCTTGTGACACTAAAGATGGAGCCTACTGCTACGCTATTTATTCTGCTACTTGTTTGTACTAAGACTGTATCATGAGATCCTTTATTTGTGTAAGACCTTATTATGATTTGTAATGGATGATGTATTGTGATATCCAATCTGTTATATTTGACAAAAATGGTAATCCTAGGATTGCGATGTATGGCATAACAGGCATCTGGGATTAAAAATACGGGTGTTGACAGCCGCCCTCCAGGAATGGCTCGCCACCATCTCGAAGGAGGCGCTGGAGGAGGATTGGGTGTTCTCCTACCGGCCGTACCACCACAGCCAGCTTCTGCCAAAGGTATGTCTTTCTTGCTCTTCTCCGGGTGGATTTTCCTGAGGGACTCCCATTTCGTGCCTCTTATCTTCCCTTGTTGAGTAGCTTTTCATGGCGCAGCTAGCGGAGGACGGCATGGGGGACAATAAGTTCCCCAACTTTGTCGCGGACTTCAAGCCGGCGAAGGCTCCACCGGTGGAGCCGGAGCAATTCCCCATGCGGGTTGACGAGGGCTGCAAGTTCCCACCAGGTAAGAGTTTGTCCTTTGTCCTTGTATGCTTTGCTCTTGCTACGCTTTTCGCCGCGAACTTGATGTTTTTCTTGCACTTGAACAGCCGCTCATGGCGAGGACGTGGACCTGGCTGAGGCCGCCATGCCCAGGGGCAGGGGGAAGCGTGCCGCCCCCACCAGTGCTGCTCCGGCCGAAGGCGGCGCCAACAAGACATGCCGTCCCAGACCCACGGCCACCATGCCGAGCGTTGCCGGGTAGGTGCTCCTTTCCACCTGATACTGTTGTTGATTTGCTCGTGCTTGCGTTGTTTATCCTTGTCCCTTCCGCAGCGAGGCGATGGCCTTGCCCGGCACCACGTCCGCCCCTAAGCCTGCTGTGGAGGGGAGTGCGCCGGCTCCGGCTCCCGAGGCCGCGCTGGCTCCAGCCCCCGAGGCTGCGCCGGCTCTAGCCCCCGAGGCGGCGTCCTCTCCGCCAGCTAGGGCCGGTGCGGATGCGACGAAGGTGGTGCCGCCGGCTGCGCCCGTGACGCTTCACCTGGCCGGGGCCATCTCTCGGCTTGCTGAGGGTCTTCTACTTGGGCGCGCCGGCACGGCCGTGACTCCCTCCGGCTCGACAGTGGGCGCTGAGTCTAGCGCCTATCGGGTGGAGGAGCCGCAGCCGGAGGGTGGGCACTCCGCGGCTCCAGTGAGTGATGATGACCTCCAGGTCACCGGCTGGACACCGGCTCGGGCTGTGCCGCTGCTGAACGCCCTCTTAGCGCAGTTGTCGGAGGCGGCGCTTCTGGCCGTTGGCCCGGCCCGCCAGCTGGTGGAGGCGCTGGAGTAGGTGCTCGACCAAGCCAAGGTGCTAGGGGACTCCGTCGAGGTATGTGTTCTGTTGCCAATCTTGATGCTTGTTCACCGTCTTGCGCTGCAACTTGTTCTCACTTCTGTTTTTGTTCAGAGGGCTCTCGTCAACACCGCCAAGACCTCGCGGACCTGTGCTGTAAGATTGCTTGTTCCGCCATATATTCTCGATTGCACGATTTCTCGCGCTTATTGTTGAGTATTGGTTACCCTCCTGCAGCTCTGCTGGCGGACCGGGACCGCGAGGTGGCCCGACTGAAAGGAGAGGTCGCCCGGTTGGAGGAGTCCAACAAGACTCGCCAGGGCCAGATCTCCCAGCTGAGTGCGCACCAGAAGCAGATGGAGATCAAGGCTGCCAAGGCCAAGAAGGTGGCGGACACCCAGACCGAGGCGCTGAAGAATCTGGAGGTGCTCTATGCCACCCAGGAAGATGCCCTCAAATCTTCCAAGGCCAAGTAGGCGGAGGCGCTAGGAGAGCTCTGCCAGATCCCCGAGATCGTCGTTAGTAAGTGCCCTCAATTTATGCCAGTTTTGCCGTTTTGCCTCCAATATTGATCATTGCCTCTTTTCCCGGCTGTAGCTCAGTATCCTGAGGCGACTAATCAGGCGCTTGGATGGATTCCCGAGACAGATCCGGATCAGGATCTCCACTGGGGGAGCTGGTGGCGGACGTCAGTGAGGAGGCGAACCGGCTTCGCGCCACCGCTCTCGAGGTCTACGACTATGTCTGGCCTGATGCTGCCCATCCGACCACCATGGACGCCTTGGCCGAGCGGCTTTTGGGTGCTTCGGACCTCATGAACGTGGCTCGGGAGTGGGCGGCACGTGGCGGCGCGTAGATGGTGCTGACGCTGCTGAACTCCTGGTACCCGGATGTGGATCTGTGGAGCCTTTCCCGCGGATTTCACCAAGGGACCAGCTATGTCCAGCATCACACCGAGGTTCTCGACATCCGCTCCTGTGGCGTGACGATTGGCAGCTTCGTCGCGCTGGATAGGGACTTCAGCGACCCGGCTGGCACGGAGCGGTACTACGACAACCCGGATGCACCGCACACTGATGCCCCGGCTGCGCCAAAGACCGCCTCGGCAGACGTCGCCTCCAACTGATGACTCCGGCCCTTCTGCCCACCAATGAACTTGATCCCCAGTATGCCGGGAGTATTTATGACTAAAAGACTTGTTTTTTCTTTGTGATGTTGAACAGTTGTCTTTGTTCTTGTTGCTGAACTTTTTGGGAGCATCGCCTCCCTTGTGTATTTGCTCGTGCCTTTGTGTTTGTACTTTCTGTTCTGCATTTGTTGCATGCTTGTTTCTGTGTGGGGGCGCGCGAGAGTACCCACAGGGTGTAGTCCCCGAGGTTCGGGCCGGCTGGAGGATACAGCTAGGTCGAAGCTCCTTTGTGTTGTCATTTGTTTGCAGGTTTCTGTGTGGGGGCACGCGAGCGCACTCACAGGGTGTAGTCCCCGAGGTTCGGGCCGGTTGGAGGATACAGCGGGGTCGAATCTGCTTGACCTGCTCTGCTGCCACCTAGAAGCTACTTGCCTCGGCTTGGGTGTTCGGCGTGGAAGTTTGGCTCATGCAAACATAGAAACAAACAAGTTGTTTGCCTGGTTAAGCATATGCAAGTTAAACTGTAATCTTTAGATTTACTAGTTTTGAAATTTTTGTTGTTTCGCGCAAATCCAATGTCTTCGCCCTTTTCTCAGCGAGCATTGGCCAGTTTTGATGTTGTTCCCTTGCTAGCTTCTAGCCGGAGTCGAAGGAGTAGTTTAGTAGGCGTACTGCACGATACATCAGATTTGGGTCATTGGCCTTGGGCGAGCGAGCGCAGCCGGGACATCCGGACGTTTTTGTTTTCCTCGTGGCTTTTTCGTGTAGGGGCCTTCGAGCGTTCTGCTCTTGCCGGATCTTTCAGTCGGCTTGCGGTCTGCAGCCGGAACCGAAGAGGAAGCCCTAGGAACCACGTACAGTACTTTGCCGTGTGGGTCGCGCAGCCGTCTGGGCCAACCGGCAAGTCCCCGAGACGGATCGCCGGCACTGGGGTTAGAGTAATGCAGCCGGAAAACCAAATTGTACAGTATAACTATGATCAGATAACCAAACCATTAGGAGGCGAGAACAAATTATAAACAAGCGACAGGTCTGGCTACACCTCAAGTAGTCTAGCCCTGCAGTGATCGTTGTTTTGCCGCCGACCAGCGAGCCATTCATGTTGCATGCCTCGGCAAGTCGCGTTGCCATGAAGATGACATTGTAGAAGTATCACTCTAGGAGCGTTGGCTGCAGCCAGTGCCGCCAGTCCATGGCACAACACTACACATGTGCGGTCCAAGCACCGCCCAGACTAACTTCTCTATTATTGAGACCAATTCCTCTAGAATTTGTTTAGCCAGTTCTACCGGAATGCATGCATATTTATGCTTCAGCATTCTAAAAAAACTAAAAAGGCAAAATCTAACTTAGACAAATATGCTTGGCACAAAAACATATTTGTACCAAAATTCTCCATCTATGTCTTTTAGACAATGGATGGAGCACATAACTGAATTTGGCATACATCAAAGTTTGACAGATCAATAAGAAACATATTGTAGTGTAACCTAACTCAAACAAATGCTCAATCTATGTCTATTAGATTAGAAGATTTGATACAACTGAATTCCAAATTAGTAGATACAAAACAATTCCTCAGAATGCAAATTTTCTTTCCACCAAAAAACCCATGAAATTTTAGAAGCTCAATCATTATTATCATACACATATCGTGAGGACGATCCAATCCATGTGAACATGCACAAGTCCCAGATAGTCTTATCATCACAAATCTATTGATCAATTAATGGCATGCATGTAAGGTAGAAATAGCAGTTAAAAGTTGAATTGTTGAGGAAGAGGAGGAGCACTGACCCCGTTGGAGGGCATGGCCTTATCTTTCTTCGAGGAAATGCGGATGGACCTTCCCTCATTGTCGATCACATGCATGCTAGAATGGGTGGCGTAGAGGGTGGAGGCTTTTAGAAATTTCGATAAGAGAATGAGGTTCTACATATTAATAGTTTAGGGTTTTTAATAATATATCAATGACATGCATAGAAGCTACTTTTTTATGCTACAAGCGCTAGCAAAACCATTTAAATTCAGATTGCATTATAGCCAATTTTTTGTCCCCAAAAAGAAATCTTAGGAACAACTCACCGGTAGTATCTTACCTCACTTAAAGCACTATGAAAATAAAACATTCTATATCAGCTAATTCAGAGACTCGAGCCTCTCGTAAATCTCTCCATCTTGCAGTTCTGGCTCACAACAACGAGGTCAGAAACTCAGAATACAATCTCCAACCGGCTTGAGACTGGAGCTTCGGTACTAACCATTGAAAAATCATGATTTTGCAGAAGCATCAGTGAGATCCTCAATTCACAGAAACAACGCCAAGCGCTAAAACTCAACCTAATCTTCTAAAACTGGGAGCACAATACCATAGCATGTCGATGTGAACAACAAGCAAAATAGTTTAACTAAATTTATAAATACTCTTTTTAGGTATGGATGAATAGATCAGGCAAAAATTGAGTATAACCTCCTTGTTTAGCGGGACACCTGCTGTTTCTGCATCCAGCATTCATTCGAGATATGCCCAATAACATGATGTGCATGTAAAAATACAGTAGCGGGACACAATAGCAGCACCATGACCAGGTCGGGGAAGACAATGAACTGTGTGAGGATGGTAGTTCCTGGTAGGGATTGGGATGGCGGCGCATTCCCATGGACGAACGGATCATCTCAACCTTTCCCTTGCATGGCAAGCCGTCGGTGAAGCACATCCGCCGGCGCAACTCGCCATAAGCCGCCGGTGCAACTCGCATCCGAGTCCACGGACAGCGCCGCCGGCTTCGGCACCCTCGCTGTCATCGCTAACGCATCTGGGAAGGTCTTGGAAGCAGGACTTGGGGGAACCGGCGGGGGCGAGAACTATGGGCGTGCGGAACCCTAGTGATGCGAGGGGGTTGGCTATGAGAGGGGTTGGGTGGACTGTAGGTGGTAGAGGTGGCGGCGCGATTGGATCAAATGGGAGAGAAGAGGGAGGCACAAGAGAGAGAGAGTTCAGCAAGGTTTCCACCCGTGTGGAGATAGCGGGATCGGACGGTGGATTTTTCGTTGAGGAAAATCAGACGGTCTCAATGCTTTCAATGTTTGATGTCAAAGTATCAAAGTGGACGTACCAACACCAACTTATTTTTAATAGTAAAGATATTCACAACTCTGTTATGGTCAAGTCAAAATCATAATTCACTTCACAAGTTATTTTGAAAACATCTAACGACGGAACAGTATGGCCACTCCAACTGTCCATGACTGCGGACGCGGCTATTCGAATAGTTTGACACTCTGCAGAGGTGGTACACTTTCACCACAAAATTCAATACATCCATCAGGGATAATCCTGAATCATCATACTTAGTGTGCAGATAATCAATCATAACCTTTCCTTTACACACTCTAGTATAGACATCTCCCCTATGAACTTGGCCTCCTAGCCATGGCTATCTGCCATCATGGGCACTGCATAGGTGGACATTCACACTCACGAGGTAGCCTCAGCTCAACCTCTTCCGTGAGGGAACCCATACTAAGGCATATAAAATTCCAGCTAAGCCCTACCCAATTCGGGTATTGTGGTTGTACGGTAAAATTGGAATGGTATCGCATACGAACCCAACCATCAGTTTTTATAAAGGGCTAAGGCTGATGCCTCAATATTTCCATCATCAAATTCTTTGTTGTTTTTCAACACATGTCAAAACATTTCAAAACAATGAAGCAGCATTCCAAGGTTTTCATAATCCTTTTTCACCAAGTATTCTCATCTAAAGTGATCAACTCTTATGCTTAGCACTAGCCACTAAGGTTAAGAGTGTTCACTAATGAGGGGTGCTAATCTTCAATCTCATGCCAAGGAATGACATCTAAGTATAGGCCTAGTTTTATACTCTTTATGCTATCTATGATACTTTTCTAATACTCACAAAGCACTAACTACAAGTAAAGAACTTTGGTGAAGTAAAAAGAATAAAACTTGCAAGTAAAACTTGGGATTGAATAATTAAAAGGTATATAACCAAGCATGCCTAATGCACTTTGCTTAAGTTATCAAATTTGCAAGTATTAGCTTTCATAGTTCTAGCTTGCAAGTGTTAGCTTTTCTTGAGTAGATCAGTGGTTGAAGTTTTCTTCTTCTTCTTCTTGGTAGTATTCCTCCTCCTTGTATCCGGGGTCGGGACTATCGTCTATAAATAAATACGAGGTACACAATCACCAAACACTACTTAACTACTTCTATTTAGCACACCAAGGCTCACACATGATGATCTAGCATCATCACAATCATAACATAAAATAAAGAGTTTATCTTATTTATCTTATTTTAGAAAAGTAATTTCTACTCATTGAAAATACTTAAGATTTAATATTCTCCAATAAAAATATGGGATCATGTTGACACATGTCATCACCACATATTCTAATACATGGGAATGTGATTTAACGTGTTGGTCATATTTTATAAAGTTTAAGATTATCATTTAATAGAATTAAAGTGACTATAAATACCTATATAGCATTATTTTGGTACTAGTCCAATGTCACTGCATACAAACCTAAATATTTTTACATATTTAGATAGATCTTATCAAATGTGATTTTTTGAGAGTTGGAATCAACTCAAAAGCATTTATGGTTGATTTTTGAAAAAGTTTAAAGTTGAAAAAGTCTCTGTCTTTTTATTTTTACTATAGTTAATCTGTAAATCGAAATGATTTAAATCCAACGGGCTTGGATAGATAATTTAAATACCTTTCTAAAAAAATTTGAATCATACAAGTTGGTTTAGTGAATCTCTCTAAATTGATTTTTGAATCTACTGACAGAATGTGGTTTTAACTAAATTGGAAAATCATTATTTGAATCTCCAGGCCTGCGTGGGAAACTAAACGGCCATTTAATCTGCACAAAGACATAGCAATCGATGTGGGGTCACCGATTTAGTCTATTCACGCCGTATCGCAATCTAGGCTGTTCTATTAAAATCTAATCTAACGGCTAGAGTGCATCGTAGCCGACGTACAACTCTGACGAGGAATTTAACCTAACGCGGCGGTGGAGGTCCGACGAGGCTCACCTGGGCTCCAGCTAGGGTCGGTGATGGGGGTGAACGGCGTTGTCGTGGATGGCGGTTCGAACGGTCGTCGCGGCAGCTCCTGGGACGGCTCCTATCGATGGTGCCCTTCTCCTTCTGCAGCGGCGGGCTCCGGCCAAATTCCGATGAAGGAGAGCTCGCCTTTTTCCGGGGAAGGGTGAGGGAGTGTTAGTGAGGAGTGGTGAGGGTGTTGGTGTAGAGAATGGAGGCAGAGGGGGGCTCTATTTATACTGCGACGAGGGTACTGAGCGGCATGGGCTCGGGCTCGTCGGTGACGATGGTACAGGCGGCTAGTAGCGCGGCTAAGGCTAGGGGACAGTGCAGTCTTCCCTGGCGATCATCACGGAAGTAATGGCACGACACGGGGCGGTCTAGGCTGGTCGGGAGCATGCGGCGCTCTGCAGAGACGCGACGGTGTTCGAGACGGTGTGCGGGAGCTACGGGTCGTGCGGCGAGGAACGGGGCTATCTGGGAGGTAGTGGTGATCATGGCGAGTGGGCGTGTGCACGGAGAGGGCGAGGCGTGGTCTGTGCAAGCCGGTCGGGTGCGTTGCACTCACGCGCTCTGGGCACGGGGCAGAGACATGCAGCGCGGCGTAGCTAGGGTGGTCCAGGGCTCTCCTGTGGCCATGGCTGGGACAGGGGGTGACGGTGGATGGTCGCGTGTCTGGTGCGTGTGGTGGGCGAGGGCGGCGTGGCTTCTGGCGTGCTGTCCACTGTCGGCCGGCGACGACCATATTCGGGCGGTGCTGCACTGTGCACAACGGCTAAGCGGGAGTTGGTCTGGTGTTGCTCGACACTAGGGGAGACAAGGGAGTGAAGAAGGGACACTGAGGTGGGTGATTACTGCTCCAAAATAGTGAAGTTAGGCAATAGTTGTTTTGTGTCTGCAAGGTGGTTGAGGAAATGGCCGCAAGAACTTTAGTTTGAAATTTTCAAATGAAACTTGGTGAATGATTTGATCTTAAGCTTTAGTGTCTATGATTGCTTGGAGAAGTCAAGTGGAATTGGTTTGAGTGGTCTTTGAAAAAGTGTGATCTTACCATATGAACTAGATTCAATTTTGAACTGTCCTTTAAATAGTTTTGAAATTAGTTTTGGTGAGTTTTTAAAGTGGGCCTTGATTCACTTTTACTTGGTCTAGCAAGGGGTGAAAAGAAGTGGAATTGTTTCTGTTAGAAATTCTCTTCTAGGAACACTCAAAGTGACCTAGTGGTTAACTTTGGTAAAAATGACCATTTGATTAATTAATTCATATTTGATTTCATTTTCTTTTGATTTAGTTTGTAAATGGCCTAGATGATGTAGTATTCACCTTTAAACCATTTCTCATCATTTGCAACAATCAAACATGGCAAATGCACTCAATTCTACACTAATGCAAACACACATGCATTCATATATATTTTGGAAATAAAAGTTTTTGTTAACCCTAAATTTGAGTGATTAGAACTTGATAATCTTGATTAACATTTTTGGGGTGTTACAAACCTTCCCTCCTTAAACAAAATCTCGTCCCGAGATTTAAGAAAAACTAGGAACTAAAGAGATCTGGAAACTCAGTCCTAATGTAATCTTCTCGCTCCCAAGTAGCTTCTTATTTGGTATGGTTGCTCCATTGGATCTTGAGAAACTTGATATTCCGAGTTCTGGTGGTTCTGAAGGCTTCTTCCAAAATACGAATGGGTACTTCATGATACGTTAGATCCTTGTTGATAACTATGGCTCGGTGATCGATGTTATTGAAAACTTTAGTCTTCTCCGGAACTCCTAGGCATTTGCGATGTAACGAGATATGGAACACGTCATGGATGGCTGACATCTCCTTTGGCAGTTCCAGTTGATAAGATACTTCTCCTCGGTGATTCAAAATCTTGAAGGGTCCAATATATCTGGGGGCTAGCTTCCCTTTTAGTTGAAAACGTTGCATTCCCTTCAAGGGTGACACTTTGAGATACACAAAATCTTCGATATTGAAGGTCAAGTCTCAACGTCTCTTGTTAGCACAACTCTTCTGTCTGGATTGGGCAGTGTTGAGGTTCTCACGGACTTTGTGAACCTTCTCTTTGGCTTCTCGTAGGATATTGGGTCCGAAAATCTGACTCTCTCCTACATGCGACCAATTCAAGGGGGTACGACACTTTCTTCTATATAGAAATTCAAATGGGGCCATTTGCAAACTAGCTTGATAACTGTTGTTGTATGATAATTCTGCGAAAGGTAGACAATCTTCCCATTTTGATCCGTATTTTAACACACAAGCTCTCAACATATCCTCTAAGATTTGGTTGACTCTTTCAGTTTGTCCATCGGTCTGCGGGTGATAAGCTGTGCTGAAATTCTACTTGGTTCCTAATCCTTCTTGGACTTTCTGCCAAAATCTTGATGTAAACTGGGTTCCTCGATCTGACACTATGGTCTTAGGGGTTCCATGCAAACTTATGATTCTAGCAATGTACAACTCTGCCAGCTTCGAACTCTGGTAAGAAGTCTTGATAGGTATAAAATGGGCTACCTTGGATAGTCTATCAACTATGATCCAGATAGAGTTATTTCCCCTACTAGAAGTAGGCAAACCGGTGATAAAGTCCATTCCGACAGAATCCCATTTCCATTCCGAAATCAGCAATGGTCGCAAAAGTCATGCGGGTCTCTGATGTTCTTCTTTGACTCTCTGACATATATCACACTTGGCTATGTAGCCTCCGATTTCTCTCTTTATCTCGTGCCACCAAAGTTGCTCCGTCAAATCCTAATACATCTTCATTCCTCCAGGGTGGATAGAATAAAGAGTATCATGAGCTTCCTGCATGATGACTTGTTTTAACTCCGAATCTGCTAGCACACAGATACGTCCTTTGTACCACAAAACTCCTTCTTCATCTTCGGTGAATCCGGGTGCCTTTCCTGTACTGATACGACATTTGATTCTGTCGATACTTGCATTCCCTTTCTGCGCCTCCTTGATCTGACTAATCAATATGGGTTGAAGTTCAACACTAGCTAAAAATCCTTTGCTAACTAGATCTGTTCTAAATTGCTCCAACTCTTCATGCAAACTTGGCTGGTTCTCTTTGATCATGGTGTTTAATCTACATGGCAATCTGCTAAGAGCATCCGCTACCACATTGGCTTTGCCAGGGTGATAGTGAATGTCAAGGTCATAATCCTTGATTAACTCTATCCATCTCCTTTGCCTCATATTCAGCTCCTTCTGAGAGAAAATATACTTCAGACTCTTGTGATCCGAATAAATCTCACAGCGGTTACCCACAAGGTAATGATGCCATGTCTTCAAGGCTAAAACTACGGCTGCTAGTTCAAGATCATGGGTAGGGTAGTTTTGATCATGCTGCTTCAGTTGTCTGGACAAATATGCTATGACTTTGCCTTCTTGCATGAACACACATCCGAGACCAATCTTGGATGCATCACAATACACATCAAAAGTCTTCTTGATATCTGGCATAATCAGAATTGGGGCTGAAATCAATCTCTTCTGGAGCTCTTGAAAACTTGCTTCACATTTGTCCGTCCAATCAAACTTGTTATCTTTGTTCAAAAATTGGGTCATTGGTCTTGTGATGCTTGAAAATCCTTCAACGAACTTGCGGTAATATCCTGCTAATCCGAGAAATGCACGGACTTGGGTTTGAGTGGTTGGGGCTTTCCATTCTTCAACATATTTGATCTTGGCGGGATCAACAATGACTCCTCCTACTGATACAATATGTCCGAGGAATCCTACTTCCTTTAACCAGAATTCACATTTGCTAAACTTGGCATACAACTGATGTCCTCTAAGGGTTTCAAGGATGGTTCTCAGATGTAGCTCATGGTCTTCTTCTGACTTTGAATAGATTAGAATATCGTCGATAAAAACAACGATAAACTTATCTAGGATGTTCATAAAATTCTTATTCATGAGATTCGTGAAATAAGCAGGGGCATTGGTTAATCCAAAATACATGACAATATACTCATACAATCCATATCTGGTGGTAAAGGCGATCTTTGGAATATCCCGTTGCACGTCTTGAGTTGGTGATAACCAATTCTAAGATCAATCTTAGAAAACACTATGGCACCAGTTAACTGATCAAAAAGATCCTCAATCTTAGGCAGTGGGTACTTGTTCTTGATGGTGACATCATTAAGCTTCCTGTAATCCATACATAAACGGTTACCTCCATCTTTCTTATCCACAAACAAAACAGGTGATCTCCATGGCGACGCGCTTGGTTGAATTAGACCTTTCTCCAACATAGCATCAAGTTGCTGCTTCAACTCCACTATTCAGATGGGTTCATACTATATGGTCTCTGAGCTATGGGTCCAGTTCTAGGAATTAGTTCAATGATGAAGTCGATATCCCGATCTTGGGGCATACCGAGCAATTCATTTGGGAATACGTCGGGGTATTCACAGACTACTCTGACTTGGTCTAGGGTTGGTTGGGCTAGACTCTTGTTGCATTTGAACTGACGGGGCAATGTCTCAGATACATGCTCTACTGATACTCCAGAGCTACTAGTCATGGTTATGGCTTTCTTGGCACAGTCGATCAATCCTTTATGTTTCGACATCCAATCCATTCCTAGTACTACTTCCAAACCTTTGGTTCCAAGTACTATTATATTGGCATAAAAATCTATTCCATGGATTCTGATAGGCACAACCTTGCAAATTTTGTTAACTTTGGTGGTTGAACCAGGTATTTGAACTATCATAACATGCTTCAAGTTTTTTGGTTGAATCTTACTAGTGCATGCAAATTCTTCGGTAACAAACGAGTGTGATGCTCTAGAATCAGACAACACTCTTGCAAGTACTGAGTTAACAGAAAACATACACATCACAACATCGAGCGCTTCCTGAGCTTCTTCAGCATTCATGTGGAACAAATGGCAGTTGTGGTTGAGCGAATTTCCTGGGGCAAATCTCCTTCCAGGCTGAACACGGCGTTGCTTCTGAGCAGGTGCATTCACATTGGTGGCTGCTGCAAGCTTCTTGGGGCACTCATTGGAGTAGTGACCCTTGACTCCACCTTCAAAGCAAGTAATCTAGGACTTGTCTTTGGCTGCAACAGGCATAGCATTGCTTCCAGTCCTTGGGGCAGTATTGTTGTTATTGTTGTTGTTGGACTTGGGTGGTGCACGGTTGAAGTTGTTTGAATTGCCGGGGTTGTTGTTGTGGTTTCCTCCAGACTTCAAGTTTCCTCCGCTATGATTGGGGTAGCTTGACGGGACATAGGGGGTCTGATGCTTCTTGGGGCATATCCTGCATACGGGTTGGGGCGATACTTCTGAGCATTGTGGGATCCAGTATGGTGCATCATGCGACGCTTTCGGTTGTCATTGGCTTAGTTGATATTCCCTTCCATCTGAATGGCAGAGTCGACTAGCTCTTCTAGGTCTCCAAAACAGATGTTGACTAACACAGTCTGCATCTCATCATGCAATCCGTTCATGAACCTTTCCTTGTTCTTGGCTTGAGTGTTAATCTAATCAGGGGCATATCTAGCTAGGGACAGAAATTTTTCATGGTACTCAACTACTGTCATCCTTCCTTGCTTCAGTTCCCTGAACTCATCTCTCATCCTGGTGACCAAACCTTGTGTCACATGGGTGCGGATCTTGAATGCTTCCCAAGTCATCATCTGACAGTCGTTCATGGTACTAGTGCTATTCCAGCCAGATAGTGGGTGGCAAACAGTACTTTCTCATTGGCTTCAACTCCTGCGACCTCCAGATTGTTCTCCATGGTTTGCAGCCAGTCACCAGCATCTAGGGGATCTTCAGACTTATTAAAGATAGGTGGGTTGGTATTCTGAAAGTTCTTGAGCTTGGATCCATGGTGATCCTGATTTCCATGGCCTTGATTATTGTGGGCCATCTGAGCTATCTGTTGAAGAGTGGCTAGGTTGGCTTGGCGTTCAGCTCTACTAGCTTCACGGTCAGAAACAAGCATTTGCAGAATCTTCAGCATCGGGTCCTGAGATGAGCTACTTCCTTCGAGGTTTCCACGAGTCATCTGAAGATTGAGATAGATAATGAGATAAGAGGGAAATTTCTAAGGTTCATGGTTTTGTTTCAAAAGCTTTAAACTTTAAGTTTGACTCATGTTTGGCAAACTAACAACTTCTTCTCATTCATTCATTCAAAGCACACCATACAAACACACACCACACACAAATGTAAAATAGATGGTTTTAAGAGCCATTTTGTGAAACTACGATACAAAGGGAACAGTACAATTCATTCCTACGGTAGTGATCAAGTGCATCTAATCATCATCAATGAAGTCGGAATCATCATCATTAGGGTGGAACTCCATGGCATCATCCTCATCACTGAGGTAAGAGTAAAGATCTCCCTGGATATCTTCACCTTCCTCCTCCTCCTTTGCTTCAAGCTGGACTTTCTATTCACGGATGGTCTTCTCAAGAGCAGCCACCTTCTAGCGAAGACGATCGATGGTGTGATCTTTCTTGTCACATTGATGACAAAGTGATTGGCGCTCCCTAGCGAGGATGGCGAGGGTCTGGTCCTTCTTGACTGCAATGGCATGGTTGTGGTTGGTGTAGGTGCGAGCGTTGTCCAACTCCTTCTGCCTATCATACAACATGAAGTCAAGATAATCCACCTGGTGCTTCAGCTCCGGGTGGCTTGGCATCTCCAAGGTCATTCCCATAGAATCACACCTTGCATAGTGAGCAAAGCGAGTTCCCTGGATCTAGTTGATGTTTTGCCCACACAGACGGGCGAGAGCTTCTTGCATAACCCTGGCTAATCCATCTAGCCAGTTATTCCATATTGCCTATGAGATCTGCAATTATCAGCCATGATAGCTCTCCTCCTTGTTGTTCATTGAGTTTTGCCCCGAAACCTTCCGGATGCGGGTGTTCAAGATACTCTGACAGTGCATCTAGATCCCTCTCAAAGATCAGTTGGCCTCCGTTGCCCAGCTGTTAGAACTTGCTATAGGTGACTTCCATTTATAAGAATTTAAGTTGAGTAAGTTAGTGAGGTGATCAAGTGTGTCATGTTTTACGTACGAATGTAAGAATTTTTGAGGAACCTGAATTTTTTTGAAAGAATGAAGGATAAGAGTGGGAATAGGTTTTCATAAATACTTACTTCTTTTGTTTTGAAACTAAGTTTTTGTTCGGATGTCTATTCTAACTAGGGTCTCCGATGGTCAGGATGGCTCTGATACCAACTTGTCAACACCTAGATTTTTAATCCCACATGCCAGTTATGCCATACATCGCAATCCCAAGATTAATATTTTTGCGAGACATAACAGATTGGATATCACAGTACATCATCCATTACAAACCATAATAAGGTCTTACCAAATAAAGGATCTCATGATCTAGTCTTAATACAATTCAAGCAGCGGAAAAGAAACATAGTAGGGGCTCCATCTTCAAAGTCACAGGCAATACAGACGATGAGAGATGATCCTAGTTATCGTAGACCTCCTGCTGTCCATCATCCTGGTAGTCCTCCTCATAGTCTGGCCACAGGAATAGGCAGGGACAAAGCCATGGGTACTCTTTAAGTACTCGCAAACTATCACTAACAAGTAAGGTAGTTCTAGTAGGAATCTTAAGCTTTAGGTTTATTTGCAAAAAGCCAGATTTATCTAAACTGAGTTTAGAAGTAAAGAAAACTAAGATAATATTCTAAATCACTTAAGTGGGAAACTAGCTTTCATATTCATAACCCTATTGTGGTCAAGTCAAAATCATAGTTCACTTCACAGGCCATTTTGAAAACATCTGACGACGGAACTGTATGGCCACTCCAACTGTCCATGACCACGGACGCGGCTATTCGAATAGTTTGACACTCTGCAGAGGTGGTACACTTTCACCACAAAATTCGATACATCTGTCAGTGGTAACCCTGAATTGACATACTTAGTATGCGGATAATCAATCATAACCTTTCCTTTACACACTCTAGTATAGGCACCTCCCCTATGAGCTTGGCCTCCCAGCCATGGCCATCTGCCATCCTGGGCACTGCATAGGTGGACATTCACACTCACTCTAGTATAGGCACCTCCCCTATCAGCTCAACCTATTCCGCGAGGGAACCCATACTAAGGCATATAAAATTCCAGCTAAGCCCTACCCAATTCGAGTATTGTGGTTGTACGGTAAAATTGGAATGGTATCGCATCCGAACCCAACCATCAGTTTTTATAAACGGCTAAGGCTCATGCCTCAACATTTTCATCATCAAATCATTTGGTGTTTCTCAACACATGTCAAAAAATTTCAATAGAATGAATCATCATTCCAAGGTTTTCATAATCCTTTTTCACCAAGTATTCCCATCTAAAGTGATCAACTTTTATGCTTAGCACTAGCCACTAAGGTTAAGAGTGTTCACTAATGAAGGGGTGCTAATCTTCAATCTCATGCCATGGAATGACATCTAAGTATAGGCCTAGTTTTATACTCTTTATGCTATCTATACTACTTTTCCAATACTCACAAAGCACTAACTACAAGTAAAGAACTTTGGTAAAGTAAAAAGAATAAAGCTTGCAAGTAAAACTTGGTATTGTAGAATTCAAAGGTATATAACCAAGCATGCCTAATGCACTTTGCTTAAGTTATCAAATTTTCATGTATTAGCTTTCATAGTTCTAGCTTGCAAGTGTCAGCTTTCCTTGAGTAGAGAAGTGGTTGAAGTTTTCTTCTTCTTCTTGGTAGTACTCCTCCACCTCGTATCCCGGGTCGAGACTATCATATATAAATGAATACGAGGTACACAATCACCAAACAATACTTAACTACTTCTATTTAGCACACTAAGGCTCACACTTGATGATCTAGCATCATCACAATCATCACATGAAATAAAGACTTAATCTTATTTTAGAAAAGTAATTTCTACTCATTGAAAATACTTAAGATTTAATATTCTCGAATTAAAATATGGGATCATGTTGACACATGTCATCACCACATATTCTAATACATGGGAATGTGATTTAAAGTGTTGGTCATATTTTATAAAGCTTAAGATTATCATTTAATAGAATTAAAGTGACTAGAAATGCCTATATAGCATTATTTTGGTACTAGTCCAATGTCACTACATGCAAACCTAAATATTTTTACGTATTCAGATAGATCTTATAAATGTGATTTTTGAGAGTTGGAATCAACTCAAAAGCATTTACGGTTGATTTTTGAAAAATATTTAAAGTTGAAAAAGTCTCTTTCTTGTTATTTTTACTATAGTTGATCTCTAACTCCAAATGATTTAAATACCTTTATAACAAAATTTGAATCATGCAATTTGGTTTAGTGAGTCTCTGTGAATTGATTTTTGAATCTACTAACAGAATGTGGTTTTAACTAAATTGGAAAATCACTATTTGAATCTCTAGGCCTGCGCGGGAAACTAAACGGGACGGCCCAATCTGCACAGCAAAGTGCAACAGGCTGATGATAGGGGGGTCCACTAGTCAGCGAGTCTATCTACGCGAAGCGGTATCGTGCAATCTAGGCCATGCATTAAAATCTAATCTAACGGATGGGGTGCATCATCGACGACGAATAGCTCCGGCGAGGAATTTAACCTAACGCGGCGGTTGGGGTCCGATGATGGTCACCTGGGTTCCAGCTAGGGTCAGTGATGGGGGCGAACGGTGTTGTCATGGACGGCGGTTCGAACGGTGGTCGCGATAGCTCCTAGGGAGGCTCCAATTGACAGTGCCCTTCTCCTTTTGCAGCGGCGGGCTCTGGCCAAATTCCGGCGAAAGAGAGCTCGCCTTGCTCCGGGGAAGGGTAAGGGAGTGTCAGTGAGGAGTGGTGAGGGTGTTGTTGTGGAGAATGGAGGCAGAGGGGGCCTCTACTTATACTGTGGCAACGGGAGTGAGCGGCATGGGCTCGGGCTCGTCGGTGATGATAGTACAGGCGGCTAGCAGCGCGACTGAGGCTAGGGGACGGTGCAGTGTTCCCTGGCGATCATCACGGAAGTAATGGTGCGACACGAGGCGGTCTAGGCTGGTCGGGAGCATGCGGCGCTCTGCGTAGATGCGGCGGTGTTCAAGACGGCGTGCGAGAGCTACGAGTCGCGTAGCGGTGAACGGGGGTGTCTGGGAGGTAGTGTGATCATGGCGAGTGGGAATGTGCGCGGAGAGGGCGAGGCGCGGTCTGTATGAGCCGGTCGGGTGCGGCGCACTGGCGCGCTCTGGGCACAGCGCAAAGACATGGAGCGCGGTGTAGCTAGGGTGGTCCATGTCAACACTCAGATTTTTAATCCCAGATGCCTGTTATGCCATACATCGCAATCCCATGATTACCATTTTTGCGAGACATAATAGATTGGATATCACAGTACATCATCCATTACAAACCATAATAAGGTCTTACACAAATAAAGGATCTCATGATCCAGTCTTAATACAAACAAGCAGCAAAATAATAAGCATAGTAGTGGGCTTCATCTCCAGGGTCTCAGGCAATGCTGATGATGGGATATGATCCTAGTTGTCGTAGACGTCCTTCTGTTCATCATCCTGATAGTCCTCCTCATAGACTAGCCACAGGAATAACCAGGGACAAAGCCATGAGTACTCTTTAAGTACTCGCAAAGTATCACTAACAAGTAAGGTAGTTCTAGTAGGAACTTTAAGCTCTAGGTTTATTTGCAAAAAGCCAGGTTTATCTAAACTGAGTTTAGAAGTAAAGAAAACTAAATTATTATTCTAAATCACTTAAGTGGGAAACTATCTTTCATATTCACAACCCTGTTGGGGTCAAGTCAAAATCATACTTCACTTCACATGTTATTTTCAAAACATCTAAGGACGGAACAGTATGGGCACTCCAACTGTCCATGACCGCGGACGCGGCTATTCGAATAGTTTGACACTCTGCAGAGGTGGTACACTTTCACCACAAAATTTGATACATTTGTCAGGAATAACCCTGAATCATCATACTTATTATGCGGATAATCAATCATAACCTTTCAATTACACACTCTAGTATAGGCACCTCCCGTATGAGCTTGGCCTCCCAGCCATGGCCATCTGCCATCCTGGGCACTGCATAGGTGGAACATCATCAAGAGGTAGCCTTAGCTCAAACATCTTTCACGAGGGAACCCATACTAATGCATATAAACTTCTGGCTAAGCCCTACCCAATTCAGGTATTGTGGTTGTACGGTAAAATTGGAATTGTATCGCATCCGAACCCAACCATCAGTTTTTATAAAGGGCTAAGGCTCATGCCTCAACATTTTTTATCATCAAATCTATCTGTGTTACTCAACACATGTCAAAACATTTCAATAGAATGAAGCATCATTCCAAGGTTTTCATAATCATTTTCACCAAGTATTCCCATTTAAAGTGATCAAGTTTTATGCTTAGCACTAGCCACTAAGTTAAGAGTGTTCACTAATGAGGGGTGCTAATCTTCAATTTCATGCCATAGAATGACATCTAATTATAGGTCTGGTTTTATACTCTTTATGCTATCTATACTACTTATTCAATACTCACAAAGTACTAAAATGTAAAGAACTTTGGTAAAGTAAACAGAATAAATCTTGCAAGTAAAACTTGGGATTGGTATAAATCAAGGTATATAACCAAGCATGCCTAATGCATCTTGCTTAGGTATAATATTGCATGGCTAACTTGTATAATTCTAGCTTGCCTTGATTGGTGCAGTGATTGAAGTTTTCTTTGTTGTCTGCTTGGTAGAACTCCTCCTCCTCATAGCTTGGGTGGGTACTATCGTCTATAAATGAAATACGGGGTACACAATCACCAAAAAATACTTAACTAATTCTATTTATCCACTAAGGCTCACACTTGATGATCTAGCATCATCACAATCATCAGATGAGTTAAAGACTTAATCTTATTTAGTTTATTTTAGAAAAGTAATTTCTACTCATTGAAAATAATTAAGATTTAATATTCTCCAATTAAAATATGGGATCATGTGGACACATGTCATCACCACATATTCTAATACATGGGAATGTGATTTAAAGTATTGATCATATTTTATTAACTTTAAGATTATCATTTAATAGATTTAAATTGACTAGAAATGCGCTAATAGCATTATTTTGGTACTAGTACAATTTCACTGCATGCAAACCTAAATATTATTACATATTCAGATAGATATTGTCAAATGTGATTTTTGAGAGTTGGAATCAACTCGAAAGCTATTATGGTTGATTTTTGAAAAATGTTTGAAGTTGCAAAAGTCTCTATCTTATTATTTTTACTATAGATTATCTCTAACTCCAAATGATTTAAATCTAACGGGCTTGGATAGATAATTGAAATATATTTCTAAAAAAATTTGAATCATGCAATTTAGTTCAGTGAAACTCTCTGAATTGATTTTTGAATCTATGGACAGAAACTAGTTTAAACTAAATTGGAAAATCCTTATTTGAATTTCTGGGCTACGCGCGGGAAACTAAACGGGCCGGCCCAACTGCACTGCACAACACAACAGGCTGCTGACGGACGGGGTCCACCGGTCAGCGGGTCTAACTAAACGAAACGGTATCGGCAAATCTAGACTGTGCGATCTAGGTCTAATCTAACGGCTGGGAGTCGTCGTCAACGACGAACTGCTCCGGTGAGGAAAATAACCTAACGCGGCGGTGGGGGTCCGACGAGGCTCACCTGGGCTCCGTAACACCCCAAAATTTTAATCAAGGTTATCAAGTTCTAATCACCCAAGTTAGGATTAACAAAACCTTTTATTAAGAAAGATGAATATGAATGCATGTGTGTTTGCATTAGTGTAGAATTGAGTGTATATGCCATGCTTGATTGTTCTAAATGTTATGAAATAGTTTAATGGTGAATGCCACATCATCTAGACCAATTACAAACAAATTCCAAAGAGAAAGAAATCAAATAAGAATAAATAAAGCAAATGGTCATTTTGACCATTTTAAACCACTAGGCCACTTTAGGTGTTCCTAGGAGAAGATTTCCAATAGAAACAATTCTACTTCTTTCCACCCCTTGCTAGACCAAGTAAAAGTGTATCAAGGCCCACTTTAGAAACTTACAAAAACCTCTAGCAAATCAATTAAGTGGACAATGGAAAATTGAATCTCATTCATATGGGAAGATCACACTTTTTCAAAAACCTACCAAATCAATTCCCCTTGACCTCTCCAAGCAAACCTAGTCTCTCAAGCTTAATTTAAGTTCACTCAAAAATTTTGAATACAAATTTCAAAAGTATCTTTCATGCGGCCATTAACACAAACACTTGGCATGAACAGATAAAACTCTAGCCTAGCTTCACTGTTTGGTACAGTGATCATCGACCAAATGGTCCCCTCTTAACCTACTGGTCCCCTCTGAGCCTAACCCAGCCCTAGACCAACTCCCCCTTCACCGGTTGCATAGTGGAGAGCCGCTGTTTTGTGGTCATCGCGGGCCGACCACGGCCAACTCGCACCTGACCACCCTACCGCCACTCCCTGTCCAGGCCAAAGCCCAGCCGAGCCATGGACCACCCTAGTCGCGCCGCGCACCGCCTTTCTGCGCCGTGTACAGAGCGTGCCAGTGCGCCTTGCCCGACCAGCCCCGCCAGCTCGCGCCTTGCCGTCACCGTGCACGCGCAGCCTCGCCATGATCACCCCACCCTGTCAGACACCCACGTTCACCACCGCGTGACTCGCAGCTACCGCACGCCGTCGCAGGAACCTCTGCCTCCGCTCAGAGCGACGCACGCGGCAGACCAAACCACGCCACCCCATGCTGCGCCTTTAAGTCCGCGAGAACCGCCAGGGAGCTCCGCACTGTCCTACGCCCTCGCCCATGCCATTAGCTGCCTGTAGCGACACCACCGTCGAGCTCACCGCCGCACCGCTCGGTCCCCTCGTCGAGCTATAAAAGGAGGCCACCCCCACCTCCATTATGCACACCAATCGACTCCCCACTCCTTACTAACCTTCCCCACTTGTCCCTGAAGCAAGGCGAGCACCACCATGCCAGAATTTCACCGGAGTCCGCCGCTGCTGGAGGAGAAGCGCGCCGTCAATTCCGACCAACCCGAGCCCTTCCATGACCGCGCCTCCCCTCGCCGTCGTCTACCTCGTCGTTTGCCCCCATCGCCGAGCCTAGATGGAGCCCACGTGAGCCCCGAGAGACCCCCACAACTGCGTTAGGTTTAGATCATCGTCGGAGCTATTCGTCGTCGACGACGACCCTTAGCCGTTGCATTAGAATTAGATCGTAGCGCCCAAATTGAAAGATACCGTTTCGCGTAGAGTGAGCCACTAACCAGTGGACCCCCTCTGTCAGCCGCGCGCTACGCTGTGCAGTTGGGTCGGCCCGTTTAGCGCTCCCACCCAGGCCTGGAAATTCAAATAAGGATTTTTCCTTTTTAGTTTAAATCCTATTCTATCCACTTATTCAAAAATAAATTCAGAGAGTTTCACTTAACCAAATTGCATGATTCAAATTTTGTTAGAAAGATAGTTAAAATATCTATCCAAGACCGTTGGATTTAAATCATTTGGAGTTAGAGATAATCTATAGCAAAAATAATAAGACAGAGACTTTTGCAACTTCAAACATTTTTCAAAAATCAACCATAATAGCTTTTGAGTGGTTTCCAACTCTCAAAAATCACATTTGATAATACCTATCTGAATATGTAATAGTATTTAGGTTTGAATGTAGTGACATTGGACTACTACCAATAGATTGCTATTAGAGGATTTCTAGCCACTTTAAATCATTTAAATGATAATCTTAAACTTTATAAAATGAGACCAACCCTTTAAATCACATTCCCATGTATTAGAATGTGTGGTGATGACATGTGTCCACATGATCCCATATTTTATTTGGAGAATATTAAATCTTAATTAATTTCAATGAGTAGAAATTACTTTTCTCGAATAAACCAAATAAAACTAGTTCTTTATTGCATGTGATGATTGTGATGATGCTTGATCATCAAGTGTGAGCCTTAGTGTGCTAATTAGAGCTAGTTAAGTATTGTTTGGTGATTGTGTACCCCATATTCCTTTATGGATGATAGTACCGACCAAGGATACGACGAGGAGGAGTTCTACCCCGAAGAAGACGAAGAAAACTTCAATCACTACACCAATCAAGGCAAGCTATTATTGGCAAGCTCATACTTGCAAGCCATCATTACTAAGCAAGCTAGAATTATACAAGATGACCTAAGCAAGATGCATTAGGCATGCTTGGTTATACATTTTGATTTATACACATCCCATGTTTTACTTGCAAGCTTTACTCTTTTACTTTACCAAAGTTCTTTACTTTAGTTAAGTGCTTTGTGAGATTTTGGAAAGATAGTATAGATAGCAGAAAGAGTATAAAACTAGGCTTATACTAGATGTCATTCTATGGCATGAGATTGAGATTAGCATCCCTCATTAGTGAACACTCTTAACTTAGTGGCTAGTGCTAAGCATAAAACTTGATCACTTTAGATGAGAATACTTGGTGAAAATGATTTGTGAAAACCTTGGAATGATGAGTCATTCTATTGAAATATTTTGACATATGATGAGAAACACAAATGGATTTTGATGATGAAAATGTTTAAGCATGAGCCTTAGCCCTTTATAAAAACTGATGGTTGGGTTCAGATGCGATACCATTCCAATTTTACTGTACAACCACAATACCTGAATTGGGTAAGCTGAGGCTACCTCTTGATGATGTCCACCTATGCAGTGCCCAGGATGGCAGATGGCCATGGCTGGGAGGCCAAGCTCATAGGGGAGGTGCCTTTACTAGAGTGTGTAATGCAAAGGTTATGTTTGATTATGCGCATACTACGTATGATGATTCAGGGTTATCCCTGACAGATGTATCAAATTTTGTGGTGAAAGTGTACCACCTCTGCAGAGTGTTAAACTATTTGAATAGCCGCGTTCGCGGTCATGGACAGTTGTTATGGCCATACTGTTCCGTCGTCAGATGTTTTCAAAATGACTTGTCAAGTGAACTATGATTTTGACTTGACTACAACAGGGTTGTGAATATGAAAACTAGGTTCCCAACTTAAAGTGATTTTAGAACATTAACTTAGTTTTCTTTACTTCTGAACTCAGTTTAGATAAATCTTCCTTAACTTAGGGTTCCTACTAGAACTACGTTACTTGTTAGTGATAGTTTTCGAGTACTTGAAGAGAACTCATGGCTTTGTCCCTGGCTATTCCCGTGGCCAGACTATGGGGAGGACTACTAGGAGGAAGGACATCAGGACGGCTAGGACAACTAGGATCATCTCCCATCGTCAGCATTGCATGTGACCATGAAGATGGAGCCCACCGCTACGCTTATTATTTTGCTGCTAGTTTGTGTTAAGACTGGAACATGAGATCCTTTATTTGTGTAAGACCTTATTATGTTTTGTAATGGATGATGTACTGTGATATCCAATCTGTTATGTCTCGCAAAAATGGTAATCCTGGTATTGTGATGTATGGCATAACAGGCATCTAGGATTAAAAATCCGGTTGTTGACAAGTTGGTATCAGAGCCATCCTGATCATAGGAGACCCTAGTTAGAGTGGACGTCCGAACAAAAACTTAGTTTCAAAATAAAACAAGTGAGTATTTATGAAAACATATTCCCACTCTTATCCTTGATTCTTTCAAAAAAATCATGTTCCTCAAAAATTCTTACATTACTACATAAAATTTGACACACTTGATGACTTCACTAACTTACTCATCCTAAATTCTTATAGATGGAAGTTCAGTATTGCAAGTTCTACCGGTTGGGAAATGGAGGCCAGCTGATCTTTGAGAGGGATCTTGATGCACTGTTAGAGTACCTTGAGCGCCCGCATCCGGAATTCTTCGGAGCCCAACTCAAGGATTTCCCCGGAGGAGATCTACAATGGCTGATAGTTGGAGATCTTCGAGGCAAGATGGAAGCACCCCTTTTTGAGAAGATTCAATACACCGTGAGAGAAAACAACTGGCTATATGGATTTTCCATGGTTATGCATGAAGCTCTTGCCCGCCTTTGTGGGCAGAACATCAACTTGATCCAGGGAACTCGCTTTGCTCATTACGCATGGCGTGATTCTATGGGTATGCCATTAGAAATGCCAAGTCACTCGGAGATGAAGCGCCAAGTGGAGAATCTTGACTTCCTACTGTATGATAGATAGAAGGAATTGGACAATGCTCAAGCCTACGCCAATCACAACCTTGCCATTGCCGCCAAGAAGGACCAGACTCTCGCCATGCTCGTCAAGGATCGCCAATCACTTCACCGTCAATGCGAGAAGAAGGATCGCACCATCGCCCATCTTCGCAAGAAGGTGGCCAACCCAGAGAAGACCATCGATGAGCAAGAAGTCCAGCTTGAAGCAAAAGAAGAAGAGGAAGAAGGTGAAGACATCCAGGGAGATATTCACTCGTACCTCAGTGATGACAATAACTACTTGGAGGATGATGCCATGGATTTCTACATCGATGATGATGACTCTGACTTCATTGATGATGAGTAGATGCACTTGATCACTACCGTAGGAGTGAGTTGTATCGGTCCCGTAGGCCATAGCTTCACGGACGCCCTCTGAAGATCTCGAATCCAGGAGAAGGATGGATTACAGCCTTCCAAACTTCCTCTAATGACTTCAAGAAGGAAGGACATGTTATCCCTGAGCAAACCTAGTCTAATCCTCAGGGGGAAAGACTATGTCTTTCCCACCAAAAACAAGGTACCTTTTGTGAGAAGAAAACTCAGGAGTCTCGACCATAAAGCCGGCAACCAGGATACACTATGACCATAAGGAAAAGCTGTGAATCCCTAGAGAGAGGTACACCCAGCTATAGATTCTATCCTCAGACAAGTACTCCGTGAAGTTCAGCATCGAGATAGTCTGCCCAGTCTAAGCCCTTGAGATATAGAGTCTGGATGGAAAGGAAGTTCATCCATTCCAATCAAGACCTGGACTCTTCTCAACTCTCCGTGCATCCCGGAAGACTGAAGCCCAACTTCATCGATGTAGTAACCACTTCCAAGGATGGGTATCGTAAGATAGCACGCTTGAAACTAGTAGCGATAACCTTGACTCAAAATCCCCAAACCCTACTCTCCTGAATCTCGGGACAAGATTCTTTTAAGGGGGAAAGGTCTGTAACATCCTAATTTCAGCAACCCTGATTAGTTGTCGAGAATGCAAAAATCAGGGGGAACAAAAACTTTTTCTTGCTCATTGGTGCAGTGTTTGCTTGTTGTTTGTTTGTGCTTGTGCTTGTGAGTGTATACCATATGATACTCCTTATCTTAACACCAGTTGACACAACCTACTTCCCAAAACTGTCTTGTCTTAATTTCCATATTCTCAAATGTTCTAGCGTTTCAAAACCTGATCCAAGAAGCCTTTGCAAACCAACTATTTTAGTAGCTTCTATTGACAAAACTATGGAGAGATGTATAATATAACCTCCTTATGCTTTCAAGACAGGACCCTCAACTAATCTTATCTCTAGTTTTCCCAAAACCTCTTTTCAAAGCATTTGAATTCTACTCTTGGTAGAGATACCAAGGACTCTCATCTTACTCAAAAATCCAACCTCATAAAAAATGCCCCAACCTTACCTCAAGCTAGGCTTGATGGTAACCCCGGTAGTGGAGTTGCTTAGTTTATAAGATGAGTTGCCTTGATCTGCTGTCTGATGAGTTGCCTTGATCTTCTGCTTGACTTATTTGACTAGGAAGTAGTATGAGCCACTCTAGGATGATCATCACTAGGGACAAGATGTTTTCCAAGCCACCATACCCTAAGAAAGTTTGCAAAGCAAGATCAATCTCTAGATACTAGGGATCATCTAAAACCCTTAACCAGATCCATTCTGAAGTGATCTATTCTAGAAGCCTCCAAGTCCATGAAGTACAATATCAAGCATGGATCCCTCTGACTCCCTCTACACTTCAATATAATCCACTTGATGATGCTTTGGTACTTTGCAACCCATCAAAATCATCACCACCCACATTCTGGTCAAAAACCATAAATCTGCCAAATTTGGCTAAGTCTGGAAAACTATTTCCAACATCACCTATTTGAATGCCTCCCCTTCTTAACCCTTGTGCATTTTTTAAACTGCATCGAAACCATATTGTTAACCATCCTCAGGACTACCAAGGCCCACTCTTTCCCTTGGTTAGATCATCCTCCAACCTACTTGTTCTTGATGGTTTTGAAGGCAAGAAAATAACTATTCCCGCAAATCTAGTCAACATGCCTACTTTGACAGAAGCTCCCACCATCATCCAACCTTCTATGGACCAACTCTTTGCATGGTTGTGTTCTACTCATATAGGTCTATCAATATCTACCTCACTTATTCCAAGTAGATCTTTGTGCTTCTTAAACCCACAAGGTTTTGAAGGCTAGTTGATAATCTGCTTTGGCAAGCTTAAACCCAAGTTTGAAATCAATTCTTGGTAAACTCAAGCCAGACCAAGCTCAAACCTCTATACCATGTGGATGTACATCACTTGGTCTATCCATCCATCTATCCCATGCCCCAAGGGGAGATCTGAGCTCCAAGATCCAACAAGGTTTTGGTGGCATGAAAACAATATTACCCAAGATCCTTAAATCTCTAGTTTTCACCAAAATCAACTTGGATTCTCCAATCCCAAGGTTGCAAATGCTTGCTACACCTTGTATACCTTATCTACCTTCATCATCAAGCTTTATCAAATATTACCCATAATTATTTTGGCACCAAACCTATTTAATCTCTTTATTAGTCAAAATCTCCAAAACTCCTCTCACAAAGGAAAGTTTGGTTTTTGCCAAAACACTTCCCCAACTATAAGAACTTTTGAGTCCTATATATCATACCCTATCTTCCAATTTTTTTCGAAGAGCTTTATTATTTCTTTTTGCCCATTTCCTTAAGTGGCTGAATTGGAATAATAATTATTTTCAATACTTTTATCTTCCAATAAATCTTGGGAAAATTTCCCTAATTGTGTATTCACATTTGGGACAATCTCAAACAAAAAAAGAACCTTGTCCTATGTAAAATTATCAAATGATCTTTGAGAAACTACTTCTGCACTTTTTGAATAAAGGATTTTTAGTGAACTAAAAATCTTCGGAAAAATCACAATAAATTCCTAGAGCTATGTCTTGACCTCATCTACCTATTAGTACCATCTCCCCACCATGTCCAATGCAATTTATTAAACTTCCTTCACAAGCCTCTTTTTGATCAAATATGGCAAACTAAGGGATAAGTGACCTAAACCAAAATAAATGGATCACCAGAGCTCTCCATCACTCACCACATCAACCATGACCCTCCCCTTCTGGTCGTGCACTACATCAAATCTACTGTAGCTTCCCCTCTCTTGCCTCATGTGCATAGAAGAAGGAGAGAAGAGGATCTTGCTTTAAATGAGGTATCTCCCGATACCCCACAGCAGCACGCCTCTCCACCCTCTTTGGTCAAGTAATGGTCCCACACACCACCCAGAACCAGCCCAGCTCGAAAACCATGCACCCATTCATGGGGATACCCCCCAATGAGCATCAAGCTCCCCACCTCGGCCACCGAGTCCAAGCACCCACCCCACTCCCTCTCCTGGTCACTTTAGACCATGAAGTGGAGCTAACCAGTAACCCTCCACCGCCCCAAACGACCAACCCCTGACCACCACCTCTCCCCAATGTCCAAAATGGACATTGCACATGAAGCTCTCCCTCCCCGGTTGAAATAGGGCAGAGGCTCCCCCGCCTCTTCCTTGGCCCTCATTCGCTCCCACACCTCCCTAGATACACCCCAAAGCACCACTATTCCCCCCTCATGCTCGGTCCTAGCTAGGAGAAAGGAGAGAAGACACCTCGGCCTTGTACAAGATCTTCTCGTGGAACTCCCCCTTCTACACCTTCCCCTCTGCATGCTACCCTCCTGAACTAGTCTCGCTCTGCTCTCTCTAATCCCTCCTCATTCCTTGCCTAGGACTGGCCCAACAGGTGACGCTGTCGAGCTCCGTCGAGCTTCTCTCGGGCGTCCTCGCGCGAGCCAGATCCTGACATTGAACCACCGCGTGCTGCCCTTGATCTGCTCGCCGTCGTGCGCCGTGTCGCCCCATGGCCTCCCCATCGCCCCTCCGCCCCTCTGGTGAGCACCCCGGCCCTTTTCTCCCCGGCCTAGGGTTCCGGCGAGCCGGTCCAGCGTCGAAGGTTGAAGAAGCCCCGGCATCGTTCGATCCTCTTTAGCCCAACGACCCAAATCCGCGGATACCTGTTTGGCCGCTCGCTCCCACTAACCCTGGAGCCCCACCTGTCGGGCTCAAAGCCGCTCCTTCCTGCTCCCAGCGCAGCTCGGATTGGCTGAATCCCCTCTGCCGACCCATTTTCCTTAGGAATCGAGCCCGTGAGGCAGTTTTCGTTTTCTTTTATGATTTCCTTGCCAGATCTGAATTTAACCATTCACTTTAAATTGAAATGAAATTGAAAATGACCCCATCCGCCCAGATAAATTTTTTGTACTTGCACCTACTTGTTTCCTCAAACATGCAGTGGGAAAATCCCACCAAAATATTACAGATTTTGTTCCTGGGAATTTATCTCTTAACATGTACCTTTTTTCACTAAATAAATTCCACAATGAGCTATACATGCTAAAATATGATGAAACAAACTTCCCCTGAAAGGCTATTACTGTACCTATCAGTTAGAATGTATCTCCTGTCAAGGTGAACCCTGGTTTTACCCTAGTAAAAATAACAAAATCCATCCATATTTGCCTTTAGAAAATTCCCTAGGCCATACCATGATATATTCTACCCTAATTCCAACTCTTGCTGATGAGTTATGTAAATATCTACTAAAACCTAGGAGACCAAAAATTTTGGAGCCTCTGTTGATTTTGGTGATTGAAATATTTTTGTCCATAGTGGTTTCACTAGATAAATCCTCACAGTAGTTCCACAACTCCATGAAGAGTGATTCCAGTTGGTACTGGGAGGTATTTGCAATAACTATCCATTTCCCTTGACCTCATATCAAAAGTCCCTGTATATTTAATCTGGTGAAAAATACAAAACAACTCCAGAACTACCTTCGGGAATTTCTGGAGGGCATTCTGGTAATTATTTTGGAGCGATTCCAAATCTCAGTGATTCAGTAGATAAAACTCTACAAAATCCTCCATGGAAATAATTTTTGAATCTCCAGAACTTTTCTGGTGAATTATTCCCTAAAACTAGAAGTTATTTCACTAGAAACATCATAACTAAATAAAGAATAGTGATAAAATAGTGAAACCACTTTTGTTGGTTTCATTTTATCAAATACTATCTGTTGGTATCATTTTTCCCAATGGTATCCTATAGAGTATGTCCTTGGTCCAAAAACCCCTCTTAGGTAGTTCCTCGACAGTAAACCCTAAGGGGTGTTCATCCCCTTCTCCAAGGCCATCTCCACCTTCTAAATCAAATCCTCTCAAAACCCTCTAAATATTAGTTTGGTATTATTCAGTTTCTTGTTGTATTGTATTGGTGATTGTATGCCTTGTATTGCTTGTGTTGTTTTGTTTGTTTGCATGTGTTCCCTATTGACGATAGTTGCGATGAAATCGGAGAGCAAAAGAAGTGGTATTTATTATTGCTATTGGTATTCTGGGTTATCTAAACAAGAAGTCTAGGGACATAGTGCCCTATTGCTGATCTCAGGAAAGCCACCTTCTTGCTCATAAGCCTTGTCCTACTGTTTTACGTATGCATGTTTTATCTACCGTTTATTTAAAAACTGCATTGTTTTACTATATGTTAATGTATTTATGGTAGTGGTTTGGCTCCTCCGAACTATTACACCTTGGTACTATTAAGTACAACCCCCTTGGTGACACCTAATTGTCCCTAGTAGAATAGATGGTGTATATCACCATAAGCCTTTTTGGAGACCCTGTTTTAGCCGAAGCAAAGCTGGAGGATGGGAAGACCCCAGAAAAAGTTTTACCAAATGTTTTATGATAAAACCTTGGTGAAGTGGGACCTCCCAAGAGATGTTAAGAAACAAAAAGGTTTTGTTTTACAAAATGCTGAAGAAAAGATGGAGGAAAAAGGTTATGAAAATGCACCCGGTTCTTTGTAGCTTTGCTAGAACAATTAACCCTGTGCAACCACATTACTCTGGAATGGGACAGGGCTAGATTTGATGTTTGTCCATTCAGGTATAAGCTGCCTCGCAACAACTACAGGGGATAAAAATCCCTTGAGGGTGGGCCTTCTCACATAAGGGTCCATGTGAGACATCGACCTGGAGAAGGAACGAAGGGTTTCCGGACATCCACGCGTTACTATGAGCCCCTCATTGAAAGCGCAACACTTGGGAAGTGCAAAATGCGCTCCGGTTGGTCCTCGGTACCCGACGTCCCAGTTTTGAGGGGAATAACACTCATAGGGTAGGCACTTATATTGGAGTGGGCATCCAGAGAGTCTTGATCGGTTACTCCACCCACGATCGGTGAATATCAGGGTAGTGTACCCGGATAGTGTGGGTAAAGTGTACAACATGTGAAGAGTGTAAATCTATTCTAATAGCGATTTCCGCGGTCATGGACGGTTGGGAAGGTTGCTGTAGAGCGGTGCTGGTTTTGTTTTCAAAAAGGATTTCGGGAAAGCAAAGGCTTTGAAAATATTTTGACCATGGGATGGTCGAAAAGGAGAAAGGTTTTGAACATGGGATGGTCAGAAAGGAATGAAAGGAGTTGGGTCATGGGACGACCGGGAGAAAGGAACAGATGGGTGACCGAGTCCTAATGTTTTCCAAAACTTTTCAAAAAGGTTTCCAAAATGTTTTCAACAAAGATATGTAGATGCTATATCTACAAGAGAAACAAACCTCTCTTGGAGCCCTCCTACTACCACAGCCATAATGCATATCCTCTTGTTATTACTATTATCTTAAGGTGGTATGCGAGTATATTCAAAGTACTCACTGGCATTGTCCTTGGCTATTAACTTGGTCAGATATCAAGAAGAAGGTGAAGTGGACGACTATGCGAGCTAAGACGTTCTCCTAGTTAGTTGCCCGTAGGTTAACGCATGGATCGGGCTCTACGCTTGATGAAGTTACGCTGATGTTTATTGTTGTAGCCATAACGACATTTATGTAAGTCTTGTAATTCAGCATGTCTTGGATGTTGTAATGATACTTGTCGGTTATGTTCCACGACTAACTGATCATGGGATCGTGGTTGTATGCATAACAGGGATTCTCGGAGGATTAATCCGGGGGCCCCACACCATATGAACTAGATTCAATTTTGAACTATCCTTTAAATAGTTTTGAAATGAGTTTGGTGAGTTGATTCACTTTTACTTGGTCTAGCAAGGGGTCAAAAGAAGTTGAATTGTTTCTGTTAGAAATTCTTTTCTAGGAACACTCAAAATGACCTAGTGGTTAACTTTCATCAAAATGACCATTTGATTAATTAATTCATATTTGATTTCATTTTCTTTTGATTTAGTTTGTAAATGACCTAGATGATGTAGTATTCACCTTTAAACCATTTCTCATCATTTGCAATAATCAAACATGGCAAATGCACTCAATTCTACACTAATGCAAACACACATGCATTCATATAGATTTTGGGAATAAAAGTTTTTGTTAACCCTAAATTTGGGTGATTAGAACTTGATAATCTTCATTAACATTTTTGGGGTGTTACATTGTCGTTTCCACGGGTTTCAGGGGTGAGGTGCACATGTGTAATGACTAGATTTTTTTTTCCAAAAGAGAAATTGCTTGTTATTTTCTTTTTTGCATCATCATGATAATCATGACATCATGCATATTTTCATCCCTAAAAGTATTTTCCAAAAAGTATATTTTGTTTTCTACATATTTACCCTCCTTTAATTTTAAATTAAAAACCCGTGTTTTTGGGATATTTTGGTCTGTAAAACTATTTGTAAAAGTAATTTATAAAATAAACAAATAAAATAAAACTCTTTTAGTAGGTGATGCCTCTAAAATATAGCCATCTACGTCCACATTTAAACTGGATATTAATCATATTTTTGATGAAATATCTCTCTAAACCGTGCCACTAATGCAAATATTCAGAGGGGAATGCAATCCTTTGTTCTTGTATTTTTCCTGCGCAGATAATGTCATTTAAAGGAGGGAATCACTACATTAAAGTCGAAGATACGAGATTTCCAACAACCAGAAGAAACCAGGAGGCGAGCCACGGAGGCAGATGCCGTAACGACCAACTATACGGCCGGAGCAAAAATTCCAACCGTATTAGCTCCGGTCGTATAGTTGGCGCCACCATCGTTAGGTCAAGCAGAAAAAATTTCATGAAGGGACCCCTATACAAAGAAGTCTCGGGCGATGATAAACGAGAGACCCTTGACCCTGAAGAAGCCATACCTCGCTAGAAAGCCGCCTCTAGATCTCCAACCCCTTCTCCATCTCCATAGCCATACTCCACCACTTGTAATAGTAGATCTCTTATCCGATTGGCGACATTGTAAGACTATTGCTATCAATCTTATGATTTTCATTACAATGTTTGTGATTGTTGATCTCATCTCTATGTGTGAGTAATTCTCCTTGGGCTAAGGGATTTGGCCTAGCCATGTAGGAATTGTGCATGTGATTTATCATAGATGGGATCGTGTATTAGTTTGTATGACATGATGATTATTATTTCCTCTCTTGCCTCAATCCAAGGACTTGTTAGGTACCCAAGACACCGAGGGTTTAGCCAGGTATAGGGAGTATGAGTGATGACTGATCTGCAGGTTGGGAACCCCAGTGATAGAAGGGGTAGTACGGTTGTATGTGAGGGATTTGCTTGGGATTAACGGTGACATCACTATGCATATCATTAGTTCTCTTACTTCTATGGATGAGACTAGTAGGTTATTTCTATAAGCGATTGTGGAGGCAATAGTAATTATGGATGCACTGCCAACATATAATTTATCCGTCTCTAACAAGTACACGCATACTTCATTTCTACCTATTATTTCCATCAGATGTTTTTGCACAGCTACATGTGAAACCGAACGCCCTAGGCCCTCTCTCTCCATCATCGACAACAACAAAAAGACGCAAGCTACTGGTCCATAGAAAACACAAAAGGAATTCTAAAACTTCCGAGGGTCCGTTAAAATAACTTCACTATGCATTCGCTTCTCGTGGATTCGATAACCTAGGTCTACTAGGGAAAAAGAGGTATACTACATCTGTAATCCAAATCGAAGGTATCAATCCTTTTTCTGGCGCCGTTCCCGGGGAAGCAATAGCTACCCTGGTGAGGTTATAAGGAACCTTGCTAGTTTTAATTCTCGTTTTTAATTTTGTTAGTTTGCTTTCTGCCTTTACTTGATAAACCAAAAAAATTAGTTAGTCTTTAAATTCTTGTTTTTACTGTTATAATTTTTAATCTAAGAATACCCAAAAACATAGGAAGTATGGCTGAAAAGAAGCTTGGGGAGTTTGCTACTCCCAATAATGATTATTTGGATACTCCTATTACTCAGCCAGTAATTGCTGCTGCTGATGACTATGAAATTAAGCCCCATTACTTAAGTTTGGTTCAACAAAATCAATTTGGAGGCTCTGCTGTTGAAGACATAGGTATGCACTTAAATACTTTCACTGAAACATGTGAAATGATGCGTATAAAAGATGTTGACCCTAATGCGGTCAAATTGCGTCTATTTCCTTTCTCTCTACGAGGGGGAGCTAAAGAATGGTTGCTATCTTTGCCTAAAAATACTATTAAATCATGGGTGGAATGTACTTCTTTATTTATGACTAAATTTTCCCACCTACAAAGACTATGCAACTCCAATCTAATATTACTGGCTTTAGACAGGAAGAGCGTGAGCCACTAGCGCTTGGATGGGAGAGGATGAAAGAATACCTAAGAAACTGTCCTAGTCATGGGATGGAAGATTGGTTAATCCTCCATTTATTTTATAATGCTCTTAATCCCGTGTCTAAGTGTATGCTTGGTACTGCGGCTGGAGGAACATTTATGGGTAAACATATTACTGAAGCAAAGCATCTTCTAGACAATATGCAAGACAACCATGCCCAATGGCATGTGGAAAGATCAAACACGAAGGTGAACTCTGTCTCACCACAAGAGAACGAAGATCTCAATGCTAAGTTGGGTGAGCTCATATTAGCCGTAAAGGGTAAGGAAACTCAGGTAAGAGCCACCCCTAAAATAAATATAGACGAAATAGGCTGGAAGAAGAGTTACAGTCCTAACTTTCAGAAACATTATGCTAGTCCTACAAGTAACTCTAATAATATGGGAACTAGTAATGGTAGTCTCCAAGAAACGCTTAAGTCTTTCATAGACTCACAAAATGAACAAAATAATATTCTAGTCAAAATTACGGAGAACCATGATGCTCTGCTTGGTAAATTATCTAACTAAGCTATTAGTTTGACAAATGATTTGCAGGCCCTTAAAGAAAGAACAAGGATCGTCGAGGCATAGCTAGGTAAGATAACTGAGAGTCAAACTCTCATTCTAGCTAAATTTGCAGGTAAAGCTGAGCCCAATCCTGTTGAATAACTCAAAATGATGAGGATCCAAAGGGAGGAGCCTGAATAACTTGATTATAGTAATGCCCCTTCACCAAGCTACACCATTGAAGATCTCGTAAAGAGGATCAACATCAAAATTCCGGTAAGTCAAGGTAACGATGAAGCCATGTATCAACACTTTATTGATCAAGTAGCAATTAAGGTAGGCGAGCTTGAAGAGGAATACAATAAAATCACTGAAAAGTTACCTGTTAAACTAGATGACATATTTGAGTAAACTATTAACATAAAAATTGGAACCAATGTGATAGCTACACTTTGTGATCTAGGTGCAAGCATCTCCGCAATTCCAAAGAGTCTTTTTAACAAGTTAAATCTTGGCTCCTTTGAAATTACTGAATTAAAATTGCATCTAGCAGATTCTACCTACAAGCAAGCTGTAGGAATCAAAGGCTTTCATGCTCTCATTGACTTTGTTATTGTTAACATTCCTTAAGATACTGTTGCTCCTATAATACTAGGCCATCCTTTCTTAAGAACTATAAAGGCTTTAATTAACCTTCATGAAGGGAACGTGAAGTTATAATTGCCTTTGCTGGATCCTTTTGTTATTCATTTCCCCAGGAAGAAGAAAGCCAAACATGACGAGAAGGAGACCATCACTTTGAAGGCCAATTACTTTGGAGTGGGTGTTCCACTCATCTGGCCCAAGGGAGTATCATCAATATCAAGCTATTAACCATAAAAGAGTGATCCATGGGAGCCAACCCATGTTAAATTAAGGTTTGAGTTACGGTTTTTAGTTTAAGTTCATGCTTAATAAGGAGTGCTAGAAAACTCCATTCGAGGAGAAGAAATTCGGCAGTACTTGAAATTCTGCATTATTCATGCTATTGTTGGTCGACAATATTTTCTGTCAAAAAAAGGTATATCGCTAAGTTACAGGAAAAGAAATAGTTTACAAAGAAACAAATTTTTTTTGATGCACACAGACGGTTTAACGACCAACTATACAGCGGGAATAAAAATTCCGGCCGTATAGTTCCGGTCATATAAATATCAATGCCTTTGTACAATCTCTTTTCAAATGTACTGGGAGTTTAACGACCAACTATACGGCGGTAATAAAAATTCCGGCCGTATAGTTCCGGTCGTATAGATATCGATGCCTTTTGCAAATTTTCTTTGGCAGTGACAGACAGCTTAACGACCAACTATATGGCCGGAACATTTTGTTCCGCCCGTATAGTTGCATTCGTATAGTTGCGCCGCCAGGAGGAAGACCTAATATTTTGACAGAACACCAACTATACGGTCGGAACGCATGTTGTTCCCGTATAGTTGCGTCCGACCACAAAATCGCACAGGAAGGTACTCCCAACTCCAAAACTTCAATCCTTTTTCTTTCTTCTACCTCCAAACTCTCTCAAAACCTCAAGGGATATTCATCTCTACTCAATTTCGTTCGATTTCCTCGCATACAAGTGATATACAGTATGTTTCTCCTCCGATCCAACAATTACTTTTTGCAAATTCATCTTTGATCTATTGTCATTATCAATCTAGGGTGAGACCTACTATGAACTAATTGGCATGATTTTATTGCCTATATTATTATCTTAAGGAGATTTTTTAGTGTGCTTAGATGAGGAACATATTATACTTACTGTTGTTGGATCAAAAAGTTTTCTTTTTTCCTTTCTTCAATGTTTTAGAAGATGAACACAAGAAGCCAAACTCGTGCTTGTGCCACCGCTAGCGCTTCTCGGGCGATAGCCTCGGAACGCATGGGGATATAGTTCAGGGATGAGGCCCATCGCGAAGGATTCAACAAGATCAAGAACCACGAAGTGAAGGCCACCAAGTGGGCTTTCCCCATTATGTTGAACCAACTCATTATTTTTGATGACTTCAATGTACTTTGGAATAGAGCTGGCCTCCAAAACTTGTGTACAATGATGTACCTACTTATCACCGCTTAACCATTGAATTCCTAAGTTTGTTGCAAAGCACTGTTAAGCTGTGGCAAGGAGAGGATACTATTTCTTTCCGTCTGATGAACAACAACTACACTTTAACATTAGATGAATGGTGTGCATGCTTTAATTTGCCAAACAATGATGTTCATGCTTTACGCGCATCCTTTACTGGCTTAATTCCTTCCCCCGATCAATACTATAATGGAATGAGCTTTACTAGTAGAGTGAACAAGGGGAAGAATATTCAACATCCTGCAATTCACTATTTGTTATATGTTATTGCTAACACCTTGCAGGCACGTAATGAGTTCACGAGACTCAACGAGGAGGACAACCTAGTCCTTGCAAAGACTGCTTACATCAACTGCAACTTGTCACTCAACTTGGGCGCCATCCTTGTGCGCTACCTGGAGCAGCAAGCCTCCCAAAGCCATGGGCCAATCACAGGAGGAGGCATTATCACCGTTCTTGCCACAACCCTAGACATCTATCTAGGTGAGTTGCAACCCGTACTAGGTGAGACACGTGTTGGTTTCTCCACCTTGAGGGCCTGTGGAATGCTCACTAGGAGAGGTGGTGTTTGTTACTTGCATATTGCTTGAGCTAGGCGTATCTACCCTGCTCCTTTGCCTAATGGTCTTTTATCTATCGAGGAAGGATGTTTGCTATATGATGTGCAGGTTGAGCAGCACCAACCTGAGGAGGAAATTCTTGAAGAGGATGAGGACCAAGAGGAGGAGCAAGAAGTTCCCCATCAAGAGGAGCAGCCACAAACCCGGTTCGCCACATACCAAGATTTCAAAGGACTTGGAGGGACTGTCTAGAGGATGCAAAACCTCTCTTTGAACCTTTGAGAATCAACAAGTAACCTCTCCACTCAATTCACGAACTGGAGTAATGACTTTTTCCTGCCACCGCAATGATTTGAAGGGCTTGCAAAAGCCTAAGCTTGGGGAAGTTTCCTCATGTATCTTTATTTGGGGTTTATTTGCTTTTATTTTATTTCAAGGTTACATTTTTATCACTAGTGTTGGTTTCCCCAACACTTTATCTTTAGTTCTTTCTATTTTCTTTCGAAATTTTCTAGCCGAGCTTTGTCGCTAATTTTCTATTCTTTAATTTCCTCTCTTAAAAATCACCAAAATATTTCTCCATTTTTTCTTATTTTCCCTCTTTCTCTTCTTTCCGCCTCAGGGTCTTCATATATTTGTAGGAGAGTGATCGACTTCGAGTTTCCAAGAAACAAATAAAAAAGGAAGAGAGAAGTGGAACCAAACATGAGAGGTATGCCTTATGACTCCCCACTTTTGAAGTTTGAGAAACTCACGCTAGTTAGTAGTAAATGTTTAGATATTATATTGGTGGAGTGAGTCTTTGTATCATAGTAAGATTGTCGTTTCATGGGTATTTAATTGGGCTCATTTTGTTCCAGCTCTCATAGTAAACCAAGGCTTGACTAAAAATTGCTAAACAATTGTAATAAGAAAAAGTCTCACAATTGAAGGCTTGGGTGTTGTAGTGATTAGTCTTGAAGCTTTATTTCTAGAGACACTTGACACCACTGAAAATGTTGATTGACTTGATGGCTCTCTTTGAAAAGATTTGTTCGATTGAATTAATGTTTAGCGGTTTTTGTGAGCATGCCAAAGTTTGACTCGTTAATCATAAGAATGATATAGCTTTACGCGTGTCAAACTTTATGGGATGCCAACATGTCCGCTGGCCTACGAACGATCTTCATGGAGGAAACTCCTAGATTTCGACTATGAGTTAATCAAACACTTGTAGCAGCAATACTATAGTGGGTAAGATTCTTAGCACTCCCGGGTAGCTGTAATCATGATGGAATCACTCCTCTGCCTATTATGAGTAATCATTATGCAAAAGGAACAAAAACCTTAGTGATGCCACGAGTGTCCATCACAACCCGATAAACTAATAAAAACATTTGGCATGTTCTCAATTACTTAAAAACTGAAATTCTTGAAGGATAATGAATAGAAAAGTAGTGCTTGCAAAGTCTTGATTCATTGATGTGGGAGAATTGATATACTCTCTCACACTCTTAATTTACATGATTATACTTTACTATTCAAAGGCAAGCCTATGAGTTGATTACTTGACATGGAATAAAGTTTACTCATTTGAATCATCCATGTTTACAATAATTTTGATGTGCTATAAGGGTGCATGAAACCCGTATGATATGCTTGCCATTACTCTATCTATGATGAAGTTTTTCAGATTCATGAAGTGGACAAAACATGAGGCTATTAATCATGAGTAAGATCACCATCTCGTTATTTCAGTTTAAATATTGAGTTCCTTTTTGATTTTGGTTTTCTTGCTCGGGACGATCAAGTTAAGCTCGGGGAGATTGATGGCTCTGAAATATAGCCATCTATGTCCACATTTAAACTGGATATTAATCATATTTTTGATGAAATATCTCTCCAAACCCTTCTACTAATGCTAATATTCAGAGGGGGATGCAATCATTTGTTCGTGTATTTTCCTGCGCAGATAATGTCGTTTAAAGGAGGGAATCTGTAACACCCCAAAACTTCTAATCAAGGTTATCAAGTTCTAATCACCGAAGTTAGGGTTAACACAAACTTTTATTAAGAAAGATGAATATGAATGCATGTGTGTTTGCATTAGTATAAACTTGAGTGTATATGCCATGCTTGATTGTTCTAAATGCTGTAAAATGGTTTAAAGGTGAATGCCACATCATCTAGACCAATTACAAACAAATTCCAAAGAGAAAGAAATTAAATAAGAATAAATAAAGCAAATGGTCATTTTGACCAATTGAAACCACTAGGCCACTTTAGGTGTTCCTAGAAGTAGATTTCCAACAGAAACTTTTCCAACTCTTTTCACCCCTTGATAGACCAAGTAAAGATGTATCAAGGACCACTTTACAAACTTACAAAAACATCTAGAAAATCCATTTAAAGGACATTTGAAAATTGAATCCAATTCACATGGGAAGATCACACTTTTTCAAAAACACGCCAAATCAATTCCCATTGACCTCTCCAAGTAAACCTAGTCTCTCAAGCTTAATATAAGATCAACCAAACATTTTGAATCAAAAATTCAAAAATAAATTTCATGTGGCCATTAACACAAACACTTTGCATGCACAGAATAACCTCTACCCTAACTTCATTGTTCTGTACAGTGATCATCGACCAATTGACCACCCTATTAACCCCCTTGTCCCCCTGAGTGTCTAGCAGCAGCAGGCAAGCCCCCCCTTCGCCGTGGAGAATAGTGGAGCGCCGCCGTTTTGTGGTCATTGCCGGCCAACAACGGCCAGTATGCACCAGACCACCCGCCACCCATCCAGGATGTCCACTAGCACCGCTGTAGCCTACCACCACTCCCTGTCTAGGACAGAGCCCCAACCGAGCCATGGACCACCATAGTCGCTCCACGCACCGCCTCTCTGCACGGTGTCCAGAGCACGCTAGTGCGCCTTGCCCTCACCGCGCACGCGCAGCCTCACCATAATCACACCACCCCGGCAGACCTGCAGCTGCCGCACGCCGCCGCAAGCACCTCTGCCTCCGCTCAGAGCGCCACACGTGCCAGACTAAACCACGCCGCCCCATGCCGCGCCTTTAAGTCCGCGAGAACCGCCAGGGAGCACCGCACCGTACTACGCCCTCGCCCATGCCGTTAGCTGCCTGTAGTGACGCCACCATCGAGCTCACCGCGCACCGCTCGGTTCCCTCGTCGCGCTAGAAAAGGAGGCCACCCCAGCCTCCATTCTGCACACCATTCGACTCCCCACTCCTCACTGACCTTCCCCACTTCTCCCTAGAGCAAGGCGAGCACCACCGCACCGGAATTTCACCGGAGTCCGCCGCTGCTGGAGGAGAAGGGCGCTGTCGATTCCGACCACCCCGAGTCCTGCCGTGACCGCGCCTCACCTCGCCGTCGTCTACCTCATCATTTGCCCCCGTCGCCGAGCCTAGATGGATCCCAGGTGAGCCCCGAGAGACCCCCACCACCGCGTTAGGTTTAGCTCGTCACTGGAGCTGTTCGTCGTTGACGATGATCCTCAGCCGTTGGATTAGAATTAGATCGTAGCGCCCAGATTGAAAGATATTGTTTCACGTAGAGTGAGTCACTGACTAGTGGACCCCATCTGTCAGCCGCACGCTGCACTATGCTGTGTAGTTGGGCCGACCCGTTTAGCGTTCCCGCCCAGGCCTGGAAATTCAAATAAGGATTTTCCTTTTTAGTTTAAGTCTTATTCTGTCCACTTATTCAAAAAGCAATTCATAGAGATTCACTTGAACAAATTGCATGATTCCAATTTTGTTAGAAAGATAATTAAAATATCTATCGAAGCCTATTGGATTTAAATCATTTGGAGTTAGAGATATTCTATAGCAAAAATAATAAGACATAGACTTTTGAAAATTCAAACATTTTTCAAAAATCAACCGTAATAGATTTTGAGTTGATTCCAACTCTCAAATATCACATTTGACAATATCTATCTTAATATGTAAAAATATCTTGGTTTGCATGAAGTGACATTGGACTAGTACCAAAAGAATGCTATTAGGGCATTTCTAGTCACTTTAAATCATTTAAATGATAATCTTGAACTTTATAAAATGTGACCAACCCTTTAAATCATATTTCCATGTATTATAATACGTGGTGATGACATGTGTCTACATGATCCCATATTTTAATTGGAGAATTTTAAATCTTAATTAATTTCAATGAGTAGAAATTACTTTTATCAAATAAACCAAATAAAACTAGTTCTTTATTGCATGTGATGATTGTGATGGTGCTAGATCATCAAGTGTGAACCTTAGTGTGCTAAATAGACTAATTAAGTATCGTTTGGTGATTGTGTACCCCGTTTTCCTTTATAGACGATAGTACCGACCAAGGATACGAGGAGGAGTTCAACCCCGAAGAAGACGAAGAAATCTTCAATCACTTCACCAATCAAGGCAAGCTAGAATTATACAAGATGACCTAAGAAAGATGCATTAGGCATGCCTGGTTATACATTTTGATTTATACCCATCCCAACTTTTACTTGCAAGCTTTACTCTTTACTTTACCAAAGTTCTTTACTTTAGTTAAGTGCTTTGTAAGATTTTGGAAAGATAGTATAGATAGCATAAAGACTATAAAACTAGGCCTATACTAGATGTCATTCTATGGCATGAGATTGAGATTAGAATCCCTCATTAGTGAACACTCTTAACCTTAGTGGCTAGTGCTAAGCATAAAACTTGATCACTTTAGATGGTAATACTTGGTGAAAATGACATGTGAAAACCTTGGAATGATGAGGCATTCTATTGAAATGTTTTGACATGTGTTGAGAAACATAAATGGATTTTGATGATGAAAATGTTGAGGCATGAGCCTTAGCCCTTTATAAAAATTGATGATTGGGTTCGGATGCGATAACATTCCAATTTTACCGTACAACCACAATACCTGAATTAGATAAGTCTTAGCCGGAAGTTTATATGCATTAGTATGGGTTCCCTCGCGGAAGAGGTTTGAGCTGAGGCTACCTCGTGAGTGTGAATTGTCCACCTATGTAGTGCCCAAGATGGCAGATGACCATGGCTGGGAGGCCAAGCTCATAGGGGAGGTGCCTATAATAGAGTGTGTAATTGAAAGGTTATGATTGATTATCCGCATACTAAGTATGATGATTCAGGGTTATCCTGGATGGATGTTTCGAATTTTGTGGTGAAAGTGTACCACCTCTGCAGAGTGTCAAACTATTCAAATAGCCGCATCCGCGGTCATGGATAGTTGGAGTGGCCATACTGTTCCGTCGTCAGATGTTTTCAAAATGACTTGTGAAGTGAACTATGATTTGACTTGACCACAATAGGGTTGTGAATATGAAAACTAGGTTCCCAACTTAAGTGATTTAGAACATTAAGTTAAATTTCTTTACTTCTAAATTCAGTTTAGATAAATCTGGCCTTTTGCAAATAAACTTAGAGCTTAGGATTCCTACTAGAACTACCTTACTTGTTAGTGATAGTTTGCGAGTACTTAAAGAGTACTCATGGCTTTGTCCCTGTCTATTCCCGTGGCCAGACTATGAGGAGGACTACCAGGTGGAAGGATAGCAGGATAGCTACGGCAACTAGGATCATCTCCCATCGTCAGCATTGCCTGTGACACTGAAGATGGAGCCCGCTGCTATGCTTATTATTCTGCTACTTGTTTGTATTAAGACTGGATCATGATATTCTTTATTTGTGTAAGACCTTATTATGGTTTGTAATGGATGATGTACTATGATATCAAATCTGTTATCTCTCATAAAAATGTTAATCCTGGGATTGTGATGTATGGCATGACAGGCATCAGGTATTAAAAATCCGGGTGTGGACAAGTTGGTACCAGAGCCATCCTGACCATAGGAGACCCTAGTTAGAATGGACGACCGAACAAAAACTTAGTTTCAAAACCAAAGAAGTGAGTATTTATGAAAACATATTCACACTCTTATCCTTGATTCTTTCAAAAAAAATCATGTTCCTCAAAAGTTCTTACAGTACTACATAAAATTTGACACACTTGATCACCTCACTAACTTACTCATCCTAAATTCTTATATATGGAAGTTCAGTATTGCAAGTTCTACCAGTTGGGAAACGGAGGCTAGCTGATCTTTGAGAGGGATCTTGATGCACTATCAGAGCACCTGGATCGCCCGCATCAGGAATTCTTCAGAGCCCAACTCAAGGATTTCGCCGGAGGAGATTTACAATGGATGATAGTTGCAGATCTTCGAGGCAAGATGGAAGCACCCCTTTCCAAGAAGATTCAATTCACCGTGAGAGAGAACAACTGGCTAGATGGATTAGCCAGGGCTATTCATGAAGCTCGTGCCCGTCTATGTGGGAAAACATCAACTTGATCCAGGGAACTCGCTTTGCTCATTACACAAGGCGTGATTCTCTGGGTATGCCATTGGAGATGCCATGTCACCTGGAGATGAAGCACTAAGTGGAGAATCTTGACTTCCTGCTATATTATAGATAGAAGGAATTGGACAATGCTCGAGCCTACTCCAACCACAACCTTGCCATTGCCACCAAGAAGGACCAGACTCTCGCTATGCTCATCAAGGATCGCCAATCACTTCGTCATCAACGTGAGAAGAAGGATCGCACCATCGCTCGTCTTCGCAAGAAGGTGGCCGACCTCGAGAAGACCATCCATGAGCAAGAAGTCCAGCTTGAAGCAAAGGAAGATGAAGAAGGTGAAGACATCGAGGGAGATATTCACTTGTACCTCAGTGATGACAACGACTACCTAGAGGATGATGCCATGGATTTCTACACAGATGATGATGATTCCGACTTCATTGATGATGAGTAGATGCACTTGATCACTACCGTAGGAGTGATTTGTATCGGTCCCACTATATCTTAGTTCACAAAATGGTTCTTAAAACCATCTATTTTCCTTTCTGTTGTGGTGTGTGTTTGTATTGTGTGCTTGAATGAATGAATGAGAAGAAGTTAGTTGCAAAACTTGAGTTCAAACTCAAAGTTTAAGCATTTGAAAAACAAAACCATGAACCTTAGAACTTTCCCTCTTATCTCGTTATCTATCTCAATCTTTAGATGACTCGTGGAAACAAAGGAGGAAACAACTCATCGCAGGACCCGATGTTGCAGATTCTGCAAATGCTAGTTTCCGACTATGAAGCTAGTAGAGCAGAGCACCAAGCCAATCTAGCCACCCTACAACAGATAGCTCAGATGGCCCACAATAATCAAGGCCAAGGAAATCAGGATCATCATGGATCCAAGCTTAAGAACTTTCAGAATACCAATCCCCTATCTTCAACAAATCTGAGGATCCTTTAGATGCTGATGACTGGCTGCAGACAATGGAGAATAATCTAGAAGTCGCAGGAGTTGACGCCAACGAGAAGGTACTATTTTCCACTCATTATCTGGTAGTAGATGCAAGAGCCTGGTGGAATAGCACCCATACCCTGAACAACGGTCAAGTCATGACTTGGGAAGCTTTCAAGATCAAGTTCAACCGCACCCATGTGCCACAAGGTTTGGTCTCCAGGATGAGAGATGAATTCAGGGAACTGAAGCAAGGAAGGATGACGGTAGTTGAGTACCGTGAAAAATTTCTGTCCCTCGCTAGGTATGCACCTGATGAGATCAACACTGAAGCCAAGAAGAAGGAAAGGTTCCTGAATGGATTGCATGATGAGATGCAGACTGTATTAGTCAACATCCGTTTTGACGACCTAGAAGAGCTAGTCGACTCTTCCATCTAGATGGAAGGGAAGATAAACCAAGAAAATGACAACCACAAGCGCCGAATGATGCATCAGACTAGGTCCCACAATACCAAGAAGTATCGCCCCAACCCGTCTGCAGGATATCCCCCAAGAAACAATAGACCCCCAATGTCTCTTCCAAGCTACCCCAATTGTAGCGGAGGAAACCCGAAGTCTGGAGGAAACCATAACAACAACCCCGGCAACTCCAACAACTTCAACCGTGCACCACCCAATTCCAACAACAATACTCCCCCAAGGACTAGAAGCAATGTCGTGCCTGTTGTAGCCCAAGACAAGTCCAAGATTACTTGTTTTGAATGTGGAGTCAAGGGTCACTACTCCAAGAAGCTTGCAGCAACCACCAATGTGAATTCCCTAGCTCAGCAGCAACGCCGTGTTCATCCTGGAAGAAGATTTGCCCTAGGGAACTCTCTCAACCGCAACGGCCATCTATTCCACATGAATGCTGAAGAAGCTCAGGAAGCGCGAGAGTAGTCTGTGAATACCCCGACGTATTCCCATGTGAATTGCCCGGTATGCCCCCAGATTGGGATATCGAGTTCATTATTGAACTAATTCTTGGAACTGGACCCATAGCTGAGAGACCTTAATAGTATGAACCCATCTGAACTAGTGGAGCTGAAGAAGCAACTTGATGCTATGCTAGAGAAAGGACTGGTTCAACCAAGCGCATCGCCATGGAGATCGCACATTTTGTTTGTCGACAAGAAAGATGGAGGTAACCATTCGTGCACGGATTACCGGAAGCTGAATGATGTCACCTTCAGGAACAAGTACCCACTGCCCAAGATTGAGGATCTTTTTGATCAGTTGACTGGTGTGAGAGTGTTCTCTAAGATTGATCTTAGAACTGGTTATCATCAACTCAAGATTCATGCAACAGATATTCCAAAGATCGCCTTTACCACCAGATATGGATTGTATGAGTATACGGTCATGTCTTTTGGATTAACCAATGCCCCCGCTTATTTCATGAATCTCATGAATAAGATTTTTGTGAACTTTCTGGATAAGTTTGTCGTTGTTTTTATCGACGATATTCTTATCTATTCCAGGTCCGAAGAAGACCATGAGCAACACCCGAGAACCATCCTTGAAATCCTGAGAGAGCATCAGTTATATGCCAAGTTCAACAAATGTGAGTTTTGGCTGAAAGAAGTAGGATTCCTCGGACATATTGTGTCGGTAGGAGGAGTCGATGTTGATCCCGCCAAGGTCAAAGATGTTGAAGAATGGGAAGCCCCAACCACTCAAACCCAAGTCCGTGCATTTCTCGGACTAGCGGGATATTACCGCAAGTTCATTGAGGGATTTTCGAGCATCGCAAGACCGATGACCCAATTGTTGAAGAAAGATAAGAAGTTTGAATGGACCGACAAATGTGAAGCAAGTTTTCAAGAACTCAAGAAGATATTGATTTTAGCCCCAATATAGATCATGCCAGATATCAAGAAGCCGTTTGACGTGTATTGCGATGCATCCAAGATTGGTCTCGGATGTGTGTTGATGCAAGAAGGAAAAGTCATAGCATATCTGTCTAGACAACTGAAGCAACACGAGCAGAATTACCCTACCCATGATCTTGAATTAGCAGCTATAGTTTTAGCATTGAAGACATGGCGTCATTACCTGATGGGTAATCACTGTGAGATTTATTCAGATCACAAGAGCTTGAAGTATATCTTCACCTAGAAGGAGCTGAATATGAGGCAAAGGAGATGGAAAGAGTTAATCAAGGATTATGACCTTGACGTTCACTATCACATCGGCAAAGCCAATGTGGTAGCGGATGCTCTTAGCAGATTGCCGTGTAGATTAAACACCATGACCAAAGAAGCCCAGCCAAGTTTGCATGAAGAGTTGGAGAAGTCTAGAACTGAGCTAGTTAGCAAAGGATTTTTAGCTAGCATTGAACTCCAACCCACGTTGATTGGTCAAATCAAGGAATCCCATAAGGGAAATGCATGTATCGACGGAATCAAACATCGTATTGGTACAAGAAAGGTACCTGGATTATCCCAAGATGATGAAGGAGTTTTGTGGTACAAAGGACGTATCTGTGTGCTAGTAGATTCGGAGCTGAAGCAAGTTATCATGCAGGAAGCTCATGATACTCTTTATTCTATCCACCCCGGAGGAACGAAGATGTATCAATATTTGAAGGAGCAATTTTGGTGGCACAAGATGAAGAGAGAAATTGGAAGCTACATAGCCAAGTGTGATATCTGTCAGCGAGTCAAGGCCGAACATCAAACACCCGTAGGATTGTTTCAACCATTGTAGATTCGGGAATGGAAATGAGATTACATCGGAATGGACTTTATCACCGGTTTGCCTACTTCTAGTAGGGGAAATGACTCTATCGGGGTCATAGTTGATAGACTGTCCAAGGTAGCCCATTTTATACCTGTCAAGACAACCTACTAGAGTTCAAAGCTAGTAGAGCTATACATTGCTAGAATCGTCAGTTTGCATGGAACCCCCAAGACCATAGTGTTGGATCAAGGAACCCAATTTACCTCGAGATTTTGGGAGAAAGTCCAAGAAGGATTAGGAACCAAGTTGAATTTCAGCACAACTTATCACCCGCAGACCGATGGACAGACTGAAAGAGTCAATCAAATCTTAGAAGATATGTTGAGAGCTTGTGTTCTAGAGTATGGATCAAAATCGGAAGATTGTCTTCCTTTCGCAGAACTCTCAGACAACAACAGTTATCAAGCCAGTTTGTGAATGGCCCCATTTGAGTTCTATATGGAAGAAAGTGTCATACCCCTTTGAATTGGTCACAAGTAGGAGAGAGTCAGATTTTCGGACACGACATCCTACGAGAAGCCGAAGAGAAGGTTCACAAAGTCCATGAGCACCTCAAGACTGCCCAATCCAGACAGAAGAGTTATGCTGACAAGAGACGTAGAGACATAACGTTCAATGTCGGAGATTTTGTGTATCTCAAGGTTTCACCGTTGAAAGGAATGCAACATTTTCAGCTGAAAGGAAAGTTAGCCCCCAGATATATTGGACCCTTCAAGATTCTGAATCGCCGAGGAGAAGTATCTTATCAACTGGAACTGCCAGAGGAGATGTCAGCCATCCACAATGTGTTCCATATCTCATTACTTTGCAAATGCTTAGAAGTTCCGGAGAAGACCGAAGTGTTCAAGAACATCGATCACAGAGCCATTGATATCAACAAGGATCTAAAGTATCGTGAAGTACCCATTCATATCTTGGAAGAACCTTTTAGAACCACCAGAACCCAGAGTATCAAATTCCTCAAGATCCAATGGAGCAACCATACCGAAGAAGAAGCTACTTGGGAGCGAGAAGATTACATTAGGACTGAGTTTCCAAATCTCTTTATTTCCTAGTTTTTCATAAATCTTGGGACGAGATTTTGTTTAAGGAGGGAAGATTTGTAACACCCAAAAACTTCTAATCAAGGTTATCAAGTTCTAATCACCCAAGTTAGGGTTAACAAAAACTTTTATTAAGAAAGATTGAAAGGGTAATTTCCCCTATGTGTGGTTTTGGTGATTAATGACAATCCCTATGGACTAATGTTTTCATTGAGTTTTATATGAAGGAATATTGCATAGGTCATACTTGTAGTTCATGTGTTGGATTCCAGTATGGATGACATGAAGATAAAGATATACCTTGAGTTTTGGCATCAAGATCATCAAATTGAAGAGAAGAATATGATATGTTCAAGATCTTGAGAGTGTGATCTCAATAGAAGAATTCAAGATATGGCTCTAAGGCAGTGTCATGATAGCCTCATTAGTTGAGCTATGGTTGACTAAGATTTAGAGCATGTAATCAAATGAAGAATTCTTTATGTACCTCAAGATATTGAGATGGAGCATGAGAAGATACTTGGTTGACCAATAGAAAGAGTGAAGAGTGATTTCAAGTTGGTCAACACATGAAGAATAAAGAATGTACCTCATGGATCTTGTGGTATGGTAAGCCTTGTCATTTATTCATCATGAACTAACCCATTATATATGTGCCTTTGCGTTTTCCATGTGGGATAGGTATCTTTCCATGGGATTGCTTCAAAAGTGAAGATCTCAATGTCCCATGAGAGGATGGCATCAAGTGGTGATCACCATCAAGGTTAAGAAGGGCAAGTTCAAGATAAGCATCTCGAGAAGATCATTTGCTTGAAGCTTGCCGTCCATATTGGTGATAATGCCGTCCGTAGGGAGCTCAATCCTTGGCATACTTTGCATCTTCCTATTTTGTTGCTTCTTGGTATTTTCTCCATGTGAGGTTCTTGAGCTTGTTTCTAGCTCTTCAACAAGCCCAAGTTCATCGAAAACGGAATTCGTATGCATCTTATATGGCGTTTTTGAGTTTGAAGGTTTTACCGGTTCTTCTTATAGGGAGGCTCCATAACTTTCCTCATTTGGTTCTATATTAATTTGTTGGACTATGATCTTTTCATGCAGAATCTTGTAGAGCTTGTTGTCCTCGTCAAAACAAGCCCAAGATCATCGAAATCGGAGTCCGGATACAAAAGTTATTGTGTTTGTCGTGAAGTCAGTTTCATCCCGGTTGTGGATCCGGTTCAACCGAGCCCCACACCGGACGGTCCGGTTCCAGCTCCGGTAGACCGGATTTCAGACCCGATTTTCCGGTTTTCGCGACCGAGTCTATTCCGGGTTGTCAAACAGAGGTATTTCGGTTTGTAGGTCGGTCCTCCGGCCTGGGGACCGAGTTTCCCGGTTCCGGGGCCGGTCCAACCGACTTTGGAACCGAGTTTTTGTTGTTTTCTCTCCAACGGCCATATTTGCTTTTCCCTATAAAAGGGGCTTCTTCCCCCAACGTTTTTGGGTGTTCTTGACTATGAAATTAACCTCCATTGTTGAACCTCTTGATCTTGCTTCCTCTCCCTTCCCTCCTATGATTATTGCATCTTTTTGAGGGCTTTGGAAGAGGAGATCTAGATCTACAATCCCCACCAATCAATTCCTCCTCTAAGTGAGGGGAACCCATTGGATCTATATCTTGGAGTCATTGGTTGACTTCCACCATTTTTCTTCCTCTCTAATTCCTCCCTAGGCACTTGTTTCTTTGGTGGGATTTGAGAGTGAGGGATTTGAATGCCCTTGGTATTCTTGGTTTGCAGTCTTGCATAAGTGTTGAGCTCTCCACTACGATTTGTTTGAGTAAGAGACCGTGAGCTTGTTGCTCTTGGAGGGTGACCTCCTAGTTGGCTTGGAGTTTGGTGCCGCAGTATCCTCTTCGTGGAAGATTGTGAAGAGACCAGGGCTTCTCCTTCGTGGAGCTTGTGAAGTGGTTGTGGAGCTTGCCATCTCCAGAGTGGAGGAAAAGCTAGCCATAAGGAAAGGGCCTATTCCTTCGTGGGATAGACTCGGAGAAGAAGGTGAGCCTTTGTGGCGTTGGGAAATCCTTCGTGGAATCCCACACCTCTCCAACATGATGTACCTTACTTGTAAGGGAACACGGGAATACATCTTCGTCTCCGCGTGCCTCGATTATCTCTATACCCGATCTTACTTTCCTTGTGATAGCTATCGAGCTTGAAGTACTTATATCTTGCTTATCACATGTGGTTTATTTATCTTTTGCTATCTTGCTTAGCTTATCTTGTTGTTGGTGCACTTAGTTGAGCCTAGTGTATTTAGGTTTTGTGCTTGTAAAATAAACTTTAGTTTAATTCCGCATTCTATCAATCCAAAACCATAATAGTTTTGAAATTGCCTATTCACCCCCCTCTAGGCGACATCTCTATCCTTTCAATTGGTATCAGAGCAAGGTCTCTCCTTGTTTAGGCTTCACCGCCTAGAGTGTAAAGATGTTAGCTAGTAGTATAGTGCACAATGACACAATTATCTTTGATGGCAGAAATTATATTTTGTGGAGAAATTGCTTGCTTTGTAATCTTCGGACCTTGTGTCCAAATATTGAGCGATTTCTAGATGTAGGTTTTTCTCCTCCGATGGATCCTCAAAATCTATCTTTAGAGGATGAGAAAAATTTACATCTTGAAGCTCAAGTATCTAATGAGCTTATTTTCTGTTTGATCCCCATAGATAATTTGTTCTTGACAAATGTAAAGCGCAAGTCATCTCATGAGATGTGGACCAAGCTTAAAGAAATATTTGGTGGGTCCATTTCTCATAGGGTCGGTGGTATCTCCGAGGAGCTCTCTTCTCTTTCACATCATGAAGAGCTCCAAGTGGCTTCCACCTCCGTCCGTGATGATATTTCAATTCCCTCCACTTCACCTACATGTGACAAGTCACAAGGTAATGGCATGGTGAGTGGAGAAATCATATGTAATGATGGTAGTGGTTCTCTTTACACCAATGATTCATGTTCTACAAATGCTAATGGTGTAGAGAGTTTGGACTTAAGCACTTCTTGCAATGATAATTATATATCCCCTTGTGTTGCTAGTCTTTGCATATTGTCTAGAAATTATTTGAGTACTAGTGTAGATGATATGCTTGATTTGTCTTGTTCCAATAAACAAAATTCTTCTATTTACTCTAGTTGTGTATATAACAATGTAGAGGAAATCAAATGCTCACATATCCTCATCTTCATCCTCCCATGCTCACATATGCCTTATGGCAAGAGGATCAAAGGTATCTCCTACTTTGGATCCCAAGATATCTTCTCTATATAATAGCAATGATAATGATGATAGTGATGATGACCTTGATGAGGATACTAGAGCTCTTGTGCTTGAGCTAACCTTTTTGTGTACCTCTCTTCATGGTAATAATAAGGCTGTTGCTTGTATCAAACACGTTATGGACACCATAACTAAACAAACGGAAATCATAGAGCAGTTGGTTGATGATGGGAGTCAGAGATTCAATCTCCTTAAGCAAGATATTGCCGAGGAGGAGCACACTAATTGTCTCCTCATACAATTTTTTTAATCTTATGAGCTTGAAAAGGAAAAATCTATTAATGATGCTAGTGCTACTAACTCTACTTCTTGTGAAGCATCTACCCTAAAGGAGAATGTTGAGCTAAGGGCTCAACTTGAGTTGCTAACTAGAAATTATGGGAAATTGGAACAAAGTCATCAAAAGCTCTTGGCCTCTCATAATGATCTTCTAATCTCCTGTGAGGGGCTAAAGTTTGCTCGTGAGGCAAGTATCACTAAGGTAACATCTTGTGAGCCTCATTTGGAGATTAGCACAACTTCTACTCAAAATGCTATTTTGCCATGTGCTAGTCCTAGTGATCCTTCTTGTCATACTATTGATAAAACTTGTGTTGGATTACTTGCTTTTCCTTGTTGCTCTAACAATGAAGCTTCCACTTCCTCCAGTACCTCTATTTATACTAACCATGTAGAGGAAATCAAAGAGCTCAAGGCCCAAGTCACTTCTTTGAAGAAAGACTTGGAAAAGAGTCATGAAGGCAAATCCACACTCGATAATATTTTGAGTGTGCAAAAATGCCCCAATGATAAAAGTGGACTTGGATTCAACTCCAATAATAAGAACAAGTCCAAGAGAAACAAGATGAAGAGCCAAGACCAAGTCAAGAATTCGTCTAAGATTATTTGCTTCAAGTGCAAGGTTGTAGGACATCATGTAAGATCTTGTCCATTGAAGAAAAAGCACTTGAATGATAAGCAACAAGGGAAGTGGCCACAAGGTCAAGGTCAAGCCCAATCTCAACCTCAAGTTGAAGCTAGGCCACTTCCCAAGAAGAATCAAGATAAGGCTCCCCAAGACAAGAAATCAATAAAGAAGAGAAAGGGGAGCACTTGTTCCTACATATGTCATGAGAAGGGGCACTTGGCCTCTTCATGTTCAAATGGTACCTTATATAACCCTATCATTGTTGATGATTATTATTCTCTTGGTAAGGATAAGGATGGCAATGTTTTTTCCAAGTTTGTTGGAACTCAAAGTGGTATCAAGAAACGAACCATTTGGGTTGCCAAGCCTATTGTGACTAACCTCTTAGGACCCAACTTGGTTGGGGACCAACAAGCTCAAACTTGATCAATAGGTGTTATTGGAGGGCATTGGAGACTTGGCTAACTCATGAAGAATTAAGGGATATTCATATACTATATTTGATCAAGCTAAGTTATAAGGATTATCATCTCCCTACCATATACCCAATGCGCCTCTTTGCGGTAACTCAAACTCAACTCTTTTATATTGAAAGTTACTTGCCCCTTTACATGTTTTGGTTTTGTACCAAGTATGTGTTTGTATTTTTTGTGCCTCATGCTTGATTATTTTCTGTATTCAAGTATGTATATGTGTTTGGCACATCATTTACTTGTGTGTTTTTCTTTGAGCCTCTAATGCATCTTGATGATATCTTTTTGGGCTCTTTTTAGGGGTTAATGGAACATCCCATTTTGGGGGAGTGATATGCCTCGCGCATCTCTCATACCTTAAAATGTGTGTACATGAGTACTACCACTTAGTATTGATATTTCAAGATTATCTAGTCACTATGTGGTGTGTCATACTCATGAGAAATTCAAATTCTTAATGTCCATTAATTATCTTAGTCGAGGTTGTTTTTCCTCTTATTAAGAAAAAATTAATACCACATTATGGGGGAGTAATATGCTACTTTTGCATATCACAATCCTAGGAAATGTGAACATATGAGGTGGTGCCACTTAGAGTTGATATTGTTGATTATCTTGTATCTAGGTGGCATGTTAGCTCAAACAAGGTCCTAATTTTTGTTAGAAGCTTTTATTGCTCATCTTTTTGGTCTTTGCTTGAGTAAATTCTTGGTGTGGCCCTTCCTCAAATGTATATCTCTATATCTTATTTGGGAGACCATTTGCTTCAAGTTATTATAATCATTGCTTTGCATGATTGTGTGACTAGAGGAATCTATCAAGAATCTCTATCTTTGCATAGTGCTTAATCTTTTTATTCCTATCCTATGCTTTTTATTGTGAAGATTTATCTTTAATATCTATGCAATATACCACCGGAAATAAATTCCAATACACTCATTGTCTTCAACAATTGATATACTTGGGTGTGGTAGCATTTGTGGATCATCTTCACCTTGGATTTCACCTCTTGTTGCCTTTTTTCTTTCCAAAAATTGATCTGTCTCCCATTGTCTTCCTTGGCTTTTGAACATCTCTTTGATGGTGTTTTTGATTATTATCAAATGTGTTTTTAGTGGAAGACAAACTTTTTCTTCTCGGAACATTGTGCCATTGTGAAAAGTGTTAAGGGTTTGGTTTATTTGTTGAAACCTTGCTCTTTTGGGAGTTTGTTATCTCATTCTTTCTTCTCTATGTTATTTGCTTGAATGAGATAAATCTTTGAGCATTTGTGTTTTTATCTCATCTTTTATGCTGAGTAGTTTTTGCTTGGTTTATTTGTTGAACTTTGTTGAACAAATCTTGTGTTGATTTGATTCTTTGATATAGTTTGGACAACAAATGTGATTTGTCACACCTTGTTTGCCTTCTTGAATATTTTGGTGTTTTGTCCAAATTATATCTTTGTTGGTTCTTGAAAGTCTCGTGCATGCATGTTTACTAAATGTATATCTTATATCATGTTTTTCTTTCTTCGATCCAATATATAGGGTATACTCCATCAAATCCTTAAACGGCTATGATGTGCATGAAATTCAAATTTCATCTCTAAATATGCACATATTTTTATGGAGTATGTCCTATGTGTTGTGGTTAGTCTAACTGCTTTGGACCCAATAAATTTGGGGACAAAGATGTATTTGAATCTTGTTTTAGGTACATTGGAGATGCAATGGATGCTTGTCTCATCTATAAGAAAGGTGTTGTCACCACATGATAGTTGGAGCCAAGCTAGGATGCGATTGAAGAATTCTTATCAACTACATCATACCATTGCTATCTCGGTAACAAGTATCTTATTCATGCATACTATTCTTCCATCCAATCTCTTGTAGGATGCATCTTGGCATGAATTTATTTGTTTGTAAATTTTGCGGTTCTTGCAAGAATCTTTGAAAGACTTTTCTATCCTTATTGATTATGTGATTAATTTGACATGATGCATATAATGGGGAGTATATAAAATCATGTTCATGATTCACCAATCCCAAATATGCCTTCTAGCAATTTATTGCATATAAATTCCTCAAGGTACTCTCATGTGCAATATTGTTGAAATTGCATTGAATCCTTACTTTTGATACTTGTTGCCTTTCTCAAAATATCCCAACTAGCATTAGTTCCCTTAGTGTTAGTTGTGATGTTTTTGAGGTTTTTCTTTTTCTTTTGTGAAGTTCATTGATGTACCACAAGAAAAAATAGAGCCATGGGCTATATATGCACTTAAGAAAAATATCCTTTTTGGTATATGTTATGACTTCCTCTTGGATATCTTGTATTCTTATTTTAATTAACCTCTTATGTGTGGATTTTTCTTTGTGGATTATTCTCATGTCTTATCCACTCAAAAACGTATATACACAAGAGTGTTAATATCCTAGATCTTTGCCAACCATCTCTCTTATCCTCTTGTTTTTAAAGGTATTGGTAAGGTCTTGATTTATGTGTGCTCGGTTTACTTTTATTGCATCTTCACACACTCATATCTCATATTTGGTTTATTTTGGACTTAAGCTTGTCTTGACAAGTGTATTGATTTATATCTATACTACTTGTATCTTGGTTGTGTTCTAAATGATATAGAGGGAGTGAGTATTCCATGTTTGTGCATATTGTATTCAAATGAAACAACTAATTTATGCACAAACCTTGGGGAGATTCCTTATTTCATTTAGAGCACTATTTGTCCATTTCATTATTTGGATCTTTTTATTGCTTGCTTCATCCGTTGAAGTTTATTCACCTTGTTATCCTTTTAGCAATATTTGATCCTCAATATAGTTGATTTCCTCCAAGTATTCGTCATTGGATATGCGCATATGATTTCACTCATATTATGAGAAATGCACACCTTGGGAGGAACTTGAACTATATTGGCCTTCTAACTTTGTCATCCATTTTGGCACTTGTTGTTAATGGGGGAGAAGTTTAGAGGGTTTTAAGGGAAATGGTTTTCTACTTAAGATTGGTTTGTCCTTAAGTGTTGGCCTTTCATGCATTCCATCTTTATTATGTATTGCATGGTTGAATATATAGTGGAAACTCTCCTAAAGGTTATGTTTGACAATGTATGCAATGAAATTCAAATTCATCACAAATGCATATATTGTGGGGGAGTTTTCTCTATATATGTTGGTTCTACTCACATCTCTTGCGTTAGTCACACACAAGTGTGAGTAGAATCGGTTTTGATATGGGCTAGTATCTTTGTGTTACTTAACCATATCAAATACAACCTCTTGTATACAACTTATTCTTGGACAAGTTGCGTACTTGTTTGTAATATTCATTATATAAACCCTCTTATTGTGATTATCATAAACTACCAAAATGGGGGAGATTGAAAGGGTAATTGCCCGTATGTGTGGTTTTGGTGATTAATGACAATCCCTATGGACTAATGTTTTCATTGAGTTTTATATGAAGGAATATTCCATAGGTCATGCTTGTAGTTCATGTGTTGGATTCAAGTATGGATGCCATGAAGATAAAGATATACCTTTAGTTTTGGCATCAAGATCATCAAATTTAAGAGAAGAATATGATATGTTCAAGATCTTGAGAGTGTGATCTCAATAGAAGAATTCAAGATATGGCTCTAAGCCGGTGTCATGATAGCCTCATTAGTTGAGCTATGGTTGACTAAGATTTAGAGCATCTAATCAAATGAAGAAGTCTTTATTTACCTCAAGATATTGAGATGGAGCATGAGAAGATACTTGGTTGACCAATACAAAGAGTGAAGAGTGATTTCAAGTTTGTCAACACATGAAGAATAAAGAATGTACCACATGGATCTTGCGGTATGGTAAGCCTTGTCATTTATGCATCATGAACTAACCCATGATATATGCGCCTTTGCGTTTTCCATATGGGATAGGTATCTTTCCATAGGATTGCTTCAAAGGTGAAGATCTCAATAGCCCATGAGAGGATGGCATCAAGTGGTGATCGCCATCAAGGTTAAGAAGGGCAAGTTCAAGATAAGCATCTTGAGAAGACCATTTGCTTGAAGATTGCCGTCCATATTGGTGATAATGGACATGTGAAGACATGTCTTAATGAAGCTATCCCATAGTGGTGAATGGGGGAGCAAATTATGAGTCTTCACGAAGCAACAATGATCAAGTGGTGCATTCTGGCTTGGATGGAGCTTGAAGCGTTGTCATCAAGATCAAGCGGGATGCGCAAGGCAAAGGTATGGCCTTGCTAGGTTTTCCTTTTACCGGTCTCAAGGTGGTTGTTGGGAGACCGGGTTATAGGATAGATAGCCACACTATCAAGAGGGGCTTTCAGTTGGGTAACTTGAGCACATCGTCGTAGGGAGCTCAATCCTTGACATACTTTGCATCTTCCTATTTTGTTGCTTCTTGGTATTTTCTCTATGTGAGGTTCTTGAGCTTGTTGCTAGCTCTTCAACAAGCCCAAGTTCATCGAAAACATAATTCGTATGCATCTTATATGGCGTTTTCGAGTTTGAAGGTTTTACCGGTTCTTATAGGGAGGCTCCATACCTTTCCTCATTTGGTTCTATATTACTTTGTTGGACAATGATTTTTTCTTGCACAATATTGTAGAGCTTGTTTTCCTCATCAAAACAAGCCCAAGATCATCGAAATCGGAGTCCGGATGCAAAAGTTATTGTGTTTTTCGTGAAGTCAGTTTCATCCCCGTTGTGGATCCAGTTCAACCGAGCCCCACATCGGACGGTCCGGTTCCAGCTCCGGTAGACCGGATCTCAGACCGGATTTTCCGGTTTTCGTGACCGAGTCTATTCCGGGTTGGCAAACAGAGGTATTTCGGTTTGTAGGTCGGTCCTCCGGCCTGGCGACCGAGTTTCCCGGTTCTGGGGCCGGTCCAACCGACTTTGGAACCGAGTTTTCGCTGTTTTCTCTCCAACGGCCATATTTGCTTTTCCCTATAAAAGGGGGTTCTTCCCCCAACGTTTTTGGGTGTTCTTGACCACGAAATTGACCTACATTGTTGAACCTCTTGAGCTTGCTTCCTCTCCCTTCCCTCCTATGATTCTTGCATCTTTTTGAGGGCTTTGGAAGAGGAGATATAGATCTACAATCCCCACCAATCAATTCATCCTCTAAGTGAGGGGAACCCATTGGATCTAGATCTTGGAGTCATTGGTTGACTTCCACCATTGTTCTTCCTCTCTAATTCCTCCCCAACACTTGTTTCTTTGGTGGGATTTGAGAGTTAGGGATTTGAATGCCCTTGGTGTTTTTGCTTTGCATTCTTGCATAAGTGTTGATCTCTCCACTACGATTTGTTCGAGTAAGAGACCATGAGCTTGTTGCTCTTGGAGGGTGACCTCCTAGTTGGCTTGGCGGTTGGTGTCGCGGTGTCCTCTTCGTGGAAGATTGTGAAGAGACCCGGGCTTCTCCTTCGTGGAGCTTGTGAAGTGGTTGTGGAGCTTGCCATCTCCGGAGTGGAGGAAAAGCTATCCATAAGGAAAGAGCCTATTCTTTCGTGGGATAGACTCGGAGAAGAAGGTGAGCCTTTGTGGCATTGGGAAATCCTTCGTGGAATCCCACACCTCTCTAATGTCATGTACCTTACTTGTAAGGGAACACGGGAATACATCTTTGTCTCCGCGTGCCTCGGTTATCTCTATACCCGAGCTTACTTTCCTTGTGAGAGCCATCGAACTTGAAGTACTTATATCTTGCTTATCACTTGTGGTATATTTATCTTTTGCTATCTTTCTTAGGTTATCTTGTTGTTGGTGCACTTAGTTGAGCCTATTGTATTTAGGTTTTGTGCTTGTAAAATAAACATTAGTTTAATTCCGCATTCTATCAAGCCAAAACCGTAATAGTTTTGAAATTGCTTATTCACCCCCCTCTAGGTGACATCTCTATCCTTTCAAAGATGAATATGAATGCATGTGTGTTTGCATTAGTATAGAATTGAGTGTATATGCCATGCTTGATTCTTGTAAATGTTGTAAAATGGTTTAAAGGTGAATGCCACATCATCTAGACAAATTACAAACAAATTCCAAAGAGAAAGAAATCAAATAAGAATAAATAAAGCAAATGGTCATTTTCACCATTTTAATCCACTAGGCCACTTTAGGTGTTCCTAGAAGAAGATTTCCAACAGAAACATTTCCAACTCTTTTCACCCCTTGCTAGACCAAGTAAAGATGTATCAAGACCCACTTTACAAACTTGCAAAAACATATAGCAAATCCATTTAAAGGACATTTGAAAATTGTATCCAATTCATATGGGAAGATCACACATTTTCAAAAACCCACCAAATAAATTCCTCTTGACCTCTCCAAGCAAACCTAGTCTCTCAAGCTTAATATAAGATCACCCAAAAAATTTGAATCAAAAATTCAAAAATAAATTTCATGCGGCCATTAACACAAACACTTGGCATGCACAGAATAACCTCTAGCTTAACTTCACTGTTATGTACAGTGATCATCGACCAATTGACCTCCCTATTAACCCCCTTGTCCCCCTGAGTGTCTAGCAGCAGGAGACAAGCCCCCCTTCGCCATGGAGAACAGTGGAGCGCCGCCGTTTTGTGGTCATCACCGGCCGACCACGACCAGCTCGCACCAGACCACCCCCCGCCCATCTAGGATGTCCACTAGCACCACCATAGCCTACCTCCACTCCCTGTCTAGGAAACAGCCCCAGCCAAGCCATGGACCACCCTAGTCGTGCCGTGCACCACCTCTCTGCGCCGTGTCCAGAGCACGCTAGTGCGCCATGCCTGACCATCCCCGCCGGCTCGCGCCTTGCCCTCACCGCGCACGCGCAACCTCGCCATGATCACACCACCCTGGCAGACACCCTCGTTCGCTGCCGCGCGACCCGCAGCTGCCGCACACCGCCACAAGCACCTCTGCCTCCGCTCAGAGCGCCGCATGCGGCAGATCAAACCGCGCTGCCCCACGCCGTGCCTTTAGGTCCGTGAGAACCGCCAGGGAGCACCGCACCGTCCTACGCCCTCGCCCATGCCATTAGCTGCATGTAGCGACACCACCGTCGAGCTCACCGCCGCACCGCTCGGTCCCCTCGTCGATCTATAAAGGAGGCCACCCCCGCCTCCATTCTACACACCATTCGACTTGCCACTCCTCACTGACCTTCCCCACTTAGCCCCGGGGCAGCACCACCGCGCCGAAATTTCACCGGAGTCCGCCGCTGCTAGAGGAGAAGGGAGCCATCGATTCCGACCACCCCGAGCCCTGTCATGACCGTTCCTCGCCTCGCCCTCGTCTACCTCGTCGTTTGCCCCTGTCGCTGATCCTAGCTGGAGACCAGGTGAGCCCTGAGAGACCCCCACCGCCGCGTTAGGTTTAGCTCGTCCCCGGAGCTCTTCGTCATCGACGATGACCCTCAGACGTTGGATTAGAATTAGATCGTAGCGCCCAGTTTGAAAGACACCATTTCTCGTAGAGTGAGTCACTAACCTATGGACTCCCCATAAGTCTTAGCAATTACAAAGTTAGAATGAATGAGAACATGCCATAAAATCTATAAATCAGCAATTCAATTGTCTGTTACCGGGGACATGACTAAGTACTCAGTTTTACAACCCTTCAGGGGGTTGTACACATTAACCATATGACCTGGTTGACCCACTCGTACTATGACACACATTTTGAGTCATGATAGGGAGAAGCCAAAGAAGATACAATTTGGGAAGTAGTTCCACAAGCCCATCCACGCACCGTACCAACCTACCACAATTCACTACATCTCTAGATACGAAGAGATCGGATCACCATGAACTACTAATTCTATCTAGGCACCCAACTCATTGGCATATGGTTGCACACGTAAGTTTCAATGCATAAAGAAAATAAATGGTACATTCATGAAGCTCCACTTACCTTGCAAGTTGTTGGAGTCAAACACACATCCGGGAAATTGTAGGGATTACAATCCTCACAATCTACACAAAAGCAACGCAACAAATAAACAACAACACATAGAGATCAAACAAGTGCAACAAATGCATTCATGACACCTTAATAAAATTTTCAGAAGCTCATTAATGTTCTTTGATGTAACACCCCAAATCTTTAATCAAGGTTATCAAGTTCCTAATCACCCAATTTAGGGTTAACAAAAACTTTTAGTAAGATAATGAATATGAATGCATATGTGTGTTGCATTAGTATAGAATTGTTTGAAAATGCCATGCTTGATTGTTTTAAATGTTGTGAAATGGTTTAAAGGTGAATGCCACATCATCTAGACTATTTACAAACAAAATCAAAATACAAAGAAATCAAATAAGAATAACGAATGCAAATGGTCATTTTGACCATTTTAAACCACTAGGCCACTTTAGGTGTTCCTAGAGGAGAATTTTTAATAAAAACATTTCTATATCTTTTCACACCTTGCTACACCAAGTAAGGATGTAACAAGGCCCACTTTACAAACTTACAAAAACATCTAGCAAATCAATTTAAAGGACAATTGAAAATTGAATCCAATTCATATGTGAAGATCACACTTTATCAAAAACCCATCAAATGAATTCACCTTGCCAATCCCAAGCAAACCTAGTCTCTCAAGCTTAAGTCAAGTTCTCCCAAAAAGTTTGAATCAAAATTTCAAAAAGAATTTTCATGCAGCCATTTCATCAAACACTTGGCAGGCACAGATTAAACACTAGACTAGCTGCACTATTTGGTACAGTGAGTATCGACCATTTGGTCTCCAATTTAACCCCCTGTCCCCGATAAGCCTAACCTAGCCCTAGACCAGCTCCCTCTTTCACCGTTGGCACAGTGGAGCGCCGCCCGTTCTTGGTTGTCGCCGGCCGACAGTGGGCAGCATGCCAGGATCCACGCCAGCCTCGCCCAAGATGCGCACCAAACACGCGAGCTCCTACCGCCACCCCCTGTCGACCCCACGGTCGAAGCCCAACCCTGGACCACACTAGCACCGCTGCACACCGCCTCTCTACACAGTGTCCAGAGCGCGCCAGTGCGCCGTGCCCCACCAGCCCCGCCAGCTCACGCCTTGCCGTCACCGTGCACGTGCAACCTCGCCATGATCACCCTACCAGGCAGACACCCCCGTTTGCCACCCGACCAAACCCAGTCGCCCCACGCCTCACCTTTAAGCCATCAATGACCGCCCGGAGACACCGCATCGTCCACCAACCCCAGCCATGACCTTAGCTCTCTGTGCCGCCCTCGTCAGAGACGCCAGCCCGCACCGCTCTTGGTCCCCTCGTCGAGCTATAAAAGGAGGCCACCCCAGCCTCCATTCCTCACACCATTAGACTCCCCACTCACCACTGAGCCTCCCACACCCCTCCTGGAGCAAGGCGAGGACCACCGTGCTGGAATTGCACCGGAGTCGGCCGCTGCCAGAGGAGAAGGGCGTCGTCGATTGCGACCACCCCAAGCCTCGCCGTGACCGCGCCTCACTTCATCATCGTCTACCACGCCGTTTGCCCCCGTTGCCGAGCCTAGCTGGAGCCCAGGTGAGCCCCGCCAGACCTCCACCACTGCGCTAGGTCTAGTTCCCTGCCGGAGTTTTTCATCGTCGATGATGACTCTCGGCCGTTAGATTAGAAGTTGATCACACGGCTCAGATTTGCTGATACCGTTTCGGTTAAACTGTGATGCTGACTGGTGGCCCCCATCTGTCAGCAGCCTGCTACGGTGTGTAGTGCAGCTAGGCCAGCCCGTTGAGCTTTCCCGCCCAGGCCTAGAAATTAAAATAAGGATTTTCCTTTTTAGTTTAAACTAGCTTCTGTCCACTTATTGAAAAATCAATTTAGAGAGTGTCACTTCACCAAAGTGCATGATTCAAATTTTTCTAGAAACAAAATTAAATTATCTATCCAAGCCCGTTTGTTTTAAATCATTTGGAGTTAGAGATAATGTTTAGTAAAAATAACAAGACAGAGACTTTTGCAACTTCAAACATTTTTCAAAAATCAACCATAATAGCTTTTGAGTTTATTCCAACTCTCAAAAATCACATTTGATAATACCTATCTGAATATGTAATAATATTTACGTGTGCATGTAGTGACTTTGGACTAGTACCAAAATAATGCTATATAGGCATTTCTAGTCACATTAAATCATTTAAGTAGTAATCTTAAACTTTATAAAATGTGAACAACCCTTTAAATCACATTCCCATGTATTAGAATATGTGGTGACGACATGTGTCCACATGATCCCATATTTTAAGTGGAGAATATTAAAACTTAATTAATTTCAATGAGTAGAAATTACTTTTCTCAAATAAAATAAATGAAACTAGTTCATTAAATCTTGTGATGATTGTGATGATACTAGTTCATCAAGTAGGTGCCTTAGTGTGCTAAAGAGACTTAGTTAAGTATTGTTTGGTGATTATGTACCCCGTATTCCTTTATAGACGATAGTACCAACCATGTCTACGAGGAGGAGGAGTTCTACCCCGAAGAAGATGAAGAAAAGTTCAATCACTGCACCAATCAAGGCAAGCTATTACTAGCAAGCTAGAGTTATACAAGCTAACCTAAGCAAGATGCATTAGGCATGCTTTGGTTATATACTTTTGATTTATACCCATCCCAAGTTTTACTTGCAAGCTTTACGCTTTACTTTACCAAAGGTCTTTACTTTTAGTAATGCTTTGTGAGATTTTGGAAAGTAGTATAGATAGCATAATGAGTATAAAACTAGGCCTATACTAGATGTCATTCTATGGCATGAGATTGAGATTAGCATCCCTCATTAGTGAACACTCTGAACTTAGTGGCTAGTGCTAAACCAAAAACATGATCACTTTAGATGGGAATACTTGGTGAAAATGATTATGAAAACCTTGGAATGATGCTTCATTCTATTGAAATATTTTGACATGTGTTTAGAAACACAAATGGATTTGATGATGAAAATGTTGAGGCATGAGCCTTAGCCCCTTTATAAAAACTGATGGTTGGGTTCGGATGCGATCCCATTCCAATTGTACCGTACAACCACAATACCTGAATTGGGTAAGGCTTAGCCGGAAGTTTATATGCATTAAAATGGGTTCCCTCGCGGAGGAGGCTTGAGCTAAGGCTACCTCTTGATGATGTCCACCTATGCAGTGCCCAGGATGGCAGATGGCCATGGCTGGGAGGCCAAGCTCATAAGAGAGGTGCTTCTACTAGAGTGTGTAAAGGAAAGGTTATGATTGATTATCCGCATACTAAGTATGATGATTCGGGGTTATCCCTAACGGATGTATCGAATTTTGTGGTGAAAGTGTACCACCTTTTTAGAGTGTCAAACTATTCGAATAGCCGCGTCCGTGGTCATGGATAGTTGGAGTGGCCATACTGTCCCGTCGTCAGATGTTTTCAAGACGACTCGTGAAATGAATTATGGCTCTGACTTGACGACAACAGGGTTGTGACTATGAAAACTAAGTTCCCAGTTAAGTGATTTAGAACATTAAGTTAACTTTCATTACTTCTGAACTCAGCTTAGGTTAAATTTAGCTTTTGCAAATAAACTTAGAACTTGGCTAGAACTACCTTACTTGTTAGTGATAGTTTGTGAGTACTTAAAGAGTACTCATGGCTTTGTCCCTGGCTATTCCCGTGGCCATACTATGAGGAGGACTACCAGGAGGAAGGACAGCAGGATGGCTACGACAACTAGGATCATCTCCCATCGTCAACATTGCCTGTGATACTGAAGATGGAGCCCACCGCTATGCTTATTATTCCGCTTCTTGTTTGTATTAAGACTGGATCATGAGATCCTTTATTTGTGTAAGACCTTATTATGGTTTGTAATTGATGATGTACTGTGATATCCAATCTATTATGTCTCGCAAAAATGGTAATCCTGGAATTGCGATGTATGGCATAATAGGCATCTGGGATTAAAAATCCGGGTGTTGACAAGTTGGCATCAGAGCCATCCTGACCATAGGAGACCCTAGTTAGAATGGACGTCCGAACAAAAACTTAGTTTTAAAACCAAAGAAGTAAGTATTTATGAAAACATATTCCCACTTTTATCCTTGATTCTTTCACAAAAATTCATGTTCCTCAAAAAAATAATTCTTACCTTACTACATAAAATTTGACACACTTGATCACCTCACTAACTTACTCATCCTAAATTCTTATAGATGGAAGTTCAGTATTGCAAGTTCTACCAGTTGGGCAATGGAGGCCAACTGATCTTTCAGAGGGATCTTGATGCACTGTCAGAGTACCTTGAGTGCCCACATCCAGAGTTCTTCGGAGCGCAACTCAAGGATTTCCCAGGAGGAGATCTACAATGGCTGATAGTTGCAGATCTTCGAGGCAAGATGGAAGTACCCCTTTCTGAGAATATTCAATTTACCGTGCGAGAGAACAACGGGCTAGATGGATTATCCAGTTCTATGCATGAAGCTCTTGCCCGTCTGTGTGGGCAAATGTCAACTTGATCGAGGGAACTCGCTTTGCGCATTACGCAAGGCGTGATTCTATGGGAATGCCATTGGAGATGCCAAGTCACCAGAGATGAAGCGCCAAGTGGAGAATCTTGATTTCCTACTGTATGATAGGCAGAAGGAATTGGACAATGCTCGAGCCTACACCAACCACAACCTTGCCATTGCCGCCAAGAAGGACCAGACTTTTGCCATGCTCGTCAAGGATCGTCAATCACTTCGTCGTCAGCGCGAGAAGAAGGATCGCACCATCGCTCGTCTTCGCAAGAAGGTGGCCGACCTCGAAAAGACCATCCAGGAACAAGAAGCTCAGCTTGCAGCAAAAGAAGAAGAGGAAGAAGGTGAAGACATCCAGGGAGATATTCACTCATACCTAAGTGATGAAAATGGTTACCTGGAGGATGATGCCATGGATTTCTACACTGATGATGATGACTCCGACTTCATTGATGATGAGTAGATGCACTTGATCACTACCGTAGGAATGAGATGTACCGGTCCCACTTTATCTTAGTTCACAGAATGGTTCTTAAAACCATCTGTTTTCCTTTTATGTTGTGGTGTGTGTGGTATGGTCTGCTTGAATGAATGAATGAATGAATGAGAAGTTGTTAGTTTGCCAATCCTAAGTCAAGCTCAAAGTTTTAACCTTGAAAACAAACCCATAAACCTTGGAGCTTTCCCACTTACCTCATTATCTATCTCAATCTTCACATGACTCGTGGAAACCAAGGAGGAAGCAGCTCATCGCAGGACCCGATGCTGCAGATTCTGTAGATGCTAGTTTCCGACCGTGAAGCTAGTAGAGCAGAGCGCCAAGCCAACCTAGCCACCCTGCAACAGATATCTCAAATGGCCCACAATAGTCAAGGCCATGGAATTCAGGATCATCATGGATACAAACTTAAGAATTTTCAGAATACCAATCCCCCTATCTTCAACAAACCTGAGGATCCTTTAGATGCTGATGACTGGCTGCAGACAATGGAGAATAACCTAGAAGTCGCAGGAGTTGACGCCAAGAAGAAGGTACTATTTTCCACCCATTATCTGGCTTGAGATGCAAGACCCTGGTGGAATAGCACCCGTACTATGAACAACAGTCAAGTCATGACTTGGGAAGCTTTCAAGATCAAGTTCAGCCGCACCCATGTGCCGCAAGGATTAGTCACTAGAATGAGAGATGAATTCAGGGAACTGAAGCAAGGAAGGATGATGGTAGTCGAGTACCGTGACAAATGTTTGTCCCTCGCTAGGTATGCACCCGATGAGATCAACACTGAAGCCAAGAAGAAGGAAAGATTCTTGAACGGACTGCATGATGAGATGCAGACTGTGTTAGTCAACATCCGTTTTGATGTCCTAGATGCGCTAGTCGACTCTGCCATCCAGATGGAAGGGAAGATAAACCAAGAAAATTACAACCGCAAGCACATAATGATGCACCAGAATGGGTCTCACAATACTTAGAAGTATCACACCAACCCGTCTGCAGGATATCCCCCAAGAAACAGTAGACCCCCAATGTCTCGTCCAAGCTACCCCAATCATAGCGGAGGAAACGTGAAGACCGGAGGAAACCACAACAACAACCCCGACAACTCCAACAACTTCAACCGTGCACTGCCCAAGTCCAACAACAACAACAACAATATTGCCCCAAGGACTGGAAGCAATGTCGTGCCTGTTACTGCCAAAGACAAGTCCCAGATTACATGCTTTGAATGTGGAGTGAAGGGTCACTACTCCAATGAGTGTCCAAGAAGCTTGCAGCCACCACCAATGTGAATGCCCTAGCTCAGCAGCAACAGTGTTCAGCCTAGAAGAAGATTTGCCCTAGGGAATTCGCTCAACCCCAACGGCCGTCTGTTTCATATGAATACTGAAGAAGCCCAAGAAGCACCCGATGTCGTGCTTGGTATGTTTTCTATTAACTCAGTACTTGCAAGGGTGTTGTTTGATTCTGGAGCATCGCACTCATTTGTTACAGAAGAATTTGCATGCACTAGTAATATTCAACCAACGAAATTGAAGCATGTTATGATAGTTCAAATTCCTGGTTCAACCACCAAAGCTAGAAAATTTTGCAAGGCTGTACCTATCAGAATCCATGGGATAGATTTTTATGCCAATCTAATAGTACTTGGAACCAAAGGTTTGGAAGTAGTACTAGGAATGGATTGGATGTCGAAACATAAAGGATTGATCGACTGTGCCAAGAAAGCCATAACCATGACCAGTAGCTCGGGAGTATCAGTAGAGCATGTATCTGAGACCTTGCCCCAACAATTTGAATGCAACAAGAGTCTAGCCCTACCAACCATTGACCAAGTCAGAGTAGTCTGTGAATACCCCGACGTATTCCCAGATGAATTGCTCGGTATGACCGCATATCGGGATATCGAGTTCATTATTGAGCTAATTCCTGGAACTAGACCCATAGCTCAGAGACCCTATAGTATGAACCCATCAGAGTTAGTGGAGCTGAAGAAGCAACTTGATTCTATGCTAGAGAAAGGCTTGATTCAACCAAGCGCATCGCCATGGAGATCGCCCGTTCTGTTTGTTGATAAGAAAGATGGAGGTAACCACTTGTGTACGGATTACCGAAAGCTGAATGATGTCACCATCAAGAACAAGTACCCACTTCCTAAGATAGAGGATCTGTTTGATCAGTTGACTGGTGCTAGAGTGTTTTCTAAGATTGATCTTAGAACTGGTTATCATCAACTCAAGATTCGTGCCACGGATATTCCAAAGACCGCCTTTACCACCAGATATGGATTGTATGAGTATACGGTCATGTCTTTTGGACTAACCAATGCCCCGCTATTTCATGAATCTCATGAATAAGATTTTTATGAACTTTCTAGATAAGTTTGTTGTTGTTTTTATGGATGATATTATTATCTATTCTAAGTCAGAAGAAGACCATGAGCAACACTTGAGAACCATCCTTGAAACCCTTAGAGAACATTAGTTGTATGCCAAGTTCAGCAAATGTGAGTTCTGGTTGAAAGAAGTAGGATTCCTTGGACATATTGTGTCGGTAGGAGAAGTCGCTGTTGATCCCTCCAAGATCAAAGATGTTGAAGAATGGGAAGCCCCAACCACTGAAACCCAAGTCTGTGCATTTCTCGGATTAGCGGGATACTACCGCAAGCTCATAGAAGGATTTTCGAGCATCGCTAGACCGATGACCCAATTGTTGAAGAAAGATAAGAAGTTTGAATGGACCGACAAATGTGAAGCAAGTTTTCAAGAGCTCAAGAAGAGATTGATTTCAGCCCCAATATTGATCATGCCAGATATCAAGAAGCCATTTGATGTGTATTGTGATGCATCCAAGATTGTTCTCAGATGTGTGTTGATGCAAGAAGGCAAAGTCATAGCATATTTGTCAAGACAACTGAAGCATCATGAGCAAAACTACCCTACCCATGATCTTGAACTAGCAGCTGTAGTCTTAGCCTTAAAGACTTGGCATCATTACCTTATGGGTAACCGCTGTGAGATTTATTCAGATCACAAGAGCTTGAAGTATATTTTCACCTAGAAGGAGCTGAATATGATACAAAGGATATGGATAGAGTTAATCAAGGATTATGACCTTGACATTCACTATCACCCTGGCAAAGCCAATCTGGTAGCGGATACTCTTAGCAGATTGCCATGCAGGTAAAACACCATGATCAAAGAGAACCAACCAAGTTTGCATGAGGAGTTGCAGCAGTTTAGAACTGAGCTAGTTAGCAAAGGATTTTTATCTAGCATTGAACTTCAACCCACATTGATTAGTCAAATCAAGGAAGCCCAGAAGGGAAATGCAAGTATCGATGGAATCAAACATTGTATTGGTACAGGAAAGGTACCTGGATTCACCGAAGATGAAGAAGGAGTTTCGTGGTACACAGGACGTATCTGTGTGCTAGCAGATTCGGAGCTAAAGCAAGTTATCATGCAGGAAGCTCATTATACTCTTTATTCTATCCACCCCGGAGTAACAAAGATGTATCAAGATTTGAATAAGCAATTTTGGTGGCACAAGATGAAGAGAGAAATCGGAAGCTACATAGCCAAGTGTGATATCTGTCAGAGAGTCAAAGAGAAACATCAGAGACCCGTAGGACTGTTGCAACCATTGTAGATTCAGGAATGGAAATGGGATTCTGTCGGAATGGACATTATCACCGGTTTGCCTACTTATAGTAGGGGAAATGACTCAATCTGGGTCATAGTTGGTAGACTGTCCAAGGTAGCCCATTTCATACCTGTCAAGACAACCTACCAGAGTTCAAAGATAGCAGAGTTGTACATTGCTAGAATCATCAGTTTGCATGGAACCCCCAAGACCATAGTATCGGATCGAGGAACCCAATTTACCTCGAGATTTTTGGCAGAAACTCCAGGAAGGATTAGGGACCAAGCTAAATTTCAGCACAGCTTATCACCTGCAGACCGAAGGACAGACTGATAGAGTCAACCAGATCCTAGAAGATATGTTGAGAGCTTGTGTGCTAGAGTATGGATCAAAATGGGAAGATTATCTTCCTTTCGCACAATTCTCATACAACAACAGTTATCAAGCCAGTTTGCAAATGGCCCCATTTGAGTTCTTATATGGAAGAAAGTGTCGTACCCCTTTGAATTGGTCGCAAGTACGATAGAGTCAGATCTTTGGACGCGACATCCTACGAGAAGTCGAAGATAAGGTTCACAAAGTCCGTGAGCACCTCAAGACCGCCCAATCCAGACAGAAGAGTTATGCCGACAAGACACGTAGACACCTAACTTTCAACGTCAGAGATTTCGTGTATCTCAAAGTGTCGCCGTTGAAAGGAATGCAGCGTTTCCAGCTAAAAGGAAAGTTAGCTCCTAGATATATTGGACCCTTCAAGATTTTGAATCACCGAGGAGAAGTATCTTATCAACTAGAACTGCCAGAGGAGATGTGAGCCATCCACAATTTGTTCCATATCTCGTTACTTCGCAAATGCTTAGCAGTCCCGGAGAAGACCGAAGTGTTCAAGAACATCGATCACCGAGCCATTGATATCTACAAGGATCTGACGTACTGTGAAGTACCCATTCGTATCTTGGAAGAAGCCTTCAGAACCACCAGGACCCGGAGTATCAAATTTCTCAAGATCCAATGGAGCAACCATACCGAAGAAGAAGCTACCTGGGAGCGAGAAGATTACATTAGGACTGAGTTTCCAGATCTCTTTAGTTCCTAGTTTTTCATAAATCTCGAGACGAGATTTTGTTTAAGGAGGAAAGGTTTGTAGCACCCCAAATCTTTAATCAAGGTTATCAAGTTCCTAATCACCCAATTTAGGGTTAACAAAAACTTTTAGTAAGATAATGAATATGAATGCATAGGTGTGTTGCATTAGTATAGAATTGTTTGAAAATGCCATGCTTGATTGCTTAAATGTTGTGAAATGGTTTAAAGGTGAATGCCACATCATCTATACCATTTACAAACAAAATCAAAAGAGAAAGAAATCAAATAAGAATAAAGAATGCAAATGGTCATTTTGACCATTTGACACCACTAGGCCACTTTAGATGTTCCTAGAGGAGAATTTTTAACACAAACATTTCTATCTCTTTTCACCCCTTGCTAGACCAAGTAAAGATGTACCAAGGCCCACTTTACAAACTTAAAAAAACATCTAGCAAATCAATTTAAAGGACAATTGAAAATTGAATCCAATTCATATGTGAAGATCACACTTTATCAAAAACCCATCAAATAAATTCACCTTGACAATCCCAAGCAAACCTAGTTTCTCATGCTTAAAACAAGTTCACCCAAAAAGTTTGAATCAAAATTTCAAAAAGAATTTTCATGTGGCCATTTCATGAAACACTTGGCAGGCACAGATTAAACACTAGACTAGCTACACTGTTTGGTACAGTGAGCATCGACCATTTGGTCTCAAATTTAACCCATGTCCCCTCTAAGCCTAACCCAGCCCCATACCAGCTTCCTCCTTCGCCGCTGGCACAATGGAGAACCGCCCATTCTTGGTCGTCGTCGGCCGACAGTGGGTAGCACGCCAGGAGCCACGCCAGCCTCGCCCAAGACATGCACCAGACACGCGAGCTCCTACCGCGACCCCTGTCCACCCCACAGTCGAATCCCAGCCCTAGACCACACTAGCAGCACCGCGCACCACCTCTCTATGCGATATCCAGAGCGCACTAGTGCGCCATGCCCGACCAGCCCCGCCATCTCGCACTTACCCTCATCGCGCATGCGCAGCCTCGCCATGATCACCCCACCCCGGCAGACACCCCCGTTCGCCACCGCGTGGCCCCCAAGAGCCGCACGCTGCCGCAAACACCTCTGCCTCCGTCCAGAGCGCCGCACACGCCCAACCAAACCCAGCAGCCCCACGCCTCGCCTTTAAGCCAGCAACGATCGCCAGGAGACACCGCACCGTCCACCTACCCCAGCCATGCCCTTAGCTCTCTATGTCGCCCTCGCCGGAGATGCCAGCCTGCACCGCTCGGTCCCCTCGTCGAGCTATAAAAGGAGGTCACCCCAGCCTCCATTCCTCTCACCATTCGACTCCCCACTCAACACTAAGCCTCCCACACCCCTTCCCGGAGCAAGGCGAGCACCACCGTGCCAGAATTGCATCGGAGTCCGCCGCTGTTGGAGGAGAATGGCATCGTCGATTGCGACCACCCCAAGCCTTGTCGTGACCACTCCTCGCTTCGCCGTCGTCTACCATGCCGTTTGTCCCCATCGCCGAGCCTAGATGGAGCCTAGGTGAGCCCCGCTAGACCCCCACCGCTGCGCTAGGTCTAGTTCCCTGTCGTAGCTGTTCGTCATCGAAGATGACTCTTGGCCGTTAGATGAGAAGTTGATCGCACGGCTCAGATTCGCTAATACCGTTTTGGTTAAACTGTGTCGTTGACTGGTGGCCCCCATCTGTCAGCAGCCTGCTGTGCTGTGTAGTGCAGCTGGGCCAACCTGTTTAGCTTTCCCGCCCAGGCCTGGAAATTCAAATAAGGATTTTCCTTTTTAGTTTAAACTAGCTTCTGTCCACTTATTCAAAAATCAATTCAGAGAGTGTCACTTAACCAAAGTGCATGCCTCAAATTTTGCTAGAACGGAAATTAAATTATCTATCCAAACCCGTTGGATTTAAATCATTTGGAGTTAGAGATAATCTTTAGTAAAAATAACAAGACAAAAACCTTTTCAACTTCAAACATTTTTCAAAAATCAACCATAATAGGTTTTGAGTTGATTCCAACTCTCAAAAATCACATTTGATAATACCTATCTGAATATGTAATAATATTTAGGTGTGCATGCAATGACTTTGGAGTAATACCAAAATAATGCTATATAGGCATTTCTAGTCACTTTAAATCATTTAAGTAGTAATCTTAAACTTTATAAAATGTGACCAACCCTTTAAATCACATTCCCATGTATTAGAATATGTGGTGATGACATGTGTCCACATGCTCCCATATTTTAATTGGAAAATATTAAATCTTAATTAATTTCAATGAGTAGAAATTACTTTTCTCAAATATAATAAATGAAACTAGTTCATTAAATGTTGTGATGATTGTGATGATACTAGATCATCAAGTAGGTTCCTTAGTGTGCTAAAGAGACTGCCTTAGTGTGCTAAAGAGACTTAGTTAAGTATTGTTTGGTGATTGTGTACCCCGTAGATCCTTTATAGACGATAGTACCGATCAAGTCTACGAGGAGGAGGAGTTCTACCCCGAAGAAGACGAAGAAAACTTCAATCACTACACCAATCAAGGCAAGCTATTATTAGCAAGCTAGAATTATACAAGATGACCTAAGCAAGATTCATTAGGCATGCTTTGGTTATATTCTTTTGATTTATACCCATCCCAAGTTTTACTTGCAAGATTTACTCTTTACTTTACCAAAAGTCTTTACTTTTAGTAAAGCTTTGTGAGATTTTCGAAAGATAGTATAGATAGCATAAAGAGCTATACTACATGTCATTCTATGTCATGAGATTGAGATTAGCATCCCTCATTAGTGAACACTCTTAACTTAGTGGCTAGTGCTAAACCAAAAACTTGATTACTTTAGATGGGAAAATGATTATGAAAACCTCGGAATGATGCTTCGTTCTATTGAATTTTTTTGACATGTGTTGAGAAACACAAATGGATTTGATGATGAAAATCTTGAGGCATGAGCCTTAGTCCCTTCATAAAAACTTATGGTTGGGTCCGGATGCGATACGATTCCAATTTTACCGTACAACCACAATACCTGAATTGGGTAAGGCTTAGCTGGAAGTTTATATGCATTAGTATGGGTTCCCTCGCGGAGGAGGTTTGAGATGAGGCTACCTCTTGATGATGTCCACCTATGCAGTGCCCAGGATGGCAGATGGCCATGGCTGTGAGGCCAAGCTCATAGGAGAGGTGCTTATACTAGAGTGTATAAAGGAAAGGTTATGATTGATTATCCGCATACTAAGTATGATGACTCAGGGTTATCCCTGACGGATGTATCGAATTGTGTGGTGAAAGTGTACCACGTTTGCAGAGTGTCAAACTATTCGAATAGCCGCGTCCGCGGTCATGAACAGTTGGAGTGGCCATACTGTTCCATCATTAGATGTTTTCAAGACGACTTTGACTTGACCATAATAAGGTTGTGACTATGAAAACTAAGTTCACACTTAGGTGATTTAGAACATTAAGTTAACTTTCATTACTTCTGAACTCAGCTTAGGTTAAATTTAGATTTTGCAAATAAACTTAGAACTTAGCATTCCTAGTAGAACTACCGTGCTTACTAGTGATAGTTTGCGAGTACTTAAAGAGGACTCATGGCTTTGTTCCTGACTATTCCCATGGGTAGACTGTGAGGAGGACTACCAGGAGGAAGGACAGCAGGACGACTACGACAACTAGGATCATCTCCCATCGTCAGCATTGCCTATGACACTGAAGATGGAGCCCACCGCTACACTTATTATTCTGCTTCTTGTTTGTATTAAGACTGGATCATGATACCTTTATTTGTGTAAGACCTTATTATGGTTTGTAATGGATGATGTACTGTGATATCCAATCTGTTATGTCTCGCAAAAATGGTAATCCTGGGATTGCGATGTATGGCATAACAGGCATCTGGGATTAAAAATCTGGGTGTTGACATTTGATTAATATATTTGCTGGTGGTATGCATTGGAAACCTTTTAATGCATCGAAAACAATTTATGCAATTTAGAGAACTAGTTATTAGGCTTTGAATTAAAATATTGACCCTCTATCGTAAACAGTGTTGTCAAAATTTAAAAAACAACTACTGGATAGATGATACGATTTAGAGTCAGCGGCAAAAAAATTCATGCCAAAAGGACTTACAATTTTTTTAAATAATTAAAATACTTCATAATACATTTTAATATACTTAAACTTATTTGTACTGTAAACATACGATTTCCACGGGTAGTTCCAGTTCGCGCTGGAGACGGTCTCTGGGTCAGGGATGAACAACACATTGGGTGGGAAAAAAGAAAGGATAAAATGAAAATTAAAATAAAGAGGAAGGGAAAGAGGGATCCGTGGCGCGTGGTAGGCAGGGCACGGGCTGGCGGCTGCTACATACTACTGGCTGTGCCCCGGGTGGGCCGTTGCGGCTCGCCCAGCCAGCGGGCTGCTCCATTCCCCTTTTGTCTTTAAAACTTTAATCTTTTCTACGGCTGTTATAACTGAATCTAGTTGTTCTGAATTGTCTAAACCTGAACCGAAAAAGTACAAAACAAAAAAGGGCATAACTATTGTTCTACAACTTCTAATTGAGTGAAATGACTTTCTACAGTTTTGTAATTGTATAATCTATGTATCCATGCACTCAGAATGACTATATAATACCATCCAAGTAGATGCAAGATAAAACCATACCTACTCATGTATATATGAAAGACATGCAATTTAGTGGTGTTTTGGCAAAAGCTTTAAAACTTATTTTTTTGCAATGATGATCATGATGCAATGACATGTATGATATGAAGCACCAATTATAAAAATTGGGATGTGACAAGACTAACCCCTTACGATGAATCTCGTCCTCGAGATTCGACATGGCTAGCAAATAGGTGTGGATGAACCTCTCGGAGGTCATCTTCTCGTTCCCAAGTGGCTTCCTCTTTAATGTGATCGCTCCATTGCACCTTGCAAAATCTAATCGTCTTGCTGCGGGTAAACCTCTTTGTTGTCTCTGAAATCTTGACTGGATTCTCCTAATATGTCAACTCATTCTCTAGCTAGACTTCATCTAGTGGTATGGTGTCTCTCAATGGTGTATCCACCATCCCCGGATGGCACTTCTTCAGCTCAGACACATGGAACACATCATGAATAGAGGACAGATCTTCCAGTCACTCCAACTGATATGCAACCTCTCCCTTGCATGCTAAGATCCAGTATGGTCCTATGAATCGATGTGCCAGCTGATAGCTGTGAGATTCGACACATTTTTGATGGATTTTATTGATGATTTTCTCCCGGATTTGATCGTTTTCTAGCTTTACCTAACGCTAATACTTCGGTAGCAAAGAAAACTTGGTTTTTAATGTGTGTTTCAGGTTCTGAACGTCAATAGAAGGATTTAACTAGAGAAATACAATATTCTGGAGAAAAAAGCAAGTCTCACTCTAGAAGCACGTGAAGGGAGCTCACAGAAGTTTTAACGAGCAACTATACGGCGGGAGTATTTTTCCGGCCGTATGGTTCCTGTAGTGTAGTTGCCGCCTCCTCTGCATTGTCAAAAGGGACAACTTCCGTGAAGGGGACGCGGGCGAAAACACAACACAATAGCCGCCATACCATCGAGAAGGGAGAAAGAAGAGATCTAGAGAAGAAGGAGAAGACGTTCTTCATCTTGCTCCACGGTCTTCGACCTCCTAGCCAATACACCCCCATAGCCACTACTTCTATTTGAGAGAGAGAGGGATATCCACCTTCCAAGACTAGGGTTTGAGATTATTTCTTCCCATCTTGAATTGTGTTGGATATTTTTCTATTCTTACCAAGACGAATTCCCTTTATTTGATTATATTGATGATCCATTCTTCTCTCATGTCTGAGTAATCCCCTTTGGCATGGGAGATGTAGGGGATTGGTGAGATTTGACGTGCCTTCATATATTTTCCATTAATTTATGATTGATTCTAATTACTATGTTATGTGTGCTTGACTATCTATGAGATGACTAATGCGTGTTGTCCAATTAAGGGCCCAGACAACATGATACTTTGTTCTACATAGATAAGATATTGTCCTCTAGTGGACCAGCGACCCCCGGGTGACACATGGATATCAATGGAAAACTAGTTAACTCGAGGATAACGAGTAACCATTGTGCTTATTGCATTTGTCCGATCCAATGAGCTTAATCTCTTAGCAACCTGAAGGATCTTAATCATCTAGTTTCTGACCATGGTTTTGGTAGCAGGCTATAGGATTATTGAAGTTGGGACGAAATCTACCAAGAGGAGTTCCGCCTAATTATGGGTTTCTCGCCTACACATATATCTATAAGATTATAATTGTTACATTTACCACTCGTCCATCTAACATATTCACTATCACCATGAACTGAATCTCCCCGCGCCTTCTTTCGCCATCTACAGGAAACAACAAACAAGCAAAGTCGTTCTTTACATTTTAGTTCTATTTAAATCTATCGCATTTAATCAAAACCAATTCTTATTTCAACACTTGAAGTCAATTTGGGCTCCCCATGTGACAACTTCAGGTGTGAGAACTTCAGGTGTGACTCGAAGACCTGTGACAACTTCAGCTGTGACAGAGACTTCATCAATAAACACTTACCTTTGGGCTCCCCGTGGGATCGATATCTGAACTTCGAAACTAGCTACAAACGATTTGTGCACTTGCAGACATAAAGCTATTTTCTGGCGCTGTTGCTGGGGAGCTAAGCGCTAAGTGTTTGTATTTTGACATTTTAGGTGTTGCTACTACAAATGTTCTCCTTACGGGACAATGGGTCTAAACACTCTGGTAGGACTTACCTGCCGGGTTATATTGAGCGTGTGACTGCTAAGAGTCTCGAAGAAATTATTGAAAAACTTTTAAGATCAAATAAAGGTGAAGTTGAAAACCTGAGTGATGCAATGGAAATCATGTCTATTTACAGGACAACTCCTATGAAACCTGAGAAAACTCTCAAGGAATACAGTGCTCCAAGTTCAGAATTTCTTAAACAACCAATAGAGTTCCCTAATCCTGGAGTTAGAGAATATTGATTTGATGGTGGAATTATTAAAATTTTGCAGGAAAAAGCTTTCAGTGGAAGGGAATATGAAGACCTAGGAAGACATGTAAGAGAGTTTGATGATGTGATAACATCGCTTGGACCAAAAGGTTTTCCAAGATACTTTTCTCGTCTTAAATTATTTCGATGGTCTCTTAAAGGTAAAGCTCTAGACTGGTTATATTCTCTCCCTCGCCATTACATTAAATTCTTGGAAAACTGCATTACCAACTTCATAAATAGGTTTAATCCTTTTAAAAAGGTAACTGAACTAAGAAAGAACATACGAAACTTTAGTCAGAACATGGGAGAAAACTACCCACAAGCCTAGGAAAGGTTCTTTGGAATGATCAATAGTATTCCTAATCATGGCTATTCTGAACTAACAATCTACCATTTATTCTACCATGGTGTCAATACTCAATGTAGGGAATTGCTTGACTTCTTGGCAGGAGGGTCTATAAATACTCTAACTATCAAGGAATGTTCGGAATTAATGTCTACTAGGGCTAAGAATGATTCTTTATATAATACTAATTTTGGCACTAAGCTAGAAAGATGATACTCGGGATAACTCCTGATCCTATGCCTAAGGTACGCAAAACTATGAAAGAGAAAGGTATACCTTCTGAACTTGCTAAGGAAAACAAAGAGGATTTGTTACAAGTTTTAACTGAAGAAGATGAAACTAGAAAAGTTTTTCAAGAATTAAAACATCGACAAGTAAAATATCATAATAACTTGCATAAATATTTCCAAAACATAAAAAGATTTTGGCAGAACTCACTGAAAATTATGATGAGATTGGCCAAGAAATAAAACTATTTCACAAGTATCCTAGTATGATTGAAACCCAGTGTGAACAAATAGCATCTGGTTATCAAATTTTTCTTCATGATGATAAAGATATTTATGTTTCCACTAATGTTGTCACAAGAAGGGGTGCAGTTGTTATAGGACCCTTAGGACCACCGAATACGAAGCTGAAAAAGAGCGCAAGGAAAAAGCCTCGCTCGAAGCAAGCCAAGAAGATGACACCTTGGTGGATCCTAAAGGTGAGACTAAGACGCAAGAACAAACCAAGGAGGACCAAAATGATGCATAGAATGATCATTATGACTCTGATGCAGAAACAGTTGATCCAAGAGAAGATAAATAAATAAGTAAGGAAGATGAAGTTGTTGTAGTAGAAAAGAAGAAAAGGAATAAGCAACAACAAAAGAAAGCAACGAAAGAGCCTGACCCCCCCAAAAAGGTAAAAGACAAGAGTAAGTCAGGTGAGAAAAAGCTTCCTTATCCAGATCGAAAAAAGAAAGCACCGGATGAGGTAATTTATAATGCTTTTACAAAGGCACTTAGTGACCTTCGTCTGGAAATTCCATTTGTGGATGTAATTAAAGTTCCTACTTATGGTAAATTCCTTCGTGATATTCTTAGTAGAAAGAAAGAAATAACTGAAACTGATGCCATGGTAAGTCTAGATATCCTGGAATACCAACTATTTCATGCTCAATAGGTAAAATAGATATTCACAATGCATTATGTGATCTAGGAGCAGGAGACAGTGTAATGCCATACTCCCTCTATAAAAGGTTAGGATTAGGGGAGTACTCTCCTACTACCATCACTTTATAGATGGCTGACAAGTCCACTAAACAACCTGTTGGTATGATTGAGGATGTCTTACTTAGGATAGATGAGCATGTTATTCCCACTGATTTTCTTATTCTTCAAATGTCAGAAGATGACATATTATCTATAATACTTGGAAGACCTTTACTCAGTACTGCAGGTGCGTCCATAGATTGTGCAGAAGGGAAGATAATCTTTAATGTTTATGTTGCTGAAATTATCCAGTATTTTCCAAAGAAGCCAGAAGCAGGAGAAAGATATGTTCCACCGGCAAAACGAGTTCATATGGTAAGTGCCATCAATAAGGGGCAACCAAAGGTAAGAATTTGAGAAGAGAGAAGAGGTTCAGTTATTCAACCATTCTTAATAAATGCTTAATGGGAGTCAACCCATTTTCGTCAATTTAGTAGAATAGAGAATAAGAAGTTCATCGCATTCCCACCACCTTTTCACAGACATTCTTGCGGAAGCGCCCCCGTGAAGATGCAACTATCAAAAAGTAGTAGAAACATTGACTGAATGAGTAAATAATAAGAAGAAGAATAAAAGTTTGACTTTTCTATTTACAAAAGCTAAAATTTTGCTTTTATTATGCTAATGTTGGTCGACAGTTGTACTATAATTTTTTTGTTAAAAACTTGGTATTTCGCTAAGTTATGGGATAAGAAGGTATCCTTGATGAAATAGAATTTTTTTGATGACTACTGATGGTTTAATGACCAAATATATGGCGGGAATTAAAATTCTGGCCATATAGTTCAGGTCGTATAGTTATCTTTGCCATCACCAAATTTTCTTCGAAGGCACAGAAAGTTTAACGACCAACTATACGGCAGGAATAAAAATTCTGGCCGTATAGTTCCGGACATATAGTTCCGGCCGTATAGATATCGATGCCTTCGTACAAAAATTTCTGAAAGGCACTGAGAGTTTAACGACCAACTATAAGGCAGGAATAAAAATTCCGTCCGTATAGATATCGATCCCTTCATAGAATTTTATTCCTAAAGTACTGGGAGTTTAACAACCAACTATACGGCGGGAATAAAAATTCCGGCCATATTGTTCTGGTCATATAGATATCGACGCCAGTTTTAGAAATTTATCTCGAGAGACAGAATGTTTAACGACCAACTATATGGCAGGATCATTTTAATCTAGCCGTATAGTTCTATCCATATAGCTGTTTTATGTATAAAGAAACCCTAGTTGGTAGCACTGCCACAACTATATGGGCGGAGCTACATCACCCGCCCATATAGTTCAGTGCGACCACAAAATCGCACCGGGGCGGCTAGGTCTTCCTCCTCTCCTCATTATTTCTCTCATATTCTTTCTCCAAACCTCTCAAAATCCAACTAGAACTCTTGATTCTTTGCGGATTTCATTCGTTTGAGTGGGGAATCAAGAGATAGGTATGTTTCTCTCCCTATCCATCGTTTATTTTCAGATTTCCATGGTTGAAACTCTCACATTGATCTAGTGGATGAACTCAAGCTTATTTTGTTTTCCCTAGTAATTTCTCACGTTAGGATTGAATTTTTCCATGTAGAATCATTCATATATCACATAGAAACTATATGCCTAAGGTTTTATGATGAAATTTTTCAGTGCATCACGATGAACAAAATCGGTGACCTTTTTCGTTCACAAGCGCCAATGAGGTGAGGGATCCAGATCGAGGTCCCGAGATCTGTGCAACTCCAAGTTGGACATTGTCTCATCGAGGAGGGTGCTCCCCACGAGTTGGGCCGACCACAACTTTCTCACCGCGGCAGGGTTGAAGGCAGTGTCACTTTTACCAGAACCCAGCCACAACAGGGGTATGACTATGTCCCCTATCAGGAGTTCCATCAGCTTAACCAACGCGTTGGGGAGATCGACCACACTATGTCCTCAAAACTTTGACTCACAACTTCAGTCACTTCATGACCCACTTCCCCGACTTCTACCAGCAGTACCCGCACTAGCTGCCAAATGATGGCAACAACTGATCCTGTCAATCACGTAAGCTTGGGGGATGTTTGAAGACCTCCAAATGCATTCATGTTTTTATTTCTTCAAAAATTGCATGTTTATTTTCAGTTTTGCATTCCTAAAAAAATATACAAAAATATTAGTTATCAACTTTATTCGCAAGTTCGTTCTTTGTTTCTCTCAGAGATTGCTTAATTTCTGGTGATTTGGCAATATGGAAATATAGGAGAGGTTCGACTAAAATACAAGAACGAAGCAAGCAAGAGGAGGTATCACATTCCTTTCATCACACTCTTTGCAACCTTAAATTGATCCTATGATTATTTACTTGCTTGCACTAGAGTCACTCCCCACTTAGCTTGTTATCCTACAAATTCTATTCCTTTGCTAGTGTCTCCTTTTTAGCTTTGAAACAATGAGCAATGAACTTGGTTAAAAATACTTCCTACATTTTTACAACAAGAAAAAGCATCTGAAAGATGACTTGAGTCCATGCTTACCTCAAAGAATTTGATTTTAGAACTACTCCAGCCCATTTGAGCTTAATATAAACTGACTTGATAGTACCCTTGATTGAAATTGTTTGATTAAATGGCCACTTCAAAGTAGTAGAAATTATGCCACTACTTTTTCTAATAATTACCGTAAGATATTGCTTTATGCGTGTCATTACAACTCTATCGTGCTCCATGGGGAACTATTAACTCCACTGGCCAACAAACGATCTAAATGTGGGAAACCACTTGATTTCGGCTATTGAGTTATGTAAAAGACTGTAGCAGCAATGCTATGACGTGTAAAAGTCTGTTGCAACATGAAAAGGCACAAACAAAAGATTCATGAATAACAATGCTTTGCAAGACGTTTGTTTGTTTCACATAAAGAAAATATAGCATAATGGTATTCAGCTTGTCCCTCATAGAGTAGAAAACATAAATGTCTAGGACACCTTCAAAGTTTATAAGAGTGACTAGATACAAATAGTTTAAAACAAGCAATATCAATGCCTGCATCAATCAACAAGTCTTGGGACAATGCACATAGAACTAAGAATGGCCACTATGCTCTCAAAGTAGGTGCATACAGATAGAAGGTGGAGACTCAATATATAAGTGGAAGAAGGGCCTTCATAGAAGGAAGTAGGGATTCAAGTCTCATAAAGAGCTTCCAAAAATTATGGTACTTAATAGCTTTTAGCTCTCATTGCCCCTATCATAAGCATCTTGAAGTGATTATGGTTAAAGTGAACAAACTATAGTGTATATGCTTGATGAAGTATAAGTTGGAAATCTCATGTCCCTTGAATACGAGGGCCGCTCCTCATGCTACTCAACTTTAGTCACCGGTAAGTTCTTGTCATCGTAAGTACATGTGTATCATAGAGAACCGCGAACAGATACCCCTTGCCCAATTATACGGAAGAATCCCCATATCAAAAGGACAAGGCAAGCAGAGAACAAGCATCTGAGCAATCTTCTTATTTACCATGGGAATATGGTGCTTTTTTCTCCCTTTCCTCTTTTCATAATCTCTATGTTTTCTTTTTCTCTTTTTTCTCAGTATCGGACTCTTTTTTACCACATAAGCATGAACTTTCCTACTCTTTTCCAAACCAAACCAAACTATTTGCAAACCAATGTATGAAAGAGGGGGGTCCAACCAATTTATTCAGAAAACTAATAAAACCAAATCAAACGAAAAACCAAAACAAAAACGAAAAAGAAGACGCTCCAAGAACAACACAACTATGCATGAAACAATAAAAATGAAGCGTTTGGAAGAAACCTGGGATTTTTATTGATGAAGAAGGGGATGCCTTGGGCATCCCCAAGCTTTGACGCTTGTACTTCTTGGATATTTCTTTGGGTGACACGTGTGGCATCCCCAATCTTGAGCTTTAGTCCATCCTTCATCTCATTACTCATTCCTTCCATACAACTGAAAATTTTCCTTCATACAAAACTTCACACAATCTTTATTAGCAACATTAGTGCACTCAAGATAATAAGTCTTTAGATTCAGTTCCAACACCAATAAAACTTCTATTAAAACACAAGCTACTGTAGCACTTCCCTCAAAAAGCTCAATTCCCAAAAGAACTCAAAAAGGAACCAACAAGAAGGAAATGCAGAAAATGGCAGAAATCTGTCAAAACAGACCAGCAGGTAAAGACAATTTTTTCGAAGACCTTATGTTTCTCAAATAAAAAAGAGTTGAACAAACGAAAGTTATATAACAACCTGGGGAATAAGCACAAAATTTCACGCCTCAAAAGGACGTACAGAGATTTTACAATTTTTTTTACGGTGAAGCACATAAATCTGTTTCGGGACAGCAACTTTCCCAATCATTACTTCTCTCTCATTAGAGGTTACTCTTGGCACAAAAAATAAATAAAAAGGAAAATGAGTGGTTATTACTGAGGTAATAACTTCCAAGACTCATCTAAAACTTTTGGGTTATCTCCCAATAAGTACTTTTATTTAATGCCTTTAAGTTAGGCATAAGAAGCAAGAAAAAGGATCAAGTGTTCTCAAATGAAGAAGCATTAAAACCAAATTTCTTGCCCTTACCTCTCTTACTTTTATTCTTACCCTATCATTGCTCCAAGGAGTTTCAATAGGGATCTTCCAAGTGTGATTTGTCCTTTTCCTACATATTCAATAACAAGATCATCAATAGAAACCATTTTCCCTAGGATCTTTGTAAACACTCCTTCAGCTATTCCAATGGGTAATATTGTGGCATTATTAGCAAGAAAAAATTCTTCTCCTCCTTCAGAAAGCCCCCCAAAGATTCAAGGATTCATAAATATCTTTGGGCACCAGGAAAAATTCAGACATGATATCACAGCGAGCATGAAAAGTTTTATTGTTTATAGCAATCTTTACTGTGGGAAGCCATTCTGAGTGTTCAGAATTTATTGGAACATAGTTGTGATGATCCCTAAGCGTATTATAGCAATCTTTCAAACTAGCAGTGCTGGTCTCAAGAGTATTCAATCTAGCAAATATGTTTATGAAAGAAGTATCAGTTTGCTAGGCAAGTTGTAAGTAAAGCCCAACTTTTTATGGCATTAAAAACATCATCCTCATTGCATTGGAGGAAATCTCCTCCCACAATAGCATCGAAAGCATATCTATATCAAAGAGCAATTCCAAGGTAAAAACTGCTAAGGAACAAGCTTTGAGTCATTTTAGGCTCAGTTTTTTCATGTAGATCAGAGATTCTAGACCAAGCTTCTTTGAAGCTCTCTTCAATTCCTTGTTTAAAAGTGAAAATCATTTCCTCAGGTGACATAGTGATTGGAGCAATGCTAGACATAATGGCAACTTAAGATAGGAACTAATTTTTTGTGTTTTCAATAAAGAAAGCAAACTTGTAAAACTATTTTTTGTGTTTTTGATAAAGAAACAAGCCAACAAAGCAAAACAAAAATAACAAACTAAAGAGATTGGTTATGAGGGACTCCCCTTGTGAAGGTGTCCTTGACTCCCCGGCAACGGCGCCAGAAAAGTAGCTTGATGGCCCAAAATATAACGAGCTCGTTGGGGAACCCCAAGAGGACGGTATGATGAGCACAGCAGCAAGTTTTCCCTCAGTATGAAACCAAGGTTATCAATCCAGTAGGAGCAAGAAAACACCCCAAAGGTGTTGCTAGCTGAGCCTTGGCAGGGTGGACTACCGGTGCTAGTAGCATCAAAGACTTGATCAAAGTATTTGTAAAACATTCAAAGCTGGGATCATAATACTTCAATCGTAACATGAAAGACAAGGTTCTAGCAATAGGACAAAGAAACTATGATGTAACATGAAAAGGCACAAACAAAAGATTCATGAATAACAATGCTTTGCAAGACGTTTGTTTGTTTCACATAAAGAAAATGTAGCACAATAGTATTCATCTTGTCCCTCGTAGAGTAGCAAATATAAATGCATAGGAGACCTTCAAAGTTCATAAGAGTGACTAGATACAAATAGTTTAAAACAAGCAATATCAAGTTATGCATCAATCAACTAGTCTTGGGACAATGCACATAGAACTAAGAATGGCCACTATGCTCTCAAAGTAGGTGCATAAAGGTAGAAGGTGGAGACTCAATATAATGGTGGAAGAAAGGCCTTCATAAAAGGAAGTAGAGATTCAAGTCTCATAAAGAGCTTCGAAAAATTATGGTACTTATAGCTTTTAGCTCTCATTGCTCCTATCATAAGCATCTTAAAGTGATTAAGGTTAAAGTGAACAAACTATGGTGTATATGCTTGACGAAGTATAAGTTAGAAATCTCTTGTCCCTTGAATACGAGGGCCGCTCCTCATGCTACTCAAGTTTAGTCACCGGTAAGTTCTTGTCATTGTAAGTACATGTGTATCATAGAGAACCGCCAATGAGGTACCCCTTGCCCGATGATACGGAAGAATCCCCATATCAAAATGACAAGGCAAGCAGACAACGAGCATCTCAACAATCTTCTTATTTACCATGGGAATATGGTGCTTTTTTTCTCTCTTTCCTCTTTTCATAACCTCTTTTTTTTCTTTTTCTCTTTTTCTCTTTTTTTACTCAATATAGGACTCTTTTTTTATAAGAAGAATGCTTCATAGACAACTCATTATGGTTACGCTGCAGGTTTCCACCATGCCAGCATGGATTAGACTAGCGGCCCAGGCGTTTCTCTAACACATATACATAACTCCATGGACTTACAAGCTCCCCTTTCATTTCACACCGACGACATCCATAGACAAAAGAGCATGATATCAACTAGGTACACGTACCAAGTGCAATGTTGAAAGCGTTCCCCATGACATCATGGTTCTACTAATTCCCAACAAATAAGTGCAAGCATATACAACATAGACGACACAGTGGTTCAAGTTTATTAAGGAAAAGAAAAGTAAAGTGTGCCATCAAGTTCGTGAGAGCTTTAATCACTAGTTTTCTCATAACAAGTTTAATTCGGAAGGTAAACAAAAGAATGAATATAATTGGAATAGCATAAGCTAGTAGGTAGGTATGGTGGACTCTTTTGAATAACTTGGTTTAGGGAGTTGGATGCATGAGTGGAACTCATACTTGGTTGTGGAGGCTAGCAAAAGACTGGGAGCGACAAACTAAGAGAGCAATAATGGCCATAATCATACAGAGCGACAAAACATCATTGAACAAAGCATAAAGTGATACTACAAGTTGAAAACTAAAGGATCATAAAGGCTATGGTGACTTGAGATAGTCATAACATGGTGTGAGCATGCGCCAAGTCAACCCAAATAAAGCATCAAAGGAGAATACCACTATACTATGCTTTAATATGCTAAAACAACGCATGATTCATCCAAGGAACATTAAGCAATCTCAATTGTTTATAACAAGTCATGCTACAACAAAGAATACTAATCATAAAGCCAAAACAATATCAAGCATGGCATGACAAAGCAAAGGACACAGTCAAAAACGAGTTCTTTTTACCACATAAGCATGAACTTTCGTACTCTTTTCCAAACCAAACCAAACTATTTGAAAACCAATATATGAAAGAGGGGGTCCAACCAATTTATTCAGCAAACTAAGAAAACCAAGCAACCGAAAAACCAAAACGAAAACGAAAAAGAAGACGCTCCAAGAATAACACAACTGTGCATGAAATAATAAAAATGAAGCATTTGGAAGAAACCTGGGATTTTTATTGATGAAGAAGGGGATGCCTTGGGCATACCCAAGCTTTGACGCTTGTAATTCTTGGATATTTCTTGGGGTGACAAGCGTGGCATCCCCAACCTTGAGCTTTAGTCCATCCTTCATCTCATTACTCATTCTTTCCATACACCTGAAATTTTTCCTTCATACAAAACTTCACACAATCTTTATTAGCAACATTAGTGCACTCAAGATAATAAGTCTTAAGGTTCAGTTCCAACACCAATAAACTTCTATTATAACACTAGCTACTGAAGCACTTCCCTCAAAAAGCTCAATTCCCCAAAAGAACTCAAAAAGGAACCAACAAGAAGCAAATGCAGAAAATGGCAAAAATTTGTCAAAACAGACCAGCAGGTAAAGACGAATTTTTTCGAAGACCTTCTGTTACTCAAATAAAAACGTTTTGAACTAACGAAAGTTAGATAACAACCTGGGGCAGAAGCACAAAAATTCACGACTCAAAAATACCTTCAGAGATTTTACACGAATTTTTACGGTGAAGCACATAAATCTGTTTCGGGACAGCAACTTTTCCAATCATTACTTCTCTCTCATTAGAGGTTACTCTTGGCACAAAAAGCAAATAAAAAGGATAAGGAGCAGTTATTACTGAAGTAATAACTTCCAAGACTCATCTAAAACTTCTGGGTTATCTCCCAATAAGTACATTTCTTTAACGCCTTTAAGTTAGGCATAAGAAGCAAGAAAAAGAATCAAGTGTTCTCAAATGAAGAAGCATTAAGACCAAATTTTCTTGCCCTTACCTCTCTTACTTTTATTCTTAACCTTGGGGAAAATATGATTTTTTGGTGGAGAAGAAAGGTGCATGGTCCCCTTTCCCACATCTATTATTCCTCCAAGGAGTTCTAATAGGACCTTCCAAGTGTAATTTGTCCTTTTCCTGCACATTCAATAACAAGATAATCAGTAGAAATCATTTTCCCAAAGATCTTTGTAAACACTCCTTTAGCTATTCCAATAGGTAATATGGTAGCATTATTAGCAAGAGATATTTATTTTCCCCCTTCAGTAAGCCTCCAAAGGTTCAAAGATTCATAAATATCTTTGTGCATAAGACAAAATTCAGACATGATATCATAGCCAGCTTGAAAAGTTTCAGTATTTATATCAATCTTTACTGTGGGAAGCCACTTTGATGGTTCAGAATTTATTGGAACATAATCATGATTCTCCCTAAGCGTATTATTGCAATCTTTCAATCTAGCAGTGCTGGTCTCAAGAGTGTTTAATCTAGCAAATATGCTTGAGAAAGAAATATCAGTTTGGCTAGGCAAGTTGTAAGTGACGATCAATTTCATTATAGCATTAATAGCATCATCCTCATTACATTGGAGGAAATCTCCTCCCACAATAGCATCTAAAGCATATCTATAGCAAAGAGCAATTCCAAGGTAAAAACTGCTAAGGAACAAGCTTTGACTCATTTTAGCCTCAGTTTTTTCATGTAGATCAGAGATTCTAGACCAAGCTTCCTTGAAGCTTTCCTCAATTCCTTGTTTAAAAGTGAAAATCATTTCCTCAGGTGACATAGTGATTGGAGCAAGGCTAGACATAGTGGCAACTTAAGAAAGGAACTAATTTTTTTTTGTTTTCAAATAAGAAACCAAACTAGTAAAACTAATTTTTTTTTGTGTTTTTCATAAAGAAACAAGCAAACAAAGCAAAAAGAAACTAAGCAAAACAAAAATAACAAAGTAAAGAGATTGGTTATGAGGGACTCCCCTTGTGAAGATGTCCTTGACTCCCCGGCAACGGCACAAAAAAGTTTTTGATGGCGCGGTGTTGACGTGGGAGCTTCTTCTCCTTAAGTCCCCGACAACGGCGCCAGAAAAGTTTTGCTTGTTGGCTCGTGTATTAACAAGCTCGTTAGGGAACCCCAAGAGGAAGGTATGATGACCACATCAGCAAGTTTTCCCTCAGTTATGAAACCAAGGTTTAATCGAACCAGTAGGAGCAAGGAAACACCCCAAAGGTGTTGCTAGCTGAGCCTTGGTAGGGCACACTACCGGTGCTAGTAGCAACGTGGAGACCTGCACAACACAACCACTGAACTCTGTCCCCAACTTGTGATGAGGTTGTCAATCTCACCGGTTTTGCTGAAAACAAAGGATTAAACGTATCGAATGGGAGGAAGTAATAGTTTGCAGAAAGTAAACACAAAGCAGTAAACAGTTTATAGATTGTATGTAAAAGAAAGGACCGGGATTTATAGTTCACTAGAGGTGGCTCTCCTTAAGATGGATAACATGCTGGGTGAACAAATTACAGCAGGGCAATTGACAAACATCGAGAAAGCAATACGTGCATATACTAATCATATTGACTCCTTTGAGATTTGATTGGGCATTACAACATTATACATAGACTGTCATCCAACTACATCTATGACTAATAATCCACCTTCAGGTTATCATCTGAACCCCCTCTAGTATTAAGTTGCAAGCAACAGATTATTGCTTTAGGAACTGCGTGTAAAGTAAACAATACGATTGTTCTATGAACAAAGGATTGTTGTTTTCTCCCTAGTAGCAACAACACATCTAGTACCTTAGCGATTTCTGTCACTTCCCTAGATTACCAGAGGCATGAACCCACTATCGAGCATAAATACTAACTCTTGGAGTTGCTAGCATCTACTTGGCCAAGATAGGTAGTAACAACGGAAAGCATGCAAGATCACAAATAACAAAGACATGATAGAATCAATAATCAATCTGAAATAGCATCTCAATATCTATCAGATCCCCGCAAACAAAACATGCAGAATTACAAATAGATGATCTTGATCATGAACGGAGCTCACAAGATCTAGACATGAAAGCACAAAGGAGGAGAACCAGCCATCTAGCTACTACATGGACCCATAGTCCAAATATGAACTACTCAGGCATCACACCAGAGGCTTACATGATGATGAAGAAGGCCTCTAGGGTGAATTCCCCTCTCTGACAGGGTGCCGGGAAGAGCTTCAGATCCCTCCCAATCTAGGGATGGAGATGACGGCGGCTACAGACTCTTTCATCGATTTTTTATCGGGTACTTAGGGTTTTCGTCCCGAGGGTAATATATAGGCGGAAGGAGAGGCCGAGGGGGTGCTGGGGTCGGCCAGACCACCCCTTGGCGTGGGACAGGCCTGGCTGCGCGGCCAGGTAGTGTGGCCGGCCCCAGCCCTTCTCCGTCTCGTATTCTGGCATCTGATGACTTCCAGAAAAATAGGCACTTTGGATTTTGTCCAGTACAATTCCGAGAATATTCATTTTCTGACTTTCCTAGAACCAAAAGCAGAGAAAAGCAGGCAGTGTGCTGTGGCTCTTGTTAATAGGTTGTCCAAGAAATCATATGAAAAGTACTCCAAAGTGTGGACAAAACACAAGAAAGTAGATAAAACCAAGAATGGAACATACAAAATTATAGATACATTTGCAATGTATCAAGTACATGCCTAGTATGATATCTAAACCTTGTGATTCTAGTATAATAAAGTGTCTAGTGTCAACCATTGACACGTTGCACTAGCTATCATCTATCCTCTAGGGAAACTTACTCTAATAGATCCTCTAAGAGACTCAGTAGGTAGCTTATTCTTATCCACAAATGCCCTTGATATGAATGAATATGATGCACTAGTATCGAAAAAACAAATGCGATATGGGTATTGATTGGAAACTTACCACCACCAACTCTGGTTCCTCATGAATCTCCTCAACATTCACATGGTTGACTGTTGCCTTCTGGTTTGCATTTGTCTTGCTTCCTGCTTCAACCTTCCTCTCCGAGAAATTATCAGCATAGTGCCACATATTCTTGCACTTGAAGCACTCCACTTCACTAAGATCTCTTCTACTGGTCCGGTTGTGTCCATTGTTCCTCCCAGAGTTTCTATTGTAGCTCTTGTGGCCATTATGGTGGTGGCCATTTCCTCCATGGTGACTGTTCCCATTTCCTCTTTTGTAATTGTTTCCATTACCTCCACGATGATGTCTAGAGTTCCCATTCCCATGTTTCGAAGTACGGATCCTCTGGTGCGACCATGTGTTGTGGCTGCCATTGTACTTCCTCTTGCGCCATTCATCTTGGCCCTATTTTCGCTCTAGAATCCTAGCCTAATCCATTAGAGTCTGGAAATCAGGGGCATGAACAATAGAAAGCTGTTATGAGAGCTCATCATTCAGACCATCAAGGATCATCTCCCACCTCTTGAAATCCGAGTCCACATCCTCTAGAGCATAACGAGACAAATTAGAGAACTCCTCTATGTATTCAGACACATTGTGGTGATTCTGGCACAGGCTACGAAACTCCTTCTGCTTCAGGCTCACAAATCCACTAGAGACATGGTGAGTGTTAAATCCTTCTTCAAACATCTCTGAGGTAATAGTAGCAATGAGGTGGGTGATCTGCAAGGTATCCCACCAAGAAGGTGCTGGTCCTTCCAACATGTGAGCAGGGAACCTCACCGTTTCAACATCGGTGCACCCAACTGTCACCAGGTCCTTATTCATCGAGCATAGCCAGTCTAGTGCAGCCATTGGCTCAGGTGCAGTAGACAACTTGACTGGCCTCAACCTCATAATTCGAGCAATAGAATCCACATGCGGGGCGGCAGATTGTTGTTGTTGCCATTGTTCCCATTGTTGTTATTGTTGTTGTTGTTCATCTTCTGGGTCATGGCTTGATTAAACTGGGTCTACGCATCCAACATCTGCTCAATGCTAGGTGGCATTTCATAGGTACAACTCGGCGGCATCTGCGGTTCAGCATAGAAAATTTAGACAGAAACACCTAAAGAAAAGTAAATAGCCTCCTACCCATGCATTATGCTCACACAACAACAATTTATCCACAAACAATCATAAGTAGTCATCACATATGCAAACACACATATAAGAATTGTTCCAGGGGTTTTCCTTAACAGTATATAGCTACAAAATAGTTTAGAAACGTTGGTAACAACATTAGGCATAGCAAAACAAGATAAAAGGAAACACCAGAAATCTGCCAGAATAGTAGTGCCCTGTGCACGATTTTTTTTGCCTGACTTAAACTCGTCAGAAATTTTTGCTGATTTTTCTGTGCATAGTACAGGTAATCGCACACGATTCCAAGATTTCATATTTTTCGCAGTTACCAGTAAAATATGTAAAACCGCACAGTACAACAGGTTCAGCAGAAAACTTTAGCAGTAAAATAATGAATTTCGACCAAAACTTTGCCAAACATGATTTAAGAATTCACACGAAAATTCCTGGATCTTCAAAGTACTTAATAGAGCATCCTAAACATAAACTTTACCAAAGATTTACATTGATCCATGACATAAAACTAACGAATTCCTGGCGAAGACTATTTGGAGGACAACTTCTAACTACTTGATGAATATGTTACAATAGGTCCTTGAATCCAAGCGATGGCGCTTCAGTCCACGGGAAATCCATGTTGGTGGTGTGTACACCTATCCTAAAATCCTCATCGCTAGAGTTCTCAAAGTCCACCTCCTCGGGGTCTTCCTCCTCACTTTCCCAAACAATGGAAACCTCTTCATCTCCTTCATCATCATTGTCTCCATCATCACCATCCTTGTCATCGTTCCCTCCATCACCATCATCCTCCTTATCATCGTTGCCATCATTGTTTTCATCATTGGATGGGGGATTCAGATATGCTTGAAGGGAAGCAATTTGAGCAACCATATCCACAATGGTTTGATCTCTCTCCACCACTACTAGATTAATTCTCACAATAGTTTGATTCCTTTCCTCCACAACTTCATTTAGCTCCTCAATGGTATATCCCTTTATTCTATGGTACCATTAAGGTCCATTATCGTTTGATACCTAACAATAAGAGCTTGCTCCATAGTGTTCACAACTGTGTGCAAAGTTTCAAGTTCTTGCTCCAGCAATACCATAGTGACCTTGACAAAGTCCACTTCTTCCTTCAGTTGCATCACCTTCTCTCCCAGCTCCCAAGCTCGAATATCCATGTCCTCTATGTGCTTATCATGGCGTGGCATGTTGTTCCTATTTCCTAGGGTAACCATTACATTATCCTCCTCATTTCGCGTCCCAAATGCATGGAAAGGGAATCCGGTGGCAACCGATGTTGATGAAGGTAGCATAGGCATGACAACGACTCATGCATGGCTGATTCCACTCCTTGCTCCTAGGTAACATACCGCTGGGTATAACTTAGGTTCTGAAGGCCAGGCAAGGTGGGATCTACCAGAATAATAGTGGTGATCTCCAGGCACATAGGCGTTAATCCTTCTTCCTTTGAACATCGGCATCAGCAGGATCAATGATTGCGAGAGCGCTCCCAACTGCTTCGGAAAAATCCTTGGAGAATGGATCACAGCATACTCAACCCTAGTGACTTCTCCCATCTACCATTTATAAAGAGGAAAAGTGTGAGAATAGAAAATGATAATAATGTACTAGAATGAAGGGCATAAGAATAAAGATAGAATTTAGGTAGATTGAAATAAATATATGGCTTCCTATTCCAATCCTAGGTCACGATCCTATAGTCAACACACTACCCTGATACCATTTGACACGGTAAGACCCGTTAAGGTAGTACCTTTATGTAGCACACCAACAAGTTGATCGGTTCATTGGAATACATAGCATCGATAGACATCAAAGGAATAACATCGCATCATTATTACAACAGAATGATCCTGAATATTTGATTTATTATAAAGTTCACAAAGCATAACGCTTTCTCAAATAACCAAGTATCAAATAGATAACATAAATAAAGTAGCTCGAGTCTCCATTATGCGCCACAAACAAATTATTTTTTGAGTGGAGGGTCGCAATCTACAAGATCACTCAGAGTAATCGGAATAACCTGCAACATAAAAGGTTGTAGCCAACGAGTGGTCAATACTTTCAATGTATTGGAAAGTGGAACTATGAGAGAGCAAGAAGACTAATCACTACATGCATATCTGGCTTCTGGATCACCCCCCTCGTACCCATGAGGAAGCATCCTTAACAAACATTAGTTACCAAGTTTTACGATTAGGTTATAGTTCTCTATGATCTCACGTTCATTCCCAAGTCGTCCATAACCATGGACACGACTTTTCGAAAAGATTTAACCCTTCAGAGGTGTACCAACCGACTAGTAATAGCCCTCTTCCTTGGAAGGCCGGCAGAGGGTGGTTGGACACGACCTTTACCTTGCTTTCGCTGACACCATGAGTCATGCCCTAAGGATGGTTCCGCCATAAAGGGTCAAATCCCGAAGCCGGTCCCTAGAGATGTGAGACGAGGTTGGTTTACCAAGGGCGCCATCTACCCCAAGCAACCCCGCCCATGCTTACCTACCTGTTATGATGCAGCTTCACCCGACAAATCTTTCAAAACGTTTTCTATGCATATGTCGAATGGAACGCCCGAACTATGTGACTCATGGAATCTACTAGGCAAGTTAGTTGCTTGTGAGGTTTTCCAGGCCCCGTGTGGCTGTACGCTTGTCTTGGTTCCGAGGGAAAGAATTTGGGTCCTAATGGTGGCGAGCATGGGACTACAGAAACCACATCCCACATTGGCCTCCCATAAAAGCCTTAGCATATTTAACCTTTACCACTGATCTTACCTCATCAGTATACCTCGTTCTCCCGTCATGCTTGCCTTGTTTGTTGATACCCAGAAAGTAGATCTTCGGAAGCCTTGTACTTGACTTGTATATAGTTGGTCAAGTATTATTCGTCGATCTTCGATGGTGTTGATCTCGGTCTTGGATCTTGATCTCGATATTGTATTCTACCAAGAGAAGCAAACACCGGAAAGAAAGGGGAAACAACAATCAACACATGGCATCAATGCAATGCTCAAGTAAGGATGATGATATGACAAGTTAAGTAGCATTGAAATGAAACCCTATAGCATGCTTGGCAATCTTAAAGGGATCCGAGGGGTACAAACCCTAGAATAGGGAAGATCCTGGAATCACCTACGGGGTTCAAATGTGCTTCTAATTAAACTTGTAATTAAAGTTACTTAACAATGCATCATTATAGTTTAAATAGATAGATCTCAATTTTCAGGATATTTTGATATATTATTTTTATTTTTCTGAATTATAAATAATTACTTATTTATTTTATTAGATTTATACCATTTTCTGAAATTAATAAACCATTTATGAATTTATTACAAAATTGGAAAAACCTTTTTACACCGGTGCAGAGGATACCCACTACGACTGACAGAGGGGCCAGAGGCCACCTCAGCGTCCATATAGGCAGAGTGGGACCTAGCCCGAGTTTGACTGGGCTGACCGTGCCCTGTTGACGCCGGCGGGACGTCACCATGATGTCAACCTGGCCGGCTCTCTCAGATAGACAACGGGGACGACGTTTGGGGGCAAGCGGGGACGCGCAGAGGGTCGGGTTCGAACGAGCACGACGCGTGGAAGCTAACGGTGGTCGCACCGCCCCTTATTGGTCATCGGAGCATCATCAGCGACGGCGTCCGACGGCGGCGGACGGTGGCGCTCGGCGATAGAATGAAACGGAGCGAGAGAGAGAGAAAGGAGAGGTCCTAGGGGACCACGAGCTCACCTGAAACACGATAGGGTGGTCGGTGAGGAGAGGCACTATCGGGAGGCGCTGAAATGAAAGACGAACGCGGCGGTCGGTGTCAGTGAAGGAGGTGTCGATTGGGGCAAAGGGGACGGCTTCGGCTAGCTTTGACCAGGGCAATCGAACTAGGATAAGCAGAGGGTCATGATGGCATACTCAGCTGGGCTCGAGGTTATCCAGAGCGGCGACAACGGGAGGCTCTGGCCAGGATAGGGTTCCGGTTGCGAGGGAGAGTGCAGAGGGGCGAGAGGGTGAGCGAGGGGGATAATGGAGGACGTCCACGGTGATGGGGATCTTATCCCTGTCCTGGAGGCGGCGGGGCGAGCATGTTGGCACGGAGTCGATCGACGGCCGACAGGCGGGCACGCAGCTGCTTCGCCTCTGTCGCGAGGAAGAAGAAAAGGGAAAGACGCCGAAGGGGTATTGGGCCGGTCTTGGGCCACTTGGGGCTGCTGGCTGTGCGCGGGTGGGCGGAAGGTAGCACGGGGATAGCTGGGCCAGCCTGGTTAAGCTACTGGCTCTGTTTTTTTATTGCAAAACCTTTTTCCTTTTTCTGTTTTTTCTTTTATCCCTTTAGTAAACCATATTTAAATTTGTTTTGAATTATTTCAAAAATAGCATAGGGTTTTACAAATATATGAAATAGTGTGGGACCCCTTTATTCCATTTGGGCCCCACATGTTTTTGAGTTTTCAAAAATATTCAAAACCTTTTGAATTCATTTTCAAAGAAGGAGGGGGAAAAGATAGGGCTTTAGGGTTTTGCATTATTTCTTTTGCATGCAATTTAAAAGACGATGCTCATGAATGCACAAACAAAACCCTAATTGGGATTAGCTAAAACTGGGGCGTTACATTTCACCAAGATCTTCCCAAGACCCTCGACCCAAAACAAGTTCGCCATCAACACTAGAAGCAAGAATCTAAGATCTACTTCAAGGAATCCGAAGACTGAACCCGAACCCCTCTGAACCCAAGATCTTCGGAACCAATGTGTGACTCCTACCATGTCCTTATATTTGTATAAATACCACACATATTTTCATATTTAAATTTTCATGCTGGCATACATACTTTGCTTCTTTGGGGGTATTTTGTTGATTCACCTAGTTATTAACTTTGGAGTGTATATGCCGGATATCTTTGTCTTATCTCGACTCCATTTAAATTGTGTAGCTAATCTATGCTAGCGCTTGCCATGTTAAGAACATTTGATTTGTGGTGTATCTAAATCCAACTCTAATTATTGTTAGAATTATGATGCCACTTAGTATTGTTAGATCCATCGTGTCCTTTTGCCATGTCATGCATCATATAATTAACATGTTGGATCTTCCGTCATAGCATTAAATATTTCATCGGTTGTCCTTTATAGTGCTCTGCTTCTTCCTGGATAGGACGTGAGTTAATGCAAGCTGCTATAAGCCTTGGGATGTCCGACATTATTCTCAGGCAAGCATCTCACCCCCTTCTACCTATTATGCATTTATAGTATTTACTTCCTTTTGTTGACCTATTGCTATCCTTATTGTCGATGCTTTTGTACCATTCCTTTATTTATCTGCTCTACTATATTGCCTTGGTTATCCTATTGCCTTGTTTGATTAGCTAGATTTGTCCTTGCAAGTCGTAGGCATGCTTAGTACCACTCTCATACATGTGGAAATTCATAAAGGGATAATGTAGGTGATATGGATATTAATCTAATGTTCTTGGTAATTGGCTTCACCTAATGATAAGGCCTCGGCAGCGACCACCTTTGGGGACTGCTTGAGTCGACATAGGAACAATTCATTCAATGATAGCAGTTCTGAGAATGTCGCGCTAACCCAACGCGGGGGCCTATGGGATCCCCTCGTCAACTAATGGAGCTATCCGTACATCTGGATGTTCATAAAATTGGTTTCCCATTTGGTGCACATGCATAATATGTCCTTGGACATGGTGACTGTGTTTTGTCTTCAAACTTGGTGATGATATGATTTTGGTGGACCACCCGGGCATACATACATAAAAGAGGTATATGGTGGAGGTTGGATGGAGCTCTATAAGTTATCTTCTAAAGACCAATCGAGCATTAGTTGTAAATGTTGTGCCACCTTTGAGAACCAGCTATATCTCCTTATGGGTAAAACACGGTAGGTGATACTTCTAGCTATGCTCATAGTTATGGGATTTCTATTGTTTGTTGTTGCGATATTAAGAAGGCACGCATAATATGTTGCCAAAAGGGTTGAACATGTGTTTGGGTACAGTAGTGCATCCCTACAGGGTAAATCTTTTCGAGAAGCCGTGTATCAATGTTTATGGATGCATCAGGAGTACAATGTCATGATCATAGACAATGCCTCTAATGCTTTGCATCTAATAACATGACTAGTAATTATCCTTACCAACTAAACAATTGGATAATTAAAATTGAAATGTGTTTGTTCCGTGAGAGGACCTCCCTGACTTGTTTTCGAGGGGGAAATCTTCGAATAGGTTATGCTTGGAGTTATATTCTTCTTACCAGATAGCGCTCTCTTATCTCACTCTAATAACCAAAGCTATAGCGTATCTCTATAAGTTAGATAGTGCAAGCTTGTCACTGCTAAGCCCACCCACTAGTAGGGAAAACCTCTTCCCTGGCGGACCAAAATGGCCTACCGCCAGCGATTTCAAGCTCAGCAACAACCATCTTGCCGGCGGTAATGCCACATTATCGGAGCGTTCACTTATTCACCAAGGATATTTTTCATTATCGCCGGTGAATAGACTTATTCGCCAGAGGTAGTACAGTACCATGGGGGCCCTTCAAAACTCTCCGGTGGTAGTGCCCCCCTACCAGAGGCGAACTCCCATTCGTCGAGGGTAGTGTATCTGTTCGCCGGTGGTATTATTAACAGGACTAAAAAACTGCTAGAAGTACATAGTATATACACCAGTATATACATAGTATACACAATAATATGCACAGAAATACCATAATTACCGCAAAATGTACACATTTGTGACACAACATATACATGAAGTACCCCAAATGTTCATAGCATGCATCAATAAGACAAATAGATAACCAAGTGTAGAAAGTCGACCATATGGTTAAAACTTCAACTCCAACTAGCAAATATTACATGAACATAGACACAAGTCTCCGGAGTCACATGACCTAGCTAGGCAACAATGACATAATAGACTAGAGAGGCGGAAGTGGCTACGAGCATCATCACGACATAGGAGGTCATCGGTCTCCTCCACATCTTTCTCCTCCGCAAAGATAGAAAGTTGGCGTATCGAGTTTCCGCCTCCTCCAAAGTGGTGTAGACCTTCTAACTATTGCCGCTGAAATGGTAGACCTGCCTCCTACAATGTTCCTAGTCGTTGTAGACTCCGGGAACCTTACCCTTGTACACGAGATACCACGTCATATATGCACACACACAAGGAAGAAATGTTAGTTGTTAGCACATTCATAATAGAAAGATAACATGTAGGTATGCAAAAAGAAAAGCATCAAATATACTAAAGTAATTCTATAACTAACGTTTATTTGAGGGAGAGATAGTGCAAAAAGAAAAGCATTAAATAATCTAAAGGCCTACCGTGACTAACATTTGCAGGAGACAAGTTTGTGACTCAATCAAGGATCACAACTTCCATCATATGCATTCGGAGGGAAGGCATGGATGTCATCGAGCATCCTGAATGTCCTCACGTCCCAACACGCTTCTAAGCGGGTTTCTATCTCTACCTTACTTAGCGGGTGACCGCTGTAGTTGAACAAGGGACCCCTTTTCATGACATCCCTAATGAGTGTCATGCCAATATTTCGCTGGATGGCACGAAACTCGGCTCTGATGTTTTCATCAGTGGTTTCTGCCATGTCTGTGGCACTCTTCTCAAGACCAGATGGTAACAAGAGAAGATGCTGATCCTGTAGGAACTCCCTCATCTGTAGGATGGTGAACCAGGCCTCCATCCCATTCTTTCCGTCGATTGCTTAAGATAGGAGAAATTGGTTATGTGAGAGCACACATAGAATCCTTTAACTTTCTTCTCATATTTGAGTGGGCGAACCACGGCTCTGAAGCAGTTGAGAGATTTATCAAGAGTATACTTGACATTGGTGTAGTCTTTCTGCACGTCTCTCCCGGAGTCGAGGTACACGGATTGCAATAATGCGGTTGAAAGGCGATGAGGTTATAATACTTGTGTCTGCACAAAACAGTTCGAATAAACTATCATTCTTGGCTATTAAGGAAATTCACAAAAGAAATGTAATATCGGGTAATTTAGCGACCGACTACTTACTAGATAAAGTATGGCACACGAAACCAACTCTTATCCTTATTCGCCACCATGAAATCCTAGGTATACTTCGCGACAAACGCCTTTTCCTTGTCATTGTTGGATGAAGTCATGTAGAAGGAGTCCATCATAGCGATGTGCGATGTCTCCTCCATGATAAGTGATACCGGGCGAACCAAGTTTCGCTCGAGCCAAAACCTATCGAAGAGCCTGAAGACGTCTTCATACCTAATGAAGAATAACTCCACGGGCTTGGTGGTGATGAAGCCACACTCAGTGGGCAGCCTGACCATAAAAACCGGGTATGAGGGATTTTTATCTTTGAGAAGTGTCTGCTCTAGATATATAATAGACTCAGGGAGGCCCCTCTTGTATGGTGTCAGCGTTTTGACAATGTGTTCCGGCAGGATCGGTTCACCGAGGTAATGCATCTTCCTCCATGGGGTTGGCAGCCTGTTGAGAACCACTTGCTTGCTTGCGGCATCATTTTCCCCCTGCCGGTTCTTCTGCTTCCTAACTCCCTTCTTATTACACGGGGGAGTGCTGATTTGTGTCATCATCTCCATGGTCACACCAAGGACTGTCCTCGGGGTAACCCGAGGTTTCAGCGAAGAGGTGAAGGAAGTAGCTTCCTGATCGGGCGTTTCTTGAGAAGGGAAGACCTTCTTCTTCAGGGTATCATGGTCGGGTGACTCGAAAGGAAAAACGTCGGCCTCCAAATAAGCGATGAATGAATAAATGGGAGCCATACCGATGTCCAACACGTTGTCGTGCTCATGTGTATCGGGCTCGGGAGGATCATCAGCCGATGGGGGAATGACCCTGTCTTGGCTTGCCATAGGCACAGATGCTGGAGTGACCCTGGCTTGGCTCGGTGCCCCTGACCCAACCTCAAGATTGACCCTGGCTTGGCTTACATCTGACCCCCTCGTTGTGTTCAGCCTAATTAGGGCTTTCGTCCATAGAAGGATATGATTATTGAGTTGTCCGACCTTCAGCACGCTAGCAGCACCCACAGGCTGAGAAGATCTGGAGATGGGTGAGGCGGCGCGGCGGAACAAGGGGAAGGGTCCAGGAGTAAAAACAGGTGGCGAGGATGGTCGGTTTGTTGAGCTTGTGCTCATACCGTGTTTCCGGACAGCGGCAATGACAATGGAAAGCTCCCCAGGCGGTGTTAGGGTTTGTGAGATGGCAAAAATCGGGCGGACGAGAGGAGGGGGAAATTTATATGTGGTAGTTGTGCGGAGGGGGTGACAAAATCGGATGAATTCGGGGGAAATTTCCCTGGGCAGTTCCAGTTCGCGCTGGAGACGGTCTCCAGGTCGGGGACAAACAACATGTCGGCTTATAGGCGGGGACCGCCTGTTGGGTGGGAGAAAAAGAAAGGATAAAATTAAAAATAAAAGAAAGAGGAAGGGAAGGAGTTGTGTTGCATGACTGCTAGGCTGCTTGCGGCTTCACGGTGGAGCCACGGCTTGGCCATGGGCTACGCCGTTCCCCTTTTTTTTTAATTATTTAATATTTTTTGCTGCTGTATTAACTGAATCTAGTTGTTTTGAATAGTCTGAACCTTAAGCGAAAATAGTTGAAAACAAAAAAGGCATAACTATTGTTCTACAGCTCCGAATTGAGTGAAATGACTTCCTACAGGCTTGTAATTGTATAATCCATTTATCTATTCACTCAAAATGATTATATAATACCATCCAAGTAGACACAATATAAAACCATACCTAGTCATGTATATATGAAAGTCTTGCAATTTAGTGGTGTTTTGGAAAAATATTTAAAACTGATTTTTTCACAATGACATGTATGATATGCAGCACCAATTCTAAAAATTGGGATGTGAAAAGGCACCTGAGTAGTTAGTATGTGTAGGTGTAGTTATTTTGGCATGCTGATGGTAGTATGGAGTAGGTCTTCAGGTTCTCTTGGCCAGATCTTGAGCATATCGAGTCGAGGATGCGCTGGCTTCTTGATCCAGTGGTTGGAGTAGATGATGCTGCCTTCTGTCTCAGCAATCTCTGCAAATAATTCCTAGTCCTACTTCCTCCTTATCTGAGTTGTGGTGTTTCTTCTGCTTCCTCTCCTAGCGGATCACACGGTGGCCATGTCAGCCTCCGTGACCTTTGGCAGAGAGGGCGGCCCATTTTCGACCTCCATCACTTAGGCTTTCTTTAGAACCTTCCACCGAAGCTCGTCCTCTCTTCGCTGCCAAGTGGTCAAGATGGCCAACATAATTGGTCTAGTGTTGGCAAAGATAAACTCTCGAGCATCTCCCTCTCGGACATTGGCGTGGCTTGTTACCCGAGGTTGTCGGCGATCGGCGGAGAAGACTCCCAAGCACCCGATTGCTTTTCTAATTTGTGTGCTAGGGATCTTTTTGGAAAGTTGGAGGCCTTAGCTTTAGATATTAGGTTTTATAGTGCAACAAAAGCCAATGGGCCTCCATGTACCACCCCCCCCCCCGTTTCTTAATTGTGCTAATTGGCTTCTTTGAGGACTTTCTTGTTCAAAATAAAGTTCATTTGACGTGCCACTTGTGTCCTTTTGCTCCTGCCATATTGGTTTTGCTAGTGGTGTTACTAGGTGAGGTACCTATGTGGTGTGGTGGATGTGAAATTATAGTGGTTTTGGATGTGATGGTATGGTGGTGATATATGCAGATGGTGATGACACCCGAAGAATACGGAAGCCCCGCAAGTTCTTTGTTCTCGGGGTTTCGCCAAGATCTTTCCAAGACCGTCGACCCAAAACATGTTCGCCATCAACACTAGAAGCGAGAATCCGAAGACCGAACCCGAACCCCTCCTAACCCAAGATCTTCAGAACCAACATGTGACCCCTACCATGTCCTTATATTTGTGTAAATACCACACATATTTTCATATTAAATTGTTCATGCTTGCATACATATTTTGCTTGTTTGGGGGTATTTTTTTGATTCACCTAATAATTAACTTTGGAGTGTATATGCCGGATATTTCTGTCTTATCTTAACTCCATTTAAATTGTGTAGCTCATGTATGCTAGCTCTTGCCATGTTAACAACATTTAATTTGTGGTGTATCTAAATAAATCCAACTCTAATTACTTGTTAGAATTATGATGCCACTTAATTTGTTAGATGCATCATGTCCTTTTACCATGTCATGCATCATATAATTAACATGTTGGATCTTCCGCCATAGCATTAAATATTTCATCGGTTGTCCTTTAAAGTGCTTTGCTTATTCCTGGATAGGACGTGAGTTGATGCGAGCTGCTATAAGCCTTGGGAAGTCTGACATTGTTCTCATGAAATCATCTCACTCCCTTCTATATTTTATGCATCTGTTGATCTATTGTTATCCTTATTGTCGATGCTTTATTAAGCATTCCTTTATTTATCTGCTCTACTATATTGCCTTGGTTATTAATGACTGCAAGTGCACATATCGTTTGGAGCTAGTTTCAAAATAAAGATATCAATCCCATAGGGAGTAGTATGCGAAAGACTAAAATTCTTTTAACTATAACTAAACAAAGTACTTAAGTAATATCTTTAAGATGCAAGATAAGTAGAATTGTTTTGGGTTTTTGGTTGAACAAGGTAATTTAAAGTTAAGCAAAACTTAATTCAGAAAGTAAGAATCACATGTGTAATAGAACTTTGGAACTACAATAGGGAAAAGGCGTTAGGGAGTTGTGGATACTGTAACCTCCCAATTTTAGCAACCCAGATTAGTTATCCAGAATGCAAAAATCAGGGGGAACAAAAACTTCTTCTTGTGCTTTAGTGCAGTGCTTGCTGGTTGTTTGCTTGCACTTGTGTTTAGGATGTGTATCGTAGGATACTCCTTACCTCAACCTCAGTTGACAAAAGCTATTTACCAAAACCTATCTTGGCTTACTTTACATATTCTCAAATGTTTTGGTATTTCAAAACATGAGCCAAGATGTATTTGGAACCAACACTATTTTGGTAGCTTCTATTAACAAAACTATGGAGAGATATATAATAAAATCTCCTTATGTTTTGAAGACAGAACACTCAACTAACCTTATCTCTAGTGCCCTAAAAAAACTCTTTCCAAAAGCATTTGAATTCTACTCTTGGTAGAGATACCAAGAACCCTCATCTTATTTAAAACTCACCCTCCTCAAATGCCCCAACCTTACCTCAAGCTAAGCTTGATGGTGAACCCTAGTAATAGTTGATTAGTGTAGAAGATGAGTTGCCTTGATCTGCTGCCTGATGAATTGTTTGATCTGCTGATTGATTTGTTTGCTTAGGAAGTAGAATGAGCTACCTTAGAATCTCATAACTAGGACAAAGAGGTTTCCCAATCATCAATCCCTAACAAAGAAATCAAACCTTGTTATGATCCCTAGCCACTAGGTGATCATTTAAAACCCTCAACTAGATCCATTCTGAGGATCTCCATTCTTGATGTTTCCAAGACTATGAAGACCAATATCAAGCATGGATCTCTTCTACTCACCCTACAATTCTATATTACCCCTTTAGTGAAGCTCTGATACCTTGCAACTCCTCCAAGAACATCTCCTCTCCTACTCTAGTAAAAAACCCTAAAACTGCCAAATTTGGCCAAGTCTAGAGACAGTTCTAGCATCACCTTTTTGAACGCCTCCTTTTCTCAAACCATGTGCATTCTTGGAAATGCATTTGAGCCATCCTGTTAACCATCCTATGGACTACCAAGGCCCACTTTTTCCCCTGGTTAGATCCTCCTCCAACCCACTTGTCCATGATGGTTTTGTAGACAAGAAAATAACATTTCCTGCAAAACTAGTCATCATGCCTACTTTGCTAGCAGCTCACACCCTCCTGCAAACTTCTTTGGACCAACTCTCTACATGGTTGTGATCTATTAATTAATTTCTATCAGAACCTACTTCACTTGTCCCAAGTGGATCTCTGTGCTGATTAAACCCACATGGTTTATTAGGCATCATGACCCATATGTCATGACAGCCTTAATTTTATTCAAAGTTTGCCATCACTTCTAGATCATCCCAAATGCTATTAATTCAAACTCCTCCTGCCATGTTCATCTATATGACTTGGTCTACCTATCCATCCATCCCTTACACCAAGGTGAGCTCTAAGCTCCAAGATGCAAGCATGTTTTGGTGGTATAAAAATAACACCACCCTAGATCATCAACTCTTTGTTTTCTATCTTTTTTAAGTTGGAATTTCATTTCCACGAGGTTTCCAATGATTGCTACACATTTTCCACCTCACCTAACTTGATCTCCAAGATTTATCAATAATTATCCATAATTATTCAGGCCCCAAAACTATTTAATTCCCTAAATAGTCAAAATCTCCAAAACTCCCTCCATAAGGGAAAGTTTGGTTTTTACCAAACCACTTCCCCAACTTTTGGCTCATATGATCCCCACAAATCATATCCTACCTTTCCATCTCAAAAATAAATATTTTTGAGAAGCCTTATTCTTTCTTTTTGTCCATTTTCTTAAATGGCTGAATTGGAATAATATTTTTTTAAATACTTTTATGTCCCAATAAATCTTGGGAAAATTCCACTAAGTGTGTATTCACATTTGGGACCCTTCCAAACCAAAATCCATACTATTCCAATGAAAATTTATCAAATGATCCTCTAGAATTCATTTCTGTCCATTTTGAGTAATTGGAATTATGTGGACTTAAACTCCACATAAAAATCCCAAATAAATCCCAGCAGTCTAACTTGACCTCATCCATCTACCAGTACCATTTCCCCCTCTGGTCCAATGCAAATATTTGGACTTCCTTCACAACCCACCATTGGATCAATTTTGGAAAAACTAGTAAACCACTAGTCTAAACCACTTCCAATTTTCCCCAAAGCTTGATCAAGGCTCATCCTTAGCACCAGGACACCACACTGGTCGACCACCACTGTAGCACCACCCAACAATTACCCATTTCCATCGTACTTGTAAAATGAGAGAGAGACAACCAAGATCTTACAAAGATCTAATCTAATTAATTACCACAGCAGCTCTCCCTCCCTCTCTGATCCAGCACCCCCAAAATGACCATCATAACCCTCTCCACCGACCCCTGGACCAATCCTGGGCCAGCCCTCCCTCTCCACCATGTCGAAATGGGTAAATTACCCCATCTACCTCTCCCCCTAGTATATGTGGACAGAGGCCACCCCAGCTCGCCCCTGCCCCTCATTTGCCCCCTCTCCACCTCACTCACCTCCCTCGAGCTCCCCATCCCTTCCTCTCCTCTCCTCTAGCCACAAGAAGGAGAACCACCCTCCTCGGCCATTTTTTAGCTTGAGCTTACAGCACCTTCTCCCCTGCTCCCCTCCACCTACATGTGGCCTCACTGCAATCCTTCACACCAGATCCACCTCCCCCAAGCTCCAGAGCTCCTCCCAGCGTCTCCCTCGGCCTAGAGAAAGAGATAGCCTCCTCTCGGTCTACTCCAAGAACTCGACTTGGTGATATCCCTACTGCTCCATTTCTCCTTGCAATGGCACTCTTAACCTCCTAGGAGCCAACCGTAACCTTCCCAGTACTCCTCTTCGACATGCAGGCCCTCCAGCAGCGGCACTGGAGTTCTGCCGAGCATGCGTCGCCGTCGTTGTTGCGCGAGGCCTCTACCGAGGTAGATCCTGCCCCTGCCGCCCCTCCCCGGGCTCGTCGTGGACCACCGCATTGCTCCGTCACCTTCCCCGTCGGCCTCCATTCCTCAGGTGAGCTCCCCGCGTCTCCCCTACTGCCCGTTAGGGTTTCTGCGCGCCGCCGCTCGTCGGAGGTGGACGACGAGCTCCTAGCCGTCGATCCCCTATCTAATCGAATGGCCAGGAGCCTCCCATAGCGCTTCATCCCGCCGCCCTCGCTGACCCCTAGGCCCCGCCCTGCGGGATTCAAATCTCCCTCCCACCGGCGACCCCTCTCTCTTTGGCGAATTTGGCTTATGCCCACTTACTCGCAAGACACCAAGCCTACCCCACCTAGACTGCCCCTTTTCTTTTGTTTTTCCACCAGATCTACTAAATGGCTGTTTGGTTTAAATCCAAACAAAAATATAAATCATGTCCAATTGACCAGATCTAAATTTCTGTGGGTTCTCTGATGTATTCTCAAACATGCAGAGGCAACCCCATGGTCAAATTAATTTTCATTATTTGTTAGTAATTAATCTGCTCACAAGTATCGGGAAACCTAATTAAATTCCGCAGGGAGTTTTACAACTCCATTTGAGTTGAACCAAAGACCTAAGGGAAGGTATTTGAAATACCTACTTACCAGCATAGGTCCCATCCCAAGGTGAACTATTTTCTGCCTTGAATAAAAATAATAAAACTGACAACTTTCTGTCTTAGATAAATTCCCTAGGTCTAACCAAGTGAGGTATGGACCTGATTCCTCCTCCCAGTACACACCAGAACCCCTATCTACCAAACCCCAGAAGCTCACAATTTATTGAGCTCTGGATAATTTTTACTGAATTAAATACTTCTGTGATGAGTATTTTCACTAATTAAATCACTCCAAGAGTTTGGAAACTCCAAAATGAGTGAAGCCAATTCCTACAGAAAGGTATTGGACCTACCTAGCACCTGCCCGTGGAACCTACTCATTATGTCCTGTAGATTAAATCACGTAAAAAGAAGAAAAACTATACATAACTGCTTTTGGGAATTTCCTGAGGGCATTCTGTTAATTATTTTGACTTAATTCCAACTCTAGGTGCTTCAGTACAGCAAGTAATACCTAACCATACAAGGATATAATTTTTGGAGCTCCAGAACTTTTCTGGAGAAATATTTCCTCAAACTAGAGTTTAATCCTCTATTAAAAGCATATCTAATTCTAGAAAAGTGATAATCAAGTGAAACCACTTGTGTTGGTTTTTTCTTGTCAAGACCTATCAGAGGATATCATGGTTATACATTTATAACCTACTGACCACAGGTCCCTAATCCAAGTTCCTTATATCTAGCTTTGACAACTATCCTCCAAAAGAAAACACCCAGTGGCAATCTTGTAAATTCCCCCAATTGAATCCCACTCCTCCAAAACCTCATAAGTACAGTAGTAGTTCTTATGTTTGTTTTCTGTATGGTTTGATGCTTGAATGTCTTGTATTGATTGCGGTATTGTCTGCTTGCATGTATATTCAATGACGACGATAGTGTGAGTGTCCGACGACGAGAAGAACAGGATTTCTTATTATTATAATTGGGTATTCTTGGTCATCTAAAGAAGTCCAGGGACATATTGCTGATCACAGGCAAGCCACCATTCCTGAACTCTGTTATATGTCCTAATCTCTTTTACCTGCTTTTGTATCCCTTTTATAAACTGCATTATATACCTGCATGACTTGTTCTACAAATACTGCGGTAGTAACTTGGCTCCTCCAAGTTATGATTACGTGTCCTTCGAGGCACCACCCTGATGTACCTACCATTTTACCCCCTTTAGACCGAGAGTATGATGGTTAGCATCCTACCTCCTTGGAAACCCCGGTTTTGAGAAAATAAACTGTTTTGGGATTTTCCCCACTACAAATGTTTCAAAAACGGATTTGTAAAACCCTGGGAAGAGGCATCGTTCCCAGTGGAAGTTTTAACAAAAGAAATGGTGATGAGAAGAAGTGGAAAAGTGATGGGATGTTCTATGCCTTTACTGGAACAATTTTTACCGCGCAACCACATTACCCAGGTTGCTGGGGCTTAACTCGTAGTTTGTCCGCTTTAGCCGAGGCAACTTCTACCATGCTTATAGGGAGAAATCCCTGGAAGACCGGGCAAGCGTCCCAGATCATGGATCGGAAGCCTTTCGCTTGCTTCAGCAAGAGTGAGCCTGACCTGGCAGGAGGCCGGTGCAACAACTGGGTCTCCTGTGGATGGTATGACTTAGGTAGTACGGAAGGAAGTGGAGTCTCCAGATTTAAGGTATACGCCAAGTTGCGGCTTGGGTATGCGCATGTACGGAAGGAAGGACTATGGCTGGGAGCCACATACTCGTTGTCGGGAAGAACAAACCCAAGAGGAAAACCATGCCTTTGCTAGTGTAGACAAGCGAAAAGTTAGGTTTGATTATCCGGACCCCCATATACAGTGGTAGTGGGCCGTGGTTGAATCCCGGCGGATGTATTGATTCTTGTGGGGAAAGTGCCCAAACTCTGTAGAGTATAACCTATTCGAATAGCCATATCCACGGTCAAGGACGGTTATAAAGGTTATGGCTAGGAGTAGCCAAACTGTGCTTGTTTGGGAAACAAGTAGTCTCAGGACGACGGTTCTGGGGGAACCCGAGTTCGAAAGCTTTGTTTTGCCCCGTAGGGTCTAAAATGTTTAAAAAGGGTTTTCAACCACAAAACTATTTTCAAAACTCTTTTTCAACAAAGACATGGAGCTGTCTTGGTTTACAAAACAGAAGCATGTTTTCAAAACTCTTTTTCAAGAAAGATATGGAGATGCCATAATTTCAAAGTTAGGTTAGGCCTTTTTGAAAGCAACCCCAGATAGAGCTTTCTCGCCACAGCCATAATTGCATTTCCTTTGTTCACTTATCTGGGTGGTTTGCGAGTACATTCAAAAGTACTCACGGCTTTGTCCCTGGCTATTTACTTGGCCAGACTTTCAGGATCTTAAGGTGACGTCCATCGAGCTAGGCCGTCTTCCCAGTTAGCTGCCTGTAGGTTGAGGCACGATTGGGCTCCGCGCTTGGTGTTGTTCCGCTGCTAATGATGATGTAGCCATAATGGAAATTATGTAAGTCTTGTATTTCGTTATGTTTTGGATGTGGTAATGGTACCTGTCGGTTATGTTCCACGGCTCACTGATCATGGGAACATGGATGTATGCATAACAGGGATTTCTCGGATGAATAATCTGGGGAGCCATCTTCCCAGATACACCGCTAGCAATTTATACTAAGTAATCGATAGTATGATAACAAATATTCTCATAGTGTGTGTGTGGGGGGGAGGAGCTCCATATATGGATGATTTGCCAGCAACCGCTGCACACATCGTTCTCATAACCACAATAGATAGTAACCGACAACCAACACATTGCCATGCTATTAAGGGATTTCTCCCATGGCATGGACATGGCTTGATGAGTTCTCCTTCATTCCCCAAGTTAGTATGTAAAGAATGACAACAACTTTATAGTCACAGTAAGTGTTATCATCCCTCCGTCTCCTAACAAGTAATCCCCTTCCGAGTCCCCATAAGAGGTAAATATTAAGGAGGTGCACTTCTCCCAATATCAAGATGAAGACAATTAACACGTACACATAATGATGTATAACATAATAATCTCTATCTCATCTTAGTCATATGCTAGGGTTTCTCCATGTCCCCAAGAACTAGAGATCTACTCAGACATGGAGGCAATCAACATCATAGCAATGGTAATGGAAACAATCATAGACGAATAGTACTTGTATAAATCCACAACGAGTATAGGAATTACAACATGATCTAGATAAGATGTAGATTGAATGGATGATGATGATGGTGATGCAGTGGTGCTTGATGAAGATCGATGTCTTAGCCTCCTGGATCTGCGCAGGGCGAAGAAGGATCCCTGGCGGATGAGTTCCCCCTCCAGATGCCTTACAGAGGTGAGGTTTTCGTGATTTCTAGGTGTTTGGTATGTCGTCTCCCCGAACCAATTGCACAGGGTGAAACTATTTGATGAGGCAGAGGCGGCGCCAATTATATGGCCGGAGCTATACGGGCAGAAAAGTTGCTCCCGCCATATAGTTGGTCGTTGAACGTTCTGCCTCCCTTGTCCTCTTCTGGTTTTCTTCTGATATTATTAATCTTTTCCAAATAAGCGATTTAGATTGTTTTTGACTTCTTTTCTCCATAGTACAACTGCTCCAAGAATTGTATCCATTGGATCCATCATCTGTCCTGATCCTGGTGAAAATAGACATAAAATGTGTGCGCGAGGGCCGTCAAATACCAATATCCTACATCTAAAATGCACTATAATAATGTAAAACATGATGCAAATATGCACTCATCAACTTCCCCGAGCTTAGACGCTTTCTCGTCCTGAGCAAGTTTTAGCTTAGTGGATGTGATCCTCATATTCATGAAGCCGAGTCGATAAAATAAATGAGGCAGTTGCATCATGTGTTTATCATATATGATACATAGGAACAAGTTCATGAATAGTACCTTACTCGAACCATATGAATAGCAAGCTTCCACACCTTAGTTATCAATAGTTCATAAAAGATGAATCACAACATAATGTAAAAGTATCCTATTCAACCGAATGAGTTAACGAGGTAGTTCCAAGTGTTTCAGGATTAGCGGATTCACCTAGGATTCAAATCTCAAAAGTGTCTCTTTGTCATACTACAATATAGTGGTATATGCCTATTTGCTCCTTGCACATTCACTCTTTTTCTTCTTTCTTTTTCTTTTGCATATATGCTCACACTTTTGTTTTAAGTGTTGTGCAAAAGAGCTACCCATATATTCCACCTTATAGCACTTTCATTTTCCTTGGTTCAAAGTTTTTTTTCAACTTAATTGTATAGATAATTTCTCTTTGTAAATCAAACCGTAGACTTACAGCATGTTGACCAAATTATCTTTATGTGTTCCATTAATACCAATGGTGTGGAAGACTCCTATCGCTATCATCAAGTGCAAGTAAAATAATACTCAAGCCATTCATATATCAATAAAGAAAACACAAACTCAATATTGCTCCATATATAATAATAAACTCGGAATTTCATAAAAGGGATCAACTATTCCTGAAGGGAATTCTAATGATGCCAACTTTATTTCTAGTTTGAACTAATGCAAAACCTGTAATATAAAACTTATAAGAAAGATTACAAGGTCTTTAAAGATATCCCCAAGCTTGGAATCAAGCCAGGCGGGATCAATTAACTCCTTGTGGGTACCTATTCCTCCTCTTGGGTAGATAGAGCGTCGCCTTCTTCTTTTATGTTGCCCGCTTTAACTATGCTTTCAAAGCGAATGCTAAGCTTGGCCATGTCGTATTGGAGCTTCAACATTTTCCTCTTGAGGAATTTCTTCTCATCTGTTAACTCAAAGAGATTTTTAATCAGGAAACCAACTCTACCATCGATTGCATTGACCTTCTTCTCAAGGTCTTTGCTCATCATCCAGTAGGAGTCAATCCCTTATCCAATTGTTTCAATGCATGCATTAGTAGCCTTTTCTAACTCACAGATGTTATCATGAATCTCATCTTGCCGCACCTTCTTAGTTTTAAGAGGTGATGGACCAAGAGGAGGTTTATAATAGGATCCTATGTTGTAACGATAAGGATTAGGGAGGTACTCATCCTTGTTCCTCCCCCGCTCAACTTGTCTCATCATCTCCATCCTTTGTGGGAACAAGTCCTCCAAATTTGGGGGAGGCTTGATCTCCAGGCCGGATGATGACGATGATCCTTTTGGTTCTTCTTCCTCGATCCTCTTCACGGGCTTCTCTTCTTTCTTCTTCCAGATCTGGTTGATGTCGAAGGTTCGCATGGCTTCATTGCACCGATGTTGTTAAAGGGGCCTGTATAGGGATGATGAAGATCTTTCGAGGCTAGAGGCTATAGCTCTGTGAAAACTTAATGAAAAAGGTTAGATGCGATCACCTTTAAAAGGAGGTGTCAAAAACCCTAGCCGCCTTGCGTAACAATAAAGCTGTATAGTTGTGAACCGACTATAGATTAGATCTACGGGGGAACCTAACTATATGGCCACAACTATACGGACGGAATTTTTTTATTCTTGCCGTATAGTTAGTCGTTAAACTTTCTGTATCCTGTGTAAATTTTTTGGAAAAGGGTTGTCAACTATACAACCGCGACTATATGGGCGGAATTTTTAATACCGGCAGTATTGTTGGTCGTTAAATTCTCAGTAGTCCAGAAATTATTTTGTCAAACGCATTGACAACTATACGACCGCGACTATACGGGCGGAATTTTTAATTCCGGCCATATAGTTGGTCGTTAAACTATCAGTAACTTTTGTGGATGGAAGTGTTGACGTCGCAACAACTATACGGCCGGAACTATACGGCTGGAATTTTTATTCCCGTTGTATAGTTGGTCGTTAAACCTTCTGTGTCCACCAAAATTTTTCTGCTTCTCCAAATATTGTTTATTAATCTGAAACTTAATGAAATATTGAGTTTTGACAGAGAAATGTCAGCTTAGACTTTCGACCAATTTTGGCGTCATCAATCTTTCTCCTTCTTTGCTAGAGCATGAATCATTCTCATTAAAAACGATACTCAAACTAGACATTAGCTGAAAATTTTAAAAACTTACTCAAACCTTTAGTTCACATGGGTTGCCTCCTATGAAGCGTTCTTTCATGGTCAATATCTTGACCGTAGTATTGCTCATTCCGTCTTGAGTCCATTCTTCTTGTAATCGCCATTCTTCGTGCATTTTCGCTTTATCACTTCTTCGGGGGTGCTCAACTCTATTGTGATTGCACTTATATCTTATTTCACCCGATAACTCCTCAAACTTGTCCATTTACCACCCTTGCAAGAGACGGTGTTTTTCTTGGAGCTTCACTGCTCCCGATGAATAGGCTTCTTCAACTACATATGGACCTTCCCACTTTGATCTGAGTTTTCTTGGAAACAACTTAAGATGAGAATTATAGAGCAACACTTTGTCTCCACTTTTGAAAGTCTTATTCTCTATTTTTCTATCATGCCATCTTTTAACTTTTTCCTTAAACAACCTAGAATTATCATAGGCTTCACTTGTAAACTCATCTAAAGAATGCATATCTAATAAACACTTCTCCGCTGCTGCTTTCAGATCATAATTTAGATTCTTGATTGCCCAAAAATCTTGGTGTTCTAGTTCTAATGGTAAATGGCATGCCTTACCGTATACCATATTATAAGGTGTCATACCCATTGGATTTTTAAACGCAGTACGGTATGCGAGTGTCAATTAACTTGTATGACCAATATTTTCTTGATTTGTGCACCATCTTCTCGAGTATGGTCTTCAGTTCTCTATTTGAGAGTTCCACTTGACCACTTGTTTGGGGATTATATGGTGAAGCAATGCGGTGAGTTACTCCATACTTGCTGAGGATGTTCCTGAAAGTCCCGTTCATAAAATGAGAACCACCATCAGTAATTAAAAATCTAGAAACTCCAAACCTAGGGAATATGGCATCCTTGATCATCTTCACTGAGGTAGCTGCATCCGCGTGATTTGTTGGGATAGCTTCAACCCATTTAGTAACATAGTCAACTGCAACAAGAATATGAGTATAACCATTTGACTCTGTAAATGGTCCCATGTAATAAATTCCCCATACATCAAAGGGTTCAATTATTAGACTATAATTCATTGCCATTTCTTGTCTCCTACCTATATTACCTCTTCTTTGGCAAGCATCACAGTATTCTACATACCTGTATGTACCCTTGAGCAAAGTGGGCCATGTGATTGAAGTACCTTTGCAACAGTCCTTTTACCTGCATGATGCCCTCCATATGGACAGTCATGACATGCCTTCAATATTGCATTCATTTTGTGATTAGGAACACACTTACGAATCATTCCGTCAAGTCCATGACGATATAGATAGGGGTCATCCAAAAAGTAATATTTAAGATCATTAAAGAATGTCATTCTTTGATTTCTTGACATGCCGGGAGGTAAATTTTTTGTGGCTAGATAGTTAGCATAATCTGCATACCATGGATCAGCAATTTCTACCTATACTAAATATTCTCCCAAAAATGATTCATTAACAAGTACGGGGTCATTAATTATTCCCCCCATCCTAGAGATATGATCTGCTATAGGATTATCCTTACCCCTCCTATCTACTATTTGCAAATTGTATTCTTGTAGTAATAAACCCACCTAATTAACCTAGGATTAGCATCCTTTTTGACAAGGAGGTGACGCAAACCTTGGTGATCCGAATGAATTATTACCTTAGAATTAATTATGTAAGATCTAAATTTGTCACAAGCAAAAATGATAGCTAGGAACTCTTTTTCTGTAGTAGCATAATGTTTATGAATCTTATTAAGAGGTCTACTAGAATAATAAATAACATTCAAATTCTTTCCATCTCGCTGTCCCAACACAGCCCCTAAAGCATAATCACTAGCATCACACATAATTTCGAAAGGTTCATCCAACTTTGGAGCTTGCATGATAGGTGCTGAAACTAGTTTATCCTTAAGGTTCTCAAATGTTGCAACCCAACCATGGTCTAAATAGAATGGAGTTTATTTATCAATAATATTGGTAAGGGGATATCAAGTTTAGCAAAATATTTTATAAACTGCTTATATAATCCTGCATGTCCTAGAAACAATTTTAAATTTTTAATGTCCTGAGGTATTTGGAGATTTTCTATAGCATTTACATTAGTTTTATCTATTTCTATTCCCTTCTCCGAAACTTTGTTCCGAAAAACTTTACCTTCACTTTCCATGAAATGGCATTTCTGCCAATTCTAAACCAAGTTTGATTGCCTGCATCTCTGCAAAACTTGGGTCAGATTGTAGAGACAATTATCAAAAGTTGTTCCACAAACGACAAAATCGTTTGTCAGGACTTCCATAGTCTTCTCAAAAAAATCATCAAAAATCTTTGGAACACATTCCTAAAAAGTTGTTGTTGCATTACATAAGCCAAATGGAATTAATCTATAAACATATGTGCCATAAGGGCAAGTGAAAGTTGTTTTCTCTTGATCTTCTGGCTGTATGGCAATTTGAGAATATTCAGAATAACCATCAAGAAAACAAAAGTAAGAATTGATACTGAGTCTTTCTAGAATTCTATCCATGAATGGTATAGGTTTATGATTCTTTTGTGTCTCAAGGTTTAGTTTCCTAAAGTTAATGCACATACGATATCCTACAATTGGTCTCATAGGAACTAACTCACCTTCCTCATTCATAGCAGCATCAAGACCACCTTGTCTTGGTATACAATGAGCTGGGTTAACCCACTTACTATCAGAAATAGGATATATTATGCCAGCATCAAGTATGTGTATTACTTCTTTTCTTACTACTTCCTTCATCTTAGGGTTAAGCCTTCTTTGCGTATCTACTACGGGTTCAACATCATCAAGCATGGTAATCTTATGTGTTACAATAGATGGATCTATTCCCTTAATACCACTCAATGTGTATCCAAAAGCTTCATGATGCTTAACCAAAACTGAAATGAGTCTATTCGTTTCATTTTCTAATAGATCCTTGCTAATAATAATAGGACATTTATTTTCATTATCTAAAAACTTATACCTCATATTGTTTGGAAGTTTTTCAATTCTATTGGTGGAGGTTCTTCATCTCTTGTTCTTTCCAATTATTCATAGTCATGTGGATTGTGTGCTTCCGTAATTGAATCAAGGTAATCATCCATGTCCTCTTTCTTCTCATCATCTGGTGCTTCTTCCCAATTAATCAAGCTCCTTTCTAATTCATCTTGTAGAGTACTGAAATGAATTGCCGCTAACTCAACAATCGTCTTTTCTTCCTTGATATCCTCCACTTCATATGGCCTCTTATTTAGTTTGGTGAAGTGGAATGTCATTTCCTCTTCTCCAATCTTCAGTGGAATAGTTTCCTTCTGATTATCTACTCGAGCTTTGGTGATGGAAATAAAAGGCATGCCTAAAAGAATAGGACAAAAAGAATCTCGAGGCATATGAACAATATGAAAATCAAGGGGGTACATGAGTGAGCCAATAAAGACATAGATATTTATGATTACCCCTTCCGATTTTATATTGGTTCTACGAGAAAATTTAATAATAGTATCTACCAGTTCAACATCTGGATTATTTAAGTTGTAGCGAAGTTCTTCATAAAGTGATGACGGCATAATATTTATGGTGGAAATTGGTTCACAAATTCCATATAAGAAACTTTCTCCACAATATATAGGGGTCATAGGTTTTGAAGTTTCATTACCTCGAACCTTACCTTGGATGAATTCTGAAGTTTCACGGTCTAACATAACCACTTCATCTTCCACTATTGGTGCTTCCATAAGATCTTTTATTATAATATTATTTTTATTTGTAGCTTCGGAATTCCTTTCTAGTTTCTTTGGTCTCTTCTTTATTTGTTCTTCCTCTCTTTGTCTTTTTTCAAAAAATCCCTTGTATAGGTATCGAGGAGAACTCTTCCATTAGTGCTCTTGCAAACTTCTTTTCTTCGAGGGGTTTACGAGGTTCCCATTCTGTAGGTACCTGCAAATGCCCTGCATAATTCTCAATAATTTTCTTTACTGAGTCAGAATCAATACCGAGGGTTTTAATTATTGTATCTGTCCTCTTATCTGCAAGGAAATCGTTAATGCAAGCATATTCAAAAAAACTATATGTAATATTTTCCTTATCTTTAAAATTTTCAGTTGCTTCTCTCATTTTTATTATTAAATTCCAAGCCTCATCATAGGTATAAGATAGAAAACTGCCATTTGAAGTAGTGTCTAGATTCGTCCTATTTTCAATATCTAGCCCTCCATAAACTGTATGGGTGATTAACCAATCAGGCAAACGATGATGGGGGCAATTATCTAAGTAGCTTTTATACCTAAGATATCCTTCATATATGCCCTCACTAGGATTATTTTTGAAACTGATAATAATACCTCTCATCTTGTGAGCTTTGCTTTCAGAATAATATGTTGATAGGAACTTAGTTGTCAATTTCTCCCAAGTCCTTGGTGTTTCTGCACAAAAAGATCTGTACCAATCGCAAACATTATTAGAGAGAGTTTGTCTAAACAACTGGGTTTTAACCATATCAAGATCACAAACGTCAAAAATAAAGGAACCGAGAATGTCTTCAAAGAATTGTAAGTGTCCATATGGACTTTCTTCATTGGTTCCTGAAAATTTCTTAGAATGTAATAATTCAAATAATAAAGGATGGATCTCGACTCCATCCGGATTTATGCTTTTGTTGATAGTTATAAAAGCGTCCATTTTCCTTACTGCCTCAAGCTGGTTTAAATGGTGAGTATTGTCCATTGTTGTGGTCCTACAACTCAAGTAAAAATTAGTGCCCCCTACCAGAGGCGAAATCCCACTCGTCGGGGTAGTGTATCTGTTCGCCGGTGGTATTATTAACAGGACTAAAAAACTGCTAGAAGTACGTTGTATATACACCAGAATATACATAATATACACAGTAATATGCACGGAAATACCAGAATTACAGCAAAATATACACATCTGTGACACAACATGTACAGGAAGTACCCCAAATGTTCATAGCATGCATCAATAACACAAATAGATAACACAAGTATAGAAAGTCGACCATATGGTTAAAACTTCGACTCCAACTAGCAAATATTACACAAACATAGACACAAGTCTCCGTTGTCGCATGACCTAGAGATCGATGTTGTTAGCAGGGTTACCCTTCCGGCTTGGCCTAGGCAGGGTTATGGACGTCATTGGTTATTCTTCAGGTCTCTTAGCTCAATTTGCTTCTTATCCGTACTCGGATGCTCTATCGTTTTAAAGGTGATTTGGATCTTTGTACTTTATATCTATATTCTTGACTCAATGAGTCGATGCTGTATATATATATCTGTTATGTGGGTTCCGTCGTGGACTATTGTGTAATGATATTACTTTGTTTTCCACCCGCACGAAAGTGCCTGGTGGGCGTCCTTGAATCGTTTCTATGCGGGTTTGGCGGGAAGCGCTAAAACTTGCATAGGGCCGATTTGAGGGTGTTACAAAGTGGTATCAGAGCTCAGCGGTTGCGATACCCCACTGGTCTAGCCTGTAGGATAACCTAGCTAACGGACGATGTAGAGTGTCAAAAACTATTTTTGCAAAATCGGTTGGATAGATCTGATTAGCTCTGTTTTTACTTATCACCCCCATGCTATTCTCCTCTTACCTCTGCGTGTTTTTAATTTATTCTTATCTTTTCTTCAAGTCCAGGATTTCTCGTGGTCGGGTTTCCGTCATACCTTCAGGGTTTCACTTCCTTCCTTTTTTAACGGTGGAGCTACAATCATCTAATCTGCATCTCGTTTGTTGTACCCTTCATCCAATCTTTTTGGTCCTTGAACTCTTTATCTGTATCGGCACCTTGACCGATATCTGTATCATGGAAAAACATTATGAGTAGGATGAGAAGTGGTGAAGTTAGAGTATACCATGAGCATGTGTTGTTCATGCCAATGGAACCATCGCGAAACCTAATCGTCGTGTCTTTTCATACCATTTCTTTTGTATCTTCTGGTGTTTTACAACGTGACGACATCATCTACGCCAGATCCTATAAAGAGACTACATCACTCCTTTGTTCTCCGGACATCGCTTGTGAAGATCATCAGTCTGAATTCCGAGAGTTGGTTGCACGATTCTTTTGTTCAGGTACAGAGTAATGCTTTGAGTGCGGGATGGAGTAGCTACCATACCACTACGCTTATCATTTGCTTTTGTATATTGAATGGTGGATCAATGTGATTTTACTCCTTCCATAGAAGTTAGAGGTGGCCTTCCCTTTTGAGACCTCTGCCCACGTCTGTGTTTCTCTGGAGTGTTCTCTCAACAAACATGAGCTACGACCCCTTGTTGGTGGTGTGGACAATTTCAAGATAGATTAAGAATCATTGTTAGTGGTGTCGCGAGGATCTACACGAAGCAGGAAGATTCATATCATCGTACTTCTTCCCCATACCATGAGGCGGATCTGGAGGGTGAGATCCATTATTAGTGGTGTCGAATTGTAGCACCCCGGTAAAACCACTACTAGAAAATCGCTTGGTATTTCTATTTTGTGCATCATGATGACCACATGCTCGTGTCATCATGCCATATTGCATTTGAGCATCGTCATGTCATCATGCATCTTTTACCAAAAACTATTTTCTAAAAGTCCACCTTTGTTTTCAGACACCCTTCTTTATTTCAAACGATAAACCCCGGTCCTTCCGAATATTTTATTTTGTCTAAAATCTATTTATAAAAGTATTTTTAAAAAATATATAAATATTTTTGTGTGGGGCCTAGGTAGCCAACGGCCAGGCCCGAAGGCCCAACCGGAGGCCACCTAGCCCACAGCCACCAAACCCTAGCCACACCTAACCCCACACCACATCCCTCCACCCAGCCGCGAGGCAGCAACAACATGACCCAGCCCCGCCTGCGTGGCACGCAAACCGCCACAATCCTGTCCTCCGCCCCGCCTTGTCGCTTTCCTCCTATGACCTGGCCCACCCGACGCCAGACGCTCTTCTCAGGCGCGACGACGCCACACGGCCCCGTCGCTCCTCGCTCTTCCGTCCTCGAGCCCGAGCACCATCTCGTCTGGCTCGGCGCCGCCCTGCATCGATCTCTACGCGAGCTCCTCGCCGGCAACCAGCGCCCCGCGCCTGACGCTGCTCATCCCACTAAAGATCCCTCGCGTCGTCCCCAACCGCCCGGCTACGACTGACCCCGAGCTCCTTCCGCCTCCCATGTCAACCTCTCCCGCGCCGGCAGCCGCTCCGGCCGCGTCGGCCGTGACCTTTTCGAGCTCCGCCGCTTACATCCACGAGGACCCATGACCCTCCTCGTCGAACCGCCATATGCGCCCCGTCGCCGTCAACACCGAACCCTCACGCCGCTGCCAGATCCGGCGCGCAGCACTTCTTCCAAGGTCACCGACGTCTCTACCTCCTCTGAGCCACGCCTCTGCCTGCAGCACGCTGGCCGCCGTGTCACCGAGCCTCCATTCGAGCCCGGCCGCCGCTTCGCCCGCGGTATTCCTCGATCCGACCTTGTCGAGCCCTCTCTATCGACTCCGCCGTCCTGCATGTCGCTGCCGTCAGCCCTGTGCTGGCCCGCGGAGCTCCAACGCCGACCTCAGCACCGCTGTCCTACAGCCTCTCTGCTCTCCGTCCGTGTGCCCTAGTGCCAAGGTCTGCATCGCCTTGTTCCTGACTTCTTCACGGTTGTCCCCGTGCAGTACATTTGCGCCTCTGTGGTTGGACCGCTCTAGGTCCGACATGTACCTGTGAACCCTCCGGCTTGGCCAGCTCTTGGACATCGTGTCGGCTCCAGATCCCAACCTCTGTGCTGCTACCCTACTGTCCAATAGACCAAGGCCCAAAATATCCTAACCGTTGTTGTCGTGCCCGTGTACTCGTGGCCACGTCAAGAGTTTCGTGACGCAAGTTTCACCAAGATCGTCTTCATCTACCACCGCAAGATCTTCTTGAGATCCTACCAAGACCTCCTCCACGGACCTGAAGACCCTGATCTCGAAGTTCGAAGGCCAATCCCTCCGGACCACCAAGTTCTTCTTCCTAGATCCGAAGACCGATCCCGCCAAGGCAGCGAACCCCGTCGAACCCTCGGAAACAAGATCGCCGAACCCTATGTGTGACCCCTTTCTGAGCCCCTATTTTTATAAATGAAATACAAACTTGTTGCATATTAAATTGTTCATGCATGCATACGTATTTTGTGGGTGCGGGTTATTTTGTCGATTCACCTAATAATTAAACATGGAGGCCATATATACAGGCAAATATAGCCTTATATTGGCTCCATTTAAATTTGTGTAGTGAACCAATGCCATGTTTTGTCTTGTTAATACAACATTTAAATTGCGGGGTATCTAAACAACATAAACCACCTAAGTAATTGTCGGGACCCCAGTCCGCTTAATATTGTCTAGTTGCACCGCATCTTTGCCATGTCATGTATCATACATGCATCATGCCCGGTCTTCTGTCATACTATTAAATAGTGTATCCGGTGTTTTAGTGCTTTTCTTCTTCGCGGATTAGGCCGTTGAGTTGATGCGAGTATCGACAAGTCCTTCAGACAATGTATCTTTGGCATTGTTTCCCAGGCGAGCATTCTCCCCCTTTCTACCTATTTTGCGTTTATAGTCTTTACTTCCTCCTGTTGATCTATTGCTATCCTTGTTGTGATGCTTTAGTTTCCGTGCACCATTTATATTCCTTGCAGCCTCTATATTGTCTTGCACACATCCTATTACCTGTTGATTGATAGACAGTTGGCCTTGCGAGTCATAGTTTCTTGCTCAGGTGCTGCTTCGCATCATTGTCGTTCCACCGTTGATAAAAGGTTGACACATGCTTAACGATAGAGATGCTTAATGGTGGAGATGATCATGACTTTAATTTCAACTAATAATTAAAATGCTAGGAATAGATATAACTAATGCAGAGGCATCGGTGGGCAATAGCTAATATTTGGTTCTTCCACGCTCACTTGTGTCCCGTAGGCCCCGAGTACTTGATACATGTTCCTTGACTATTCGCACTATCCACATACGGGAGAGTCTATGAATCCCCCTTAGCCAGAGCTTGATTCATTTCTTATTTCTTGGGGCCACAAACTAGTTTGGGGCTTTATTACTATCCTGTACTTATGCCATGCTTTACTGCTTTATTTACGATTGTGCGTGGAGCACCTTTACTGTTTAGGAATTGCAGAGTGTTTTCACGGTATCGACAAGCCCAGTCACACTTTCGGGTTTCCAGTCATTTACAACCATTGGCGCAAACCTTGGGTCCATCTCGGAGCCGGCCAACTTTGTTGCGGGTAGCTTAATGGGGTGGCCCCCTGAAATATTTTATGAATCCTGTGATTGCTTTGTCGTGAAAGCCTCGTTGGGTTTTGATTTGGTTTTTCCGAGGTTGATCGTGTGTGTGTGTTGCTATTTTTGGCACCCCTGCAGGGTAAATCTTTCTGAAAGCCGTGTCCGTGGTTATGGACGACTTGGAGCACAGTATGTCAATCATAGACAAGCATAACTAAAGTAGTGCTATAAATTTGACTTAATATGTGACTAGTAATTAGCTTCACTACAATGAAATGGATAATAAAAGTGTCAACAACTAGTGGAACTGGGGTGTATCGTGTCATGTTATACCTGCCTAGTAAGTATCGCAACTCCAATGGAATGAAATAGAAGTACCAACAACTGCTGGGTTTGGGATCTCACATGCTAATTGTATCTGACTAGTAAGTACTGCAAGTACAACAGAATAGGTAACTAAAACTGCCCACTACTTATGCTATCAGGATGACTCATGCTATCTATATCTGACTAGTAAGTGCTTCAACTATAATGGAATGAATAAAACTGCCAACTATGTGAGTTCCTCGGTTTGACTTCCTTGTTTGGTCTCGAGGGGGGAATGCCAGGATGGGTATGATTGGTGTTAGTATCAGGTTGGTCCCGAATAGGTCTCTCATATCCCTTTCTAATAGCTGACAGTTGCATCGAGTCTCTATAGTTTGTTTAGTGCATGTTGCGCTGCCGCTTCAGTCCACCATACCTATGCAAAGGTAGATCCGTAATTCTAGCCTTGAGTGTACCGCCTCGATCGACGCGCTCCTCTTTTTCCTTTGCCCTTTGTTGGCACCCCTTTTGTTTTTGCAGGTTTGAGATCGACGTTGTTAGCAGGGTTACCCTTCCGGCTTGGCCTGGGCAGGGTTATGGACGCCATTGGTTATTCTTCACGGCTCGTAGCTCAATTTGCTTCTTATCCGTACTCGGATGCTGTATCGGTTTCAAGGTGATTTGGATCTTTGTACTGTATATCTATATTCTTGACTCAATGAGTCGATGATGTATATATATCTATGCTGTGGGTTCCATCGTGGACTATTGTGTAATGATATTACTTCGTTTTCCACCCATACGAAAGTGCCCGGTGGGCGTCCTTGAATATTTTCTATGTGGGTTTCGTGGGAAGCACTAAAACTTGCATAGGGCCGATTTGAGGGCATTACAGCTTGTGCAATCCTTATACCCATGAGGTGGTCGTCAGGGGCGACGTAATCTTTGAGGAAGGCGAGTCATGGAATTGGGGCTACAACGAACCGGGATATCCAAACTATTCACATCACGTGGGATCTTGAGGATGAAGAAAATATGGATCAACCAAACTTATCCTTGTCAGCAAGTTCAGGCCCAGAAGACGTTGAAGGCCTAGGAGGTGCTCCAGGCGTGGACACCAGGCCAGAAGCACTAGGGATTCTCCCAGAAGACAAAGAGTTTGAAGACAAGTCTAGTATGTGGCCAGAAGATACGGAACTGGAAGGGCGAGTTGAAGCGAGCCCAGCAAATAGGCCAGCAAGGCTAGAAGACGATGGTCCAAGAGTGTGGACTGGTGGCCAGACAGATGGAAGAGACCCAACAATAGGGGGTGCAGATCCATCAAGAGGCTTTTCATGTTGTATAGAGAATCTAGAAGGAAACAAGCCAAAAAGAGATTCAAAAGGAAAAGACGAATCGCTACAGGTAGGCAACCAGTACATTGCTACTCCAGATGAGCCAGAAGATGGTGTTGGTCAGGAGCAGGTAGAAGTCAGAATTGCTAGTCACGAGAGTGAGCTAGCTCCTACGTATTTGTTCTATTGCATCCAAGAGTACCGGCAAGCAGAAGATCAAATATGCGAAGCATCGATGAGAAAGTACTTCATCGAACCAAGTATAATGTCTCAAGGCACGGACAAAAAGGACTATCGGCGTGAAGGCGTGGAGAAGGGCACAGACAAAGAGGACGGTCGGCGTGAAGCCATGGAGAAGCCGACAAAAGCAAAATTGGTGACATGGGTGCTGAGAAAGGAAGCGGCGAAAGCAATGCCGTGGATGACGCTCGCGAGAAGCAACGTGTATATTTGGGATCCAGGTGGATGTTGAAGAGCACGTCATGCTTAGGGGGTGATTGTTAGCAATAAGCATGTCCGAACCGACGCCGGCAGGGCGTAGTGCGCTCTGTCGTATACAAGTAGTATACGAGTACGTGTAGGTTTGTGTAGGGCGGTTGATGTAGGAATTAGGAGTCCTAATCCTACTAGAATAGCTACACTAAATCTACTACATATACACGTGTAGTACCCCTGTAATCAAGTGTGCGATTGAGAAATAACATTGCAAGGCTCCATAGGAGCCTCTGGCCAAGATCGGTTTTCACGTGTGTGTTTGCTACTATCTAATTCATGGATCGATTAGCCTAGCTAGCTTGCTCATACGCGTGTGTTTCGGCGTGACAGAATTCGCCAGATCGAATGTGCATCTTGCCGGATTATCTTCGTCTTTGTCGGAAAGTACCCGGCGGTCTACGAAGATTGTTGAAGGTCGTTTCTAGTCGCAACATCCGGATGAAAGTACTGTCGGGTCTGGGACAACAGAGGCAAGCAGAGGAGGCAAGAAAATGGTGGGGATAGAGGGTCGGCGGTGCTGGTACGCCTGCGTGCTATAGTAGGTGAGTGGGTGGCGGTTGTCTACGCGCGTGGATGCTGCGCGAGCTCGTCCACGTGCAGCGTGGTGAGTGCGGAAGGCGCGGCTGGTTGGTACCACGAAGACTGGAAGGTGGCTCAGGTGGTAGAAATTGTCGGAGGCGAGGTGAGAGAGGTCGTTGGTGAAGAGCTACTGCGAGATGCGTCGACGATTAGCGGTGGAGAGCGTAGAGAGCGATCGACAGATGGCGGCGGAGCTATAGAGAGGGGGAGGATGGAAGCCCATGTCTCCGAGGTAGAGGGGCTCACCAGTGGCACAATGGTGCAGGAGATGAAGCTTGCCGGTGAAGCGATCGTCGAGGAGGCTGGCTGCTAGTGAGATTAGCGAGCTTCTGGTATAGGTCCTTCACCAGCACCGGCGGGCTCTATTGGCGACGCAGCGAGTTTTGGGGTAAACGGTTTGCAGGTGCTCCCCTCTTAACGCCTATATCCTCCTGGCACAGTCCTAGACGCCGGCTAGCAATGGTACCCGAGGCAATGGTTTAGAAGGGCCATGGCTATGGTTTTTCGATGGAGAAGAAGGGAGAGGGAAGATGGGTCTCAGATCTCAATCTGGTCAAGATGGTTGGGCCAAGTGATAATGAGGAATACACATGGGATGGTTTTCTCTCCTCTATTTTTCTTGACCAAGGGGAAAAAGGTGAGAGAGGAGGGTCGGGTAGGTTGGTTCCATCTTCACCTATCTCTTCTTATTTAACAAGGTGGCCAAGGGAGGGGCCAGGGAGGAGGGAAATGCGTGTGGGTGCTGGTTGCAAGGGATTAGAAGGAAGGGTGCATGGCCGTGGTGGCTCGTGTTGGAAAAGACTTAGGGTTTAATTGTTTTGGTTATTTGCTAGATTAGATTAGAACATGAGGGTAATTAGATGGCAATGCTGCCATGATATAGGTAGGTTTCTTCTCATTTTTATTTGTTCATATTTGTTTGAATTCAAACCATTCAAAACCAACTAAAAAATCGAACTAGATTTTTCAAGAACAAAAGGGAGAGGAGATGTGATAATTTTTCATGGCCCATGCATGTTGGACATGCATGCACTCTAGTTGTGAAAACAACTAGGTTTTCAAATGGCCTAGGTATTATGCAAGCATCACATTGTTTAGAAACCAACCAAAAATGCGAAGGAAACCATAATTCTTCACAAGGCTTATTAGAAAATATGAGCATGTTTGAATGAAGGTGGACAAGATAGTGTGTATTTGCCACTATTTGTTTCATATAGCCTCCTTAATTCAAATAAACTCATAATCCAAAGAAATCAAAGTAAAGAAGACAAAGAAGGGTCCTACTCGACATAACATACAAAGGTGGCCATGTAGGCTTCCATATCCACCTTGTGAGAACAAGAGAGATTCATGTATGGAAGAATGTACAGAATAGAAGGATCCATTCCCAATATATATGAGCTAGAATTTAAAAGACAAAAAAACATGCATTTGCCCATATTACTTTGGCTGGTGGAGAATATGGATGGAGCCAAAGGAAGGTGGCAAAGAGGGTAGACTTATAATAGATATGCCCCCAACTCAACTTGGGCATCAAGAAATATATTAAGAACCAACTACAATTTATCAAGAGGAAAATATAATTAATAAGACAAATGCATTTGAGGGAAGAACCAAATGAAAAGGGGTTTTATATGATGCTCAAACACAATGGGGCATGGTGACATGAGCATGATATAATGAAATGCAATTAATGATATGTAGGAAGTAGTAGTATATAGTGTAAACTAAGTACAATTGTAATGCTACAAATCTACCAAAACCTACTGAAGTTAGTAGTGTGTTGTATGTTTGTTTGTTGTATTGTATTGATGCTTGTATTCCTAGTGTCGATTGTGGCCTTTGTTTGTTTGCATGTATTCTCTTTGACGACAATATTTGCGAGATTATTGAAGACCCTATGAAGATGATTATTATTGGTATTTATGGTATTCTAAGAAGAAGTCCGGGGACATATTGCCATATTGCTGATCACAGGCAAGCCACCTTGTTGCTCATAAGGCCTATCCTACTGTTTTACTTATGCATGTTTCACCTACTATTTATGAAAATTGCATTGTTTTATCATATGATGATTTATATATGGTAGTGGATTGGCTCATCCAAACTATTACACCTTTGTACTACTAAATAAAACCCCCCTTGAAGACACCTACTTTTCCCTAGTATGGTAGATGGTTTATAACACCATAGCCCTTTGGAGACCCTGATTTAGCCGAAGCAAAACTATAGGATGGGAAGACCCCGGATATTCTTTACGAAAATGTTTTATGGTAAAATCTTGGTGAGGTCTGACCTACCAACAGAGATGGAGAAAGAAAAAGGGTTTTGTCTTACAAAAGATGCTGAAGGAAAAAGGGAGGATTTTTTGTGTGAAAACGCACCCGTTTCTTTGAAGATTGCTAGAATAATTAACTCGTGCAACCACATTACTCCTATATAGGAAGGTGCTAGACTCGAAGTATGTTCACTCTAGTATAAGTTGGCTCACAAGTACTACAGGGGATTTTGAACCCTAGGAAAAAAGGTGGGCCTTCTTCGATAAGGGTCCCTATAATGTAAATCATCACCCAGGAGATGGAACGAATGGTCTATAGGCCGCTATGCGTTTACTATGAATAGCTCATAGGGCATGCTCTTATACTAGAGTGGGCATTCCAAACGTCTTGTTTGATTATCCGAGATCCGCATACATTTGTATGATAATCCGGGGTTAATCCCGGTGGATGTATCAAATCTTGTGGGTAAAGTTTAAAACCTCTGTAGAGTGTAAATCTATTCAAATAGCCGTGTCCATGGTCATGGACGGTTGGGAAGGTTCATATAGAGCAGTTATAGTTTTGTTTTCAAAAAGGATTTCAGAAAAGCAAAGTCTTTGGCAATGTTTTGACCATGAGATGGTTGGAAGGGAAGGAAAGGAGTTTGGTCATGAGATGACCAGAAGGAAGAATCTAATGGGTGACCCAATCGTAGTGTTTACAAATCTTTTTGAAAGAGTTTCAAAATGTTTTACAAAAGTTTACAACAGAAATATGTAGATGCTATATCTACAAGATAAACTATTTTAGAAAAGAACCTCTCATGGATCCTTCCTACTACCATAACCATATTGCATATCATTTTCATATTATACTCTTCAGGTTCTTTGTGAGTACATCAAATTACTTACTGGTATTGTCCCTGGCTATTAACTTGGTCACATTCGAGAAGTAAGGTGAAGAAGAAGGTGATGTTGACGACTTTGCGAGCTAGGACATTCTCCTAGTCAGCTACATATAGGATACGGCAGGGCTCGGGATCTATGCTGGTTGAAGTTACGCTGATGATGATTGATGAAATCATAATGGCAACTAAGGTATGTCATGTATCCCCTTAAGTAATGTATGTTTACTTTGATACTTGTCGGTAATGTGCCACGACCGACTGATCATGGGATCTGGTGTATGCATAATAGGGATTATGAGAGGATTAATCTGGGGGCACCATAGACTTGGTATCAGAGTCATCCTGACTATAGGACAACCTTAGTTAGCATGGTTGTTAGATAGGAAAACTATTTTGGAAACACCGGCCTTTGAAAACTATTTGCTCAAAGCGTTATGAAAGATTCTACTTCTTATCTCATTCTAGTTTAAATGTTTTAAAAAATGGTTTCTTCTATCTCTCATCCAAATTTCAAACATATGAATTTGAAACCAATAGGACCTACACTACTACAGATTTGATCCGTGGCGCATGGTTTTTGCTATCCGTGGCGCATGGGCCTTGCGCCACTATCATCACGCTACTGATATTTTTTATCCATGGCGCATGTCAATATGCTCCACGGATAGTTCAAATATCAGTGGCGCATGTGGGTATGGTGATCCACTAATACTTTTTTCAAAATTCAAAAAAGGCGGGATGTGAAAAGTTATATGTGGCGCATGTGGGTGTGATGCGCCACTGATAAAATTTTCGAATTAAAAAAAAATAGATCTAGATCTCCGACCGCCCCCGGTGTTGCCTCGCTGCTGGTGTCATGCTCGCCTCGCCGTAGCCACAACCTACCACCACAGCAGGGAGGTGCGGGAGGCTATGCCGGTGGTCGGAGAGGAGCTCGCGGATGACATCGTCGATGGTCGGATAGGAGCTCGAGGATGATGTAGGTGGTCAAAGAGGAGCTCGCGGACGACATCGTCAGTGGTTGGAGAGGAGCTCGAGGATGACATCATCGGTGGTTGGAGAGGAGCTCGAGGACAAAGTCGTCGGTGGTCGGAGACGATCTCGAGGACAAAGTCGTCGGTGGTCGGAGAGGAGCTCGAGGATGGTGAAGTGGAGGAGAAGGAGATGAGATGAAGGAGAAGGATAAGAGAAGGGAGGAGAAGAGGAGAAGGAGAGGAGAGGAGGAGTAGGAGGGAAGGAGAAGGAGAAGAGGATAAGAGTAGAAAAAGAGGAGGGTAAGAGGAGAAGGAGAAGTGGAGGTTAGTAGGGACAGATTGGAATTTCAAATTCAGCCCTAGGTTATCTATGGGGTGCGCCACAGATAAAGTGTGCTCAATTTTTTTCTAGAGGAAAAAATCTTCTTTTTGACATATCTTGTTTTCCTTTTCAAATTTTGAGAATCTAAAAAATTCGTAAACGGTAGGGAGTGGATAGAAAATTGTGTGCTCGTCGTTTTGATATATTATAGATTTTTTTGACATTGTATGCAAAAGTTGTGGCCGTTTTAAGGTGACATGACCTTCTTTTGCAAAAAAACTCGAAATTCATATTCGTTAATTTTCCTACAAAATAGACCATATTACCAACCTACATGTTAAAGGATTTTAAAAATTGAAGTGCTTTTCATTTTCTATTATTTTTTGCAAGATAGAAAAGGCGATTCGGGGAGGGGGGGGGCTGGGGGGTGGAGCAGAATTTGGATGGTGCCTGGCATATCTGTGGCCCATGTGTGTGTGGTGCGCCACTGATAACCCAAGTATCCATGGCGCACGGATACCACATGCGACATGGATATGTCAGGGACCATCCATATATGTCCACTTGGTAGCAAACCGTTTTATAAAGCTTTTATCACACCCAGATTTATTTTCGACATCATATGCAAAAGTTGTGGCCGTTTTACCGTGACATGACCTTCTTTTGTAAAAAAAATCGAAATTCATATTCATTAAGTTTCCTACGAAATGGACCACATTACCTACCTACATGTCAATGGATTTTAAAAATTGAAGTGTTTTTCATTTTCTATTATTTTTTGCAAGACAGAAAAGGTAATCCCGGGGGGGGGGGTGGAGCAGAATTTGTAAGGTGCCTGGCATATCTGTGGCCCATGTGTGTGCGGTTCGCCATAGATAACCCAATTATCCATGGCACACGGACACCACATGCGCCATGGATATGTCAGGCACCATCCATCTATGTCCACTTGGTAGCAAACTTTTTTATAAAGCTTTTATCACGCCCAGATTTCTTTTCGACATCATATGCAAAAGTTGTGGCCGTTTTATCGTGACATGACCTTCTTTTGCAAAAAAATCGAAATTCATATTCATTAATTTTCCTATGAAATACACCACATTACCTACCTACATGTCAATGGATTCTAAAAATTGAAGTGTTTTTCATTTTCTATTTTTTTTGCAAGACAGAAAAGTCAATCCCGGGGGTAGCAGAATTTGGATGGTGCCTGGCATATTTGTGGCCCATCTGTGTGCGGTGCGCCATAGATAACCGAACTATCCATGGTGCACGGCCAGCAATTGCGCCACAGATACATCAGGGACCATCCATATATGTCCACTGGGTACCAAACGTTTTTATAAAGCTTTTATCACACCCAGATTTGTTTTCAACATCGTATGTAGAATTTGTGACCGTTTTACCGTGTCATGACCATCTTTTGCCAAAAAACTAGAAATTCATATTCGTTAATTTTCCTACATTATAGACCACATTACCTACCTACATGTGATAGGATTTTAAAAATTGAAGTGTTTTTCATTTTCTATTATTTTTTGCAAGACATAAAAAGCGATCCGGGGGGTGGAGCTGAATTTGGATGGTGTCTGGCATATTTGTGGCCCATGTGTGTGCGGTGCGCCACACATAACCCAACTATCCGTGGTGCACGGACACCACATGCTCCATGGATATGTCAGGAACCATCCATCTATGTCCACTTGGTAGCAAACCTTTTTATAAAGCTTTTATCACGCCCAGATTTCTTTTCGACATCATATGCAAAAGTTGTGGCCGTTTTATCGTGACATGACCTTCTTTTGCAATAAACTCGAAATTCATATTCGTTAATTTTCCTACAAGATAGACCATATTACCTACCTACATGTCAAAGAATTTTAAAAATTAAAGTGTTTTCATTTTCTATTATTTTTTGCAAGACAGAAAAGGCGATCCGGGGGTGGAGCAAAATTTGGATGGTGCCTAGCATATATGTGGTGCATGTGTGTGTGGTGCGCCATAGATAACCCAACTATCCATGGCGCACGGCCACCACATGCGCCATAGATACATCAGGGACCATCCATATATATCCACTAGGTACCAAACTTTTTATAAAGCTTTTATCATGCCCAGATTTGTTTTTAACATCGTATGTAGAAGTTGTGACTGGTTTACCATGTCATGACCGTCTTTTGCAAAACAAAATCGAAATTAATATTCGCTAATTTTCCTACAATATAGACCATATTACCTACCTACATATGAAAGGATTTTCAAAATTGAAGTGTTTTTCATTTTCTATTATTTTTTGCAAGACAAAAAAAGCGATCCGGGGGGTGGAGCAGAATTTAGATGGTGCCTAGCATATCTGTGGCCCATATGTGTGCGGTGTGCCACACATAACCCAACTATCCGTGGCGCATGGCCACCACATGCGCCACGGATATATCAGGGACCATCCATATATGTCCACTAGGTACCAAACCTTTTTATAAAGCTTTTATCATGCCTAGATTTTTTTCGACATCGTATGCAAAAGTTGTGGACGTTTTACCGTGACATGACCTTCTTTTGCAAATAAACTCAAAATTCATATTCGTTAATTTTTCTACAAAATAGACCACATTAACTACCTACATGTCAAAGGATTTTAAAAACTAAAGTGTTTTCATTTTCTATTATTTTTTGCAAGACAGAAAAGTCGATCCGGGGAGGGGGGGCGGGTGGAGCAGAATTTGGATGGTGCCTAACATATCTGTGGTGCATGTGTGTGCGGTGCGCCATATATAACCCAACTATTCGTGGCGCGCGGCCACCACAGGTGCCACGGATATGATAGGGACCATCCATATATGTCCACTGGGTACCAAACCTTTTTATAAAGCTTTTATCATGTCCAGATTTTTTTCGACATCGTATACAAAAGTTGTGGCCGTTTTACCGTGACATGACCTTCTTTTGCAAAAAAATCAAAATTCATATTCGTTAATTTTGCAGAAAAATATACCACATTACCTACCTACATATCAAAGGATTTTAAAAATTAAAGTGTTTTTCATTTTCTATTATTTTTTGCAAGACAGAAAAGGAGATCCGGGGAGTGGAGCAGAATTTGGATGGTGCCTAACATATGTGTGGCCCATGTGTGTGCGGTGCGCCACAGATAACCCAAGTATCCCTGGCGCACGGCCACCACATGCACCATGGATATGTCAGGGACCATCCATATATGTCCACTTGGTAGCAAACCTTTTTATAAAGCTTTTATCACGCCCAGATTTCTTTTCGACATCATATGCAAAAGTTGTGGCCGTTTGACCGTGACATGACCTTCTTTTGCAAAAAAATCGAAATTCATATTCATTAATTTTCCTACGAAATAGACCACATTACCTACCTACATGTCAATAGATTTTAAAAATTGAAGTGTTTTTCATTTTATATTATTTTTTGCAAGATAGAAAAGGAAATTCCTGTAACACCCCTTCTTTTGCATCCATGTTTGTTAAGTGTTAGGAAGCTAGAAGTTAGGGGGGAATAAAACTTTTTCTAATTGTTTGCATATAAGCCTAGCTTTACTAGATTGCTTGATCCCTTGAGTTTCCTTGGTAGTGTTGCTTGCTAATATACATGCTTGATTGATCACCAAGGGTCATTTTAGTTAGTCTCCCCACAATCTAGGGTTTTGGCTAAGTCATAGGAATCTAGTTTTGTTCCAAATTTGGAGCTTTGGTTTGAGAAAACCCTTCACCCTTTCTACCATGCAAGAGTACCATGTGGTACTATGTTATGAGTACTTGAGAACCACACCTTAGCCCTGTTTAAACCACAAGCCCAAGCCTTTTACATGTGAGTGTTTACCTCCCTAGTTGTCACTTAGGGAATGACCACCTTATTTTGTCCCAAGTTTAGCTGATCATTGTAAAAACCTGGCTGTGATCCAGGGGCCAACCAAGGCCTGAGCATGATCACCTAACACCCCTCTGCACTCCCATGCCTTCCCCACTGTATTTGGTGGCCCTAGTTCGATTTAGCAAGCTCCCAAACTGGCCACCTCATCAACTTGGCGCAAGATCACCAAAACCCTCTCCCACTCCCCTACCCGTGTTACACCCTCTCTCTGACCCTGGCACGATGCCTCACCACCCCAGCAACCACCCTGCACTCCCTCATGTCACATGAACATGCCGGCACACTCCAAAAGAGAGATACAAGGGAGATCTTGGCAAATCTTGCCAAGCTTTGAAACCAGCAGCCTCTCCCTCCCTTCAGTCACGTATAGCCGCACCCCGGACGGCTCCAACTTCCCAGGCACCATCTCCACCCTTCCCCTCGCTCTCCCACGTGCCCATCTACCCCCAATCCCCAGCGTACACCTCAGCACAAACCCCCTCGGACCCTCCCTCTCTCTTCTTCTCCTGGTGCAAAAACCCGCGGAGGGACAGAGGAGCACCCTGCCACCCTATCGCACCCCTACCCCGCCTACCTCCTAGGACTCAGCTAGGCAGACCGAGCCCTATAGACCCGTGCAATTCCGTCGAACAGCTTGCGGGCAGCAGGCAATGGCCACCTCCCTCTCACTCTCTAGTAGGCCCGGCCAGCCCCCGAGGAGAAACCGTCCCAGATCGCCCCACTACGTCGCCACCGCCCTTCCTGACCAACCCCGAGCTCCCCTTGCGACCCCACTGCCTCGCCGTGCACCCGGTGCACCGTGGACGAGCCCAGCTCGTTAAGTACCTCCACCCCCCTTGCACGCTCCTCCCACTCCTCATTTGACTCCTAGAGCTCCCCAGTACCACCCTAGACTAGAGGCCGAGCCTCTCGCCCTCCCCTCCCACACTGCCGTTTCTCTCCATCTCGGGCCGATGTCGAACGGGAAGGGTCTGCAACCCCTACTCCACCCATTCCCCGTTCTTCCCCTCCACTGCACTCGCCTCTCGAAACCATCCCGAATCCCCCACCTCGGGCTGTTCTCGTCGACAGGTACGCTGGAACTGCGAGGAGGCCGAGAGCTCCGAGCCGTGCCGCTGCTGACACGACGCATCCAGTCACCCGGAGCAGACGTGTCGTACCTCGTTCGACTCCCCGTCCTCGACCGCATCGAGCCACGTCGCCGCTTACCCATCTCCGCCCCAGGGTAAGGCTCACCACTGCCTGCCAGCACCGCTAGGGTTTACCCCTCATCGGCATCGAGTCCAGCAAGGATGACGAAGCCAGGCAGTCAGATCTGTTTTAGATCCAACGGCCAGCAACGCCCAATGCCCCTTTGCCCCTCTGTGCCTATGACACGGGGGCCAACGATGGGATTTGAATCCCCAGCCTTCCCACGCAGGCCACCGTGTACGCGGGCCGGCCCAGCTTCTTAGTTGGCCACAACCCAGCCTCTGCACTTCCTCCCCTTGTTTATTTTAGGCCATTTTAATTCCCAGAAATATGTTCTATAGTTTTAATTCCACCCAATAATATATGTGTAGTGTTTTGGCTTGGTTCAAATTTTGTAGAACAGCCTATGTATTTGTCTACTGCATGGCATGGGTAGCTAGTGAAAAGCATGTATGTGTTGTTACTGAGATTTATTATGGTAAAATTGTGTTATTTAATCTGTATTTTTATTTCTGGAGCACAGAAAAATGTGAAACCAATTTCTAGGCTTGGCCTGTGAAATTGCCTACTGAACAAAACTTGAATCACCCAATTTGGATGAGTATAGCCTCTGTTCTTAGTTTTACAAGTTATGGACAGAGGATACTTAGTTAATTTCCAGAGGTTGCCGCAAAGCTAAATTTGGGATGAAACCAACTCCCAGGGTTAGGCCTCTGTTAGTACTACTTATTCCTGTAAGGGCATAAATTTTGGCTCTGCAGTTTTGCCCTGGGGATTTTATTACTAGTTTTTGTACTGTTCTTAGTGTTTTCATTGTTAAAGATCAACCCTAAAAGATAAAATTATGAAACCAGTGAGGTTGGCTTTGTTTTGTCTATGGCTACTCAGAAATATAATTTGTGTTCACTGTACACCAACTTGTTCTGATCGAATCATCTGATCGTGTGCTAGTCTAGACTTTACCATTAAATTCACCAAATAAGTTTGAGTTAACCTTTTTGATTGATTCCAATGGCATTGTACTACTAGGATCTGTAGCTACTTGTGCTTAGTTGGGTTGGCTCAGTTGAGCTTTTGTTCTGTAGTGATTGTGTTGTTTGTGCTATGGGTGATGATTGGTGTGGTGGTTTGATTATATTTCTCCCTTTTTGCGGCGATAGTTACGAACGAGGATGAGTTTGAGGAAGGTACTTGGGAAGATTTTGAGAAAGAGGACCAGGAACAAGCTGCCAACCAAGGCAAGCCACCTACAAGTTAATGAGACTTGTCCCATGTTTAATTCATGCATTCCGTTTTACTTACTCTTACTAATGCATTGTTTTACTCGCTATATTGTTATTTATATCTATTATGGTATTGGTTTGGCTCCAGCAAACTTATGCCTATGGTACTGAAGTACTCCCCCTTGGTATTACCTATCCCTACCTTAGTAGTTAAGGTGGTCTAATATACCACAACCCCTTGGAAACCCCGGTTTAGCCTAACAAAAACTATAGGTTGGGAACCAGAGGGCAAGGAAGGTTTTTATAAAAGTTTTGGACAGAAAACCTTGGCAAGTGGGACTTGCCGAGTGATTTTGAAATGAGTTTGGTTCTGCTCTACATGTGGTGGCACAAAAGAAGGAGTTGAAGGAAAAACTGTTTTCGAAAAAGCACATGGTTCTTTGCAGTCTAGCTATAACAACCACCCCGTGAAACCACACTACCCTTATATGGGAAGGGGATTGACTAAAAAGTGGTCCTCTTTGATGCAAGAGCCTCGCAACTACTACATGGGATCGCGATCCCCGGAGGCTAGGCCTTCTCCCGTAAAGGTCCATGTGGGACATCGACCTAGAGAAGGAACAAACTGTCTGCGGACAACCAGGCGTTACTATGAGCCCCTCATTGAAAGCGCCCACAATGTAAAGTGTAAAATGCACTCCAGTTGGTCCTCGGTACCCGATGTCCCAGTTTTGAGGGGAGCAACACTCATAGGGTAGGCGCTTGAGTTAAGAGGGGATTATCCCGAAGGTCTTGCCCGGTTATCCAAAACCCGCACACTAGTGTATGAAGATCCGCGACTGTTCGCGGCGGATGTATCGGATCTTGTGGTTAAATTGTACAACCTCTGCAGAACGTAAATCTATTCGAATAGCCGTGTCCACGGTCATGGATGGGTTGGACAAACTTCGTTAGAGCGGTGCTAGTTTTGGTTTATAAAAAGGTTTTCGAAAAAGACTCGGCCATGGGATGGTCAGAGGGCATGGAGGATGGGCCATGGGATGGTCGGACCTAGTTGAAGTATTGGTCATGGGATGACCACGGTGGAAGTGAATAACAGGGTTGATCCCATCCTAGTAGTTCAAGGTTTTCTAACTATTTTACACCTAAAACTTTGCAAACAACAAGTTGTAGAGTTTAGAGTATATCTCTAAGAGATTTCACAAATAGCCCCTTTGGAGCCATCCTATCCACAGCCATATTGCATACTCTTTGTTCTTCCTTGTATGGTGGTTTGCGAGTACATTCAAACTACTCACTGGCAATGTTCCCTGGCTATCAACTTGGTCAGATTATGAGCAGGATGAAGGAGACGATGGAGGGTACGACGACGACTTCGCAAACTAGGGAATTACTCCGAGTCAGGCACCTGTTGGGCCATGGCTTGACTCGGGTTCCCCGCGTTTATTACTACCGCTGCTATTATCTATTTGTGCCCATGGAGGCAAGTTGTAAGACTATTATTGTAAGACTTATTTGTACCATACTTGTAATGGATGTGTGTAATTTAATATCATGTCGGTTATGCTCCACAATGCACTGATCATGGGATCGTGGTGGTTTGCATAATTTGGTTATCTCAGGTGAAAATCCCGGGTCGCCGCAGACTTGGTATCAGAGTCATCCTGACTTTAGGAGCCCCTAGTTAGCTTGGACGTTAGACCCGGACCCCAAAAACTATTTTCTCTATAAAGGAAGGAGCTTAGTATTTGCAAAAATAATGCTTATGTCTCCTCCCCTCTATTTCAAAAACAACTTGCGTTAAATTAAGTTTTTGCATATTTAAAATATTGCACACTATTCACTAACTTAAATTTACCTAAAATTTTGTAGATGGCTATGGTGTTCAACATGTACCGTCAGGTCGGACTGGACTTGCCACTCCAGTTGTTTGAGTCTGAGCTGAGGGACTTGGCCAAGCATGTGTGCTACCCAACACCGGAGATCCAAGGCGCTTTCATTCCCAGACTGGTTGAAGGAGAGAAGAATTGGCTGGTTGTATGCACCATGAGGGGTGGCGTAGTGCCTCCATTCTCTGAGGAGCTGAAGGTGGAAGTACTAGAGAAGGACTAGGGCGATGGTGTGCTCCGTGTGGCTTAGGAGGCCCTAGCACCCCTCGCCTATCACCATCGCGAGCAATTAGAGGGCACCAAGTTCTACCATTTTGGGAGGCGCCATCCCCGGGGTTACGCCGCCATGACCCCGCAGCACTGCGACTTCGGTGAGCACATCCAGAACATGGAGTATCTCCTGAGGAAGACCCGGGAAGCTATGGATGATGTTCGCACTCTCCTGGACAACAAGAGCTTGGAATATCTCACCCTTGCGGAAGAATTGAGGATCAAGAAGTTGGAGCATGCCCAGACCAAGCTGAACAAGCAGACTGTGGTGGCTAGGAACAAGCATCTCCTGAAGACCACCAAGGAACAGAAGGAACTCTTGGTGACCATGGAGGCCAGGATAGAAGTATTGGAGGAGGAATGCGCTGAGCTTGATAAGGACAACGATGACCTGCTGAACGAGAGGGATAATGACGCTGCCTACAAGGAGGATTTCGACATGGAGCCGCAGAGTGAACCCGAAGATGATGATCACATGGGGGAGGTGGAAGAGGATCCAGATGAGCGCATTCTTGAGTCAGAGGATGATACCAAGATCATCATTGAGGAGGACACCACCGCACGCCGTGACGTGGAGTAGGTCTCCCGTTAGTCTATGAGAGCAAGTGAGAATATCGTCGTGTCCCCCTTTTGAGTGGCGATTTGTCTATTTCCTGCTTGCTTGTATGGTTGAACTCATAGTATTATTTATCTAGCGTCGAGATGTGACACATGAACTTGGTTATTTTGTGGCTAATCTTATCGTTGCTTAATTCCTAAGCACCCCTTACCTCCCATGCATGCATGCCTGTTGTGTTATTATTTTCATCTCGCACCTTGAGGTTCCGGTTGCGAACCACCCCCTTTGTAACCCCATCCTAACCTTATACCTTTAGGATGGTGCACCCACGCGGACCCCCTCCACTGTAACAACCTCGGACCCTACGCTCTAAGTGGATAAGGGATTTTACAGCGGGGACCTAGGGCCACCCACATGTAGGCCCGTCGACCGCCCTAACCACTTCCAAGAACATCGGGACAAGAGCGAGCGGCGTAGGTGACAGGCGAAGAGATCAAATACATACACAAGTGAGTATGTATGCAAGCTACCTTACAACAGTTCTCAGAGCCATACCATCTAAAAGAAATAGAAATATTGCAACGCCATACGGCAAGATCCAAATACCCTAGATAGAGTTAATAGTTTAGGATAGCTCCTCATACATCAATCAACAGAGTATCAAGCGGAAGCGGGAAACAAGATCCGATTACGGACAAGAAGCAAATCGGCATAAGATGCCACATAAATAAGCACATTCTGCCCACAGATCTCACGGATCCCCATCCCCGGAATCTTTACACCGTGTGATCGTTGCCAACATCGTCTGTTTCCTCCACCCAGTATCCATCTTGCGAATACACATGTTCATCTAAATCAAATAATTTATCGTGTGAGACCCTAGGGATACTCAGCAAGTCTTTATGCCTCTAAAGGGGACATATACCTGGGGTGACGCAATTGCAGCAAAAGATAATAACTAACAAGTCTATAGATACTCGCTAACCATCCGCCTAACCAATGATAGACGGAGGTCCTTTAATTAGAAACAATAGTTATAACACTATAAAGTAACAGGTCCATCCTCCTTCTCGCTTACCAACGAGAAAGCGGACGAAAAACCCATCCGTTGGCAATTTTATTAATCATTCCATGAATATTGCACTAATTACTAGTCAGATATTTAGTCAATTTAAACATGGTACTTTAGTTATGCTTGTCCATGATCGAGAAATTGTGCTCCAAGTCATCCATAACCGCGAACACGGCTTTCAGAAAGATTTCCCCTGCAGGGGTGCACAAATAGCAACACACACACGATCAACCTCGGAAAAACCAAATTAAAACCCAACAAGGCTTTCACGACAAAGCAATCACAGGATTAATAAATCATTTCAGGGGGCCACCTTAATAAGCTACCCGCAACAAAGTTGGCCGGCTTCGAGACGGACCCAGGGTTTGCGACAATGGCTGTAAACGACTGGGAACCCGAAAATGTGACTGGGCTTGTCGATACCGCGAAAACATTCCGCATTCTTAAATAGTACAGGTGCTCCACACGCAATCATAATTAAAGTGGTAAAGCATGGAATAAGTACAAGATAGTAATAAAGCCCTAAACTACTTTGTGGCCCCAAGAAATAAAGTGCAAATCAAGCTCAGGCAAAGGGGGATTCATAGAGTCTCCCGTATGTGGATAGTAAGAATAGTTAAGGAACAGGTATCAAGTACTCGGGGTCCTACGGGACACAAGTGGGCATGAAAAACCAAATAACAGATATTGCCCACCGGTGCCTCTTTCATTAGTTATCCCATTACTGCTCAGGTTAAGTTGTTTAGGTACCTCGTTATCCATCAGAAACTCACAAACCCTACACATGCAATTCTACGACTCGGATGGCTTAAGCAACTCCTATAGTAATGGCTCATAGGATGGAGGAACAAGCTTCGGTGGGGTTTAAAAGTAAAGGCCATGCAATACTTGGGATTTAGTTTAATACAATCGCGACTCCATGATGCAAGAATAAGATAGAAGCAATAGGTACTATATGTATGCAAGCATGTGGTAGTGCTTGCCTGGTAGCTCAGTTGAAGCGAGAGATGGATATGGGTAGTACTCCTGGGATTCCTGATAATTCCCCTACTCGGCGTCTATTCGAAAGAAGAACCAAAAAAACAAGGGCCAACATAAATAAAGTGCACAAGCATATGAATAAAATGCGACAAGCAACCAAGCATGCCATGATGAATGATGCACAATTTACATGGCATAGCATAGCATGGCATGGCTGAGATGTGGGGTACAAGAATAAAGCATTTTATTAGGCTTTTAGTCATGTTTTGCTCCCATAAACATTTCTGTATAATTAATATTTACATCATGCATGCTTCAATTCATGTCATAGAATGCATAAACAGAATGGGCTCGTCGAGTTGATTGTTTTAGACATATTATTTGTCAAATTTGGAGTTATAGAATTAAAGTTATTAATTAATTGAGAAAAGGCATTTATTGATAATTTAATCATCTCGAAAATTTAAATTAGTCAAACATTATTTTGGATGGCATATTTGAACTCCTCACATTTTTCTGATTCAAAAACATATATTATCTGCATAATTTGGATTTATCAATTAAAAGTTATTAATTTTTGGATATTAAAACATTTAAACAAAATCTGGGAATATTTTTATTAGACTGAAAAAGGACACAGGACTTTTGGTACACATAGGAAACTAGCCGCCGACGCTGACATGTGGGTCCAATGCGGACTCAGTGTAGGTGGGGCACATCGGACTGCTCGGGTCTTTTCGTACCGTAGGGTTAGCCAGCCGGGGAGGATGATGTGGGTCCGGTATGCGCGTGCCATACGCAAGACGTAACAGTATGCGCCACGTGGTGAATACCGGGGACCGCGGGCGGAAAAATGGCAGCACTCCTGTCCCTTTTTCTAAAACGACCTAGTGCGCTGACATGTGGCCCTGGGGACCGTGGGTTGGCGAAGCAGAAAGGCCAGGGGGTGAATTGCAAAGCTGCCGGCTGCTGCTCTCTCTGAAACTCTGACAAAACTAAAATAGTTCGCGAGAACAGCTAGCTAAAGCCCAAGTTCGGAGGAAGGTGGCGACGAAACTAGCGATATTTTGGATATGATATAAAAACGAGAAGTGTAGATCTCACTTATACCTACAACTCTTGTATTCACAGATTCTCCATCGGATGTCTGCAGCGGCCGGAAAACATCGACGGACAGAGGGAAAACGATAGGCTTCGGACTGACGAACGAACACAGTTTTTGCAGAAGATCGGGATGACTTTGGTCAATGAGAGCGAGAGATCTAGTCCACCGTTTTGGAAGCCGTTTTCTCCTTTGGGTTGCCGGGACATCCTAGATTATTTCTCGTTCAGGAAGGTTCGCCGGAAGAGGGACAGGGGCACCGGGAATCTCCGACTAACATAGGCCAGAGGAACTGCTACAAGCGGCAGACTTGGGTGCACGCGGCAGATGCTGTCTGCGTGCGCGCGGCGTTGCTACTGCCAGGGACAAATCATGCGATGATGGCGAGCTATCGCCTGACGGTAAAGTGTACCAAGGAGGGGGAAGGATGGGGAAGCCCACCTCCTCCGATTCCCGTAAGCCGGAGCAGGGGGCTGCCGGGGATGACGACGGCGACGGAAGTACTACGGCGGTGTTCCACTCTTGACAGGCGCGGCGTGGAGGAGGCGGTGCACAACAGCTCGGGTTCCTCCTGCGGCTTGGTTCGGCACGAACAGGTTCCGTGGTACCTCTCCACCACCCAGCTCCTCCCGGCAAGGACTAGCGTAGCAGCGCAGGGCTTCGTAAGCTCGGAGGCACGGTGGTGGCGGCGAGGAAAACGAAGGGGAAAGAGGGTGCGCTAGGGTTTCTGCGAGGCACGAGGCGAAGATAAGAAGGGGAGGCGCTGCACGGGCCACATGTGCTGCTGACGCGGTTGACGGTGGCTCACGGCCACCTGCTACCTGCCGTAAGGCACTGTAGAGAGGGGGGAGCGGACGGAGAAGGAGAACAGTAACGGTGACGGTTACTCGAAGCGGTCCGGGCCGGGAAGCTGCTGGTCTGGTTGCTTGTTGCGGCCCAAGTTGCTGATCGATGCTGCTCTCTGAACCTGAAGCTAAAAACTGCTGCTTCTGTTTGCTCAAAAGAAAAGAAGGACAGAAGCAAAACTGTCCAGATTATTGAAAGGAAAAACCCAGATTTGAGCGGCCAAGAATATTTGAAAACAGGGACGCATTTAGAACATATGTAAAAGAAAAATAAGGCATATGGGACAAGAATTTAGGGAGTTAGCACAAAGACGATTTCTAGAAAAACTGTACTATGTTGAAGACTGCTTTGCTAGGACATTGAATAGAGAGGCAGGAAACACCTCAAATGAGATAAAAGGTAGATAAGGACGGTCTGAGGAGGATGTCCACATATAGATTCCCTTTGGGCATAAATACTGGAATGGAGATGTAGGTAGGAAACAAAATAACAGATAGCTAGAGGGAGGGAGAGATGATCACTTGTGCGGAAGATGCCCATGTGGGTTAAATCCACCAAGATTCAGATAACATCGAAATAAACATACATGAAAGAAATAAGGGAGGAGGAATGATGATGTTGTAGGGGCCATGCATGATCCATAATGACCAAGTACTAGTTGTGAAGACAAATAGAGGATATTGTGGCCATATCTCCCATACATGCATTCCAATTTGAGTTTACACCCCATACAAAACCCCAATCTTGCATATCCTATGAGAATAATTATCATATGCACATACATGAAACTAAATGGCCTTAATAATATTTATTTTCCACTAGATCAACTTGGAGCCAATTATAGCATCATACATGAGCATATAGTAACTAAAACCATATGGGAGCTTAATAGAAGCATTTCTACTCACACGACATGCAAAGGTGGCCATGTGTCTCCTCATAATTGATATTGTGAAAACAATAGAGATCATATATGGGAGCATGTAGAATTAGAAGTGGATCCATCCTATTACATATGAGCTAGACAAATGCCAAAATAAATGCAAGTGCCCAAATGTAGTTTGGATGGCAGAATTTATAAGGTGATGACAAGAAAGGTGGTGGAGTGGAAAAGATATGCCCCCAACTCAACTTGGGCATCAAACAATTTATCGAGAAGCAAATACAATATATCAAAATGCAAATACAAGTGATACAAATGTATATGACAGGAGAACCAAATGAAAAGGGTTTTATATGATGCTCAAATGCAATGTGGCATGATGACATGAGCATGATTTAATTATGATGAACAATTATATGTAGGAAGGTAGCATTTTATTATTAGACCATGTAGCATTACAGATGTTAGACAGATGGGATGCTACAACTCTCCCCCACTAAACAGGAATCTCGCCCCGGGATTCTAGGAAGAAGAAGAAGACACGAAGAGGGTAGGATACTTGGCACGGAGCTCAACCTCGCGTTCCCAAGTGGCTTCATCAATGGAATGGTGCAACCACTGCACCTTGCAGAACTTGATAGACTTGTTCCGAGTCTTTCCTTCTGTGACTTCTAGGATTTTTGTGGGGTGTTCTTGATAAGACAGATATTCTTGGAGATTGATGAGCTCATGGTCCACGGTCCTGCCGGGATCCTTGAAGCACTTCTCGAGTTGAGATATATGGAAAACATCATGGACCTTGAGTTTTTCAGGGATCTAAAGAGCATAAGCGACTTCTCCTCTTCTTCCACAAACTTTGAAAGGACCGATGTATCTAGGAGCCAACTTCTCTTTGATACCAAACTGGTGAGTGCCTCTCACGGGAGTGACACGAAGGTAAACGAGATCGCCAGGGACATACTCCATGTCCGTGTGCTTCCTGTCATAGTTGCTCTTCTGTCGACTTTGAGTAACCTTCAGGTTCTCAAGAATGATAAGAACCTTCTCTTCTGCTTGAGTGACAATGTTGGGGCCAAAGAATTTTCTTTCACCTTCCCCTGACCAACCAATCAGAGTCTGGCATTTGCGACCATAGAGGACCTCAAAGGGTGCCATCTAGAGACTCTTCTGATAGTTGTTGTTGTAAGAGAATTCAGCATAAGGAAGGCATTCTTCCCACTTCATGCCTAAAGAAATGACGCAAGTGCGGAGCATATGTTCTAGAATCTGATTGATCCTTTCAACTTGCCCTTGCGACTGAGGGTGGTAAGCTGTGCTGAAGTTTAGCTTTGTTCCCAAGCCTTGTTGGAAACTCTCCTAGTACTTGGAGGTAAAGATACTCCCACGTTCTGAGCTAATTACGAGAGGAACCCCATACAAAGAGACAATTCTGTTGATATAGAGCTCGGCCAGCTGACTACCAGAAATTGTTTCCTTGACTGGAAAGAAGTGAGCCACTTTAGAAAGCCTGTTGATGACAACAAAGATTGCATTGTTGCCTTTCTGCGACCTTGGAAACCCAGTTATGAAGTCCATCTCTACCTTCTCCCATTTCCATTCTGGAGGCTTCAATGGCTGTAGAAGACCGGAAGGTTTCTGATGGACAGCTTTTACTCTACGGCAGACATCACACTCCGAGACATACTTGGCACAATATCGTTTCAATCCAGGCCACCAATATTGTGTTTTCAGGCCCATGTACATCTTAGTGCTGCCAGGGTGGATAGAAAGAACAGAATCATGAGCTTTTTTAAGAACTTGCTCTCTCAAACCCGGATACTTCGGAACAAACATCCGGTGCTTAAAGAATAGAGTGCCTTGGTCGTCAAGGTGGAAAGCTTCATACTTCGGAAGCTGAATCTTGGAGATGATGTTTTTAGTGTATAGATCACCAAGTTGAATGGAGCAAACTTTTTATTCCAAGAGAGGGGTAGCTATCAAGTTATGAAGATATCCCTGAGGTACAAGCTCGAGGTTGAGTTGACGGAATTCCTCGCACAAAAGAGGTTGTTGTTCTTCCAGCATGAGGTTGTTCACATATTCCTTACGACTGAGGGCATCGGCCATCACATTTGCTTTGCCCGGAGTGTAGTTGATCGAAAGATCAAAGTAGTTGATGGTTTCAATCCATCTCCTTTGGCGAAGGTTGAGGTCGGGCTGAGTGAAGATATACTTCAGGCTTTTGTGGTCAGAAAAGATCTCACAACGGTTTCCAAGCAAGTAGTGCCTCCATACTTTTAGAGCGGAGACAACTGCTGCAAGTTCAAGATCATGTGTTGGATAGTTGAGCTCATGAGTTTTCAATTGACGGGAAGCATAAGCAACGACTTGCTTTTCTTGCATGAGGACTGCACCCAATCCTTGCAAGGAGGCATCATAGAATATCTGAAAAGGCTTTGATGTATCTGGAGGAATCAAGACTGGTGTGGAAGTGACCTTCTCTTTGAGTGTTTCAAATCTAGCTTGACATGCAGGAGACCAAAGATATTTCTTGCCTTTCTTGAGGAGATTGGTAAGAGGCTTCGCAATCTTCGAGAAGTTCTGAACGAGGCGACAGCAATAACTAGCCAAACCAAGGAAACTCCGGACTTCTTTAACATTTTTGGGTGGAAGCCACTCAACAATTGTCCGAACAGTTTCTGGGTTGATGGCAATGCCCTTAGCAGAGATGACGTGACCAAGATAGGTGACTTGTGGTAGCCAGAACTCACACTTTGAGAACTTTGCATAAAGGCGGTTCTCACGAAGCTTGTTTAGGACACACTGAAGGGGTTCTTCATGTTCTTCCTTTGACTTAGAATAGACTAGAATGTCATACAGATAGACCACGACGAACTTGTCAAGATACTCCATGAAAACCTAGTTCATAAGCCTCGAGAAGGTGGCAGGTGCGTTGGTGAGACCGAAGGACATGACCATGTACTTGTACAGGCCATAGCGGGTGGTGAAAGCTGTTTTGGGAACATATTCCTTGCGAATCTTGATTTGATGATATCGAATTCTCAAGTCAAGCTTAGAGAATAACACAGCTCCAGCTAGCTGATCGAAGAGATCATTAATCCGGGGAAGGGGATATTTATTCTTGATGGTTTTAGCATTGAGAGCCCGATAGTCAACACAAAGTCTATCAGTCTGGTCTCGCTTCTTCACCAAGAATGTTGGGCTGCCCTAAGAGGAAGTGCTATGCTGAATGAAACCCAACTTTTCTTGTTCATCAAGCTGACGTTTGAGTTCAGCCAACTCAGCAGGACCCATTTTATAAGGCCACTTGGAGATAGGAGCGGTACCTGGTTCAAGCTCAATGACAAACTCGGCCTCTCGGTCAGGAGGCATACCTGGTAACTCTTCAGGAAAAACATCTGGGAACTCACAGACCACCTGAACATTTTGCAAGGCTTCCATAACATCAATGTCTTGGAGACCCAAAGAGTAGAGCTGAATAGAAGGAGTTTGCTTTGGAGAATAGACTATGTGGCCTTCAGGAATTTTCAAAGAAACCGAATGTTCAGCACAATCAATCACAGCTTTATTTGCAGCTAGCCAATCCATGCCTAAAATGACATCAATATTTGAGTTGCCCAGAATAATCAAAGAGGCCGGAAAGGAAGAATCCCCAATTTGAACCTGATTGTCATAACTGATTTTGGAAGTTAACATCCTTGCCCCAGGAGAAAGGACCATCAACTTTTTAGGTAACGAATCAGATGACAACCCATTCTCTTGAGCAAACTTGAAGGATACAAATGAATGCGATGCTCCAGAATCAAATAAAACTCGTGCAGAAACTGATTTAACAGAAAGCGTACCCAGCACAACTCCAGGTGCATGCTTGGCTTGAGCGACGTTGACACAGTTGGCACGAGCAACAGTGGACCTGGGCTTGGTGTTGATGTTGAGAGCCCGTGGTGCAGGTCTGCGAGCCGCAGTAGGCGAAGTAAGTCTTGGAGGTGTAGGAGGAAGAGCTTTGTTGTTCATAGGACAATTCCATTGCTGATTCCTAGTGTTCCCGCAAGTGTAACAAGCACCAAACGGACGCGGAGCAGAGTAGCTAGGGACTCCGCTAGACGCTCTAGGGTAGTTGTGGTTGTAGCCCCTAGTAGCAGCGTTGAAGGAGTTTGGTGGCCTTGCCGCGTAGCTTGGAGGTCTTGGTGGAGCCGGGAGCGGCGGTGCAGTATTAGGAACCCACACACGGCGCTTAGAAGGAGCTGTCATAGCTGAAGAGCTTGCTGCGTCACGACTGTGTTTCTTGGACTCCTCGAACACTTGCCTATTGGCTTCTTCCTGTAGAGGTGTATGTTGGAGTTCCAGAAAAGACCCCGGCCTTGCATGAGTGATTGCATATTTGATAGATGCATTGAGCCCTTTCCTGAACCTCTTTTGTTTCTTCTTGTCATCAGATATCTCATCACCACCATACCGAGAAAGATTCATGAAGTTTCTGATATAGGTGTCGACATTGTCATTGCCCTGATTGAGGTTGAGAAACACCTCCTTCATTCTCTGCATGACAATTTTTGACAGGTATTGCTCTTTGAAAGCCCCAGCGAACTGCTCCCAAGTAGGCTGAAAACCAGAGTGGTTTGCCTTCAGGTAATTCTCCCGCCATAGAGCTGCGTCTCCTTTCAGAAGGTGAGTGGCGCATTTTACCCATTCTTGTTCAGGAACATCAGCAGTCATCAACAACCTTGACATCTCACGAAGCCAATCATCAGCATCCAGTGGCTGATCAGACACCTCAAAGTGGCGCGGGTTAAACTTCAGAAAGTCCTTGATGTTTCCTCGCTTGCAAGGTGGAGGTAGCGGGGAAAACTCATTCCTCCTCACACTTTCTTCAAAGCGTTGCTGGTTCTGTTGCATTGTGCCCAAGGCATTAGCAATACTTGCCAACGCAGCTCCCAGTTCAGGTGGTATGTCATCCTATGTGCGGTGTGGTGGTGCCATCCTGTGATTGATATAAAACTCAAGTTAGTACCATAATGGAGAATAATAATAATCCAAAATACTACCAAAATGGAATTAACCAAGATTAAAGGATACAAATTACTAAGATGATATTAAAATATCAACAAAGTTCAAAGCACCTAGAAGATAGTAAGCATATCACACACGACTGAACAAGGAGTGTGGTACACAAAGCTATCAAAGAAAAATTTTCCGCCAATTTCGGCATTAAAATACCAATATATGTGCAAAACCACTTAACGAAATCAAGATTAGCACTCTACCAATTCAATATACAAGAGCGAATGATAAAAGTAGTGGTATGGTCACGACTCCATCCCGCACTCAAAGCATTACTCCGCACATGAATAAGTAAAACACATATCCTAACTCTCTTCCTTCTTAAGATGAACCTAAAGATTAGCAACTACGGAAAACAAACACCCCTAACAACATAGCATCGGATAACAAAGAGTAAGACATATCGCGTCGGTTTACAACGAATCAGATAGATCTCGTCGGTTTAGAAAAGCCTGTCGGTACGGAATGTACCAACAGTGGATAGCCAAAAGGCAGATAGCGACAACAAGTTGGACGCAACAGATAGAAAAAGAATTAACCCCCCCCCAACACACACACACAACCTATGGTACTACGGAACCCAGAACACGTGAATCCTAGTTTGAATTTTTAGAAGAGGATTGAAAATGTTACTGACATGGGCATACCCTATAGGTACTCGAGCTTGGTATATACGGTCCAAATACGCACAGGCCCACGGTGTCGCCAAGGCCCGGATAAAAGGACTCGAGTAACCTGCGGACTCTCGATTGCTTGAAGAACAAGAAGAAGCTAAAGATAGAAAGTTTGAAGGGGAAAACCCTAACTTGTAACCGACTCGACCTGCTACACGAGACCTAGCCTATCTATATAAAGGCTAGGAGGGGGCGGCGAGGAGAACACACACAACCCTAGTTTCCATAACCCTCGCCAGATTGCATCTGCGCACCATTGTAACCTTCGACTCCCTCGATAATTCCACGAGCAGACAAGCAGGAGTAGGGACCTCTACGAGGCCTGAACCTGGGTAAATCCTTTGTCCCCTATGTGCTTGTTTGCTAGCCTATAGATGTCTCCAGCACTCCCTCCTTCTCCAAAACCCAAGTCCATAACAATGGGCATTGATGAGTTAAACCCTCGTCAATTGGCGCCGACCGTCGGGATTGTGTTGGGTCCGCAGCATAGAAAACAAAAAATTTCCTACGATGAGAACTATACGCCAAGATCTATCTACTAGATACAGAGCAACGGGTGGACATACATCCATGGAGAACTTACCCTTGAAGACAACGATCTTTGTTAACGAGTAGGAACTCGTGGTTGATGTAGTCGTACACTTGCCGATCTCAAGGTCGTGATGAAGTCCAGCAGGTCCGGCTCCAGCACGTCCATCAGATCCAGCTCCAGCACCACCGAGTCCAGCACTGCAAAGCAGCGGTGCATCCGTGCTCGCACACATGTCCGGTACCCCGACAACCTCCGTCCCTCGCTCCAGCAAAGCAGCGGAAGCAGCAACTCCTTTCCAGATAAAGCCACCGGGAACATGTATCTCGCTAATCCGAGACCATGGGGGAATAATACTAGAGGGAGAGAGAGATCCTTCACAAGGACGTGTGAGTATGAAGGTGCGAGAGGGGGGCCTTTTATAGCAGGAGGGGAGGGTACCCCTCCCCATGGCCGGCGCCCCACAAGGTGACCCCTCACCTTCTCATTCATGTGGTGGTAACTCCCTCCACATAAATTTGCCCCTTCACATTCTCTTTTAAAGTCCCCACTTTAAATGCATTAAATTTCTCCAAATTTAATGCTCTCTCATTTAATAAAACTCTTTTATTAATTTTATTCAGAATTTTGTTAATTACTTTAATTAACAAACATTCACATAAAAACCCCTGCAACATTTCAATATTACATGCATAACCAATTTCAGCAATTTCACCCGAAACAGGTTTGGTGTCTATTGAAATAATTCCAGCGCTTTCTTAAATCTTTATCTGAAACATATTTGCTCCAAATGGTGTCGGTATCCCTTAAGTGTGTCACCCTACGGTTCGCGAATAATGCAGACATGATCGAGACCCCTCTCAGATCAATAATCGAAGCGGACCGAGATCCATAATCGACTCCTACACATTCAACGATGACTTCTGTGATCGTGAGAACCTTTAACGCTAGTAACTAAATCCCTTTGTCCCGTGATATATTACATGTCCGAGATTCGATCATCGGTATCTCCATACCTAGTTTGATCTCGTTACCGACATGCACTCTTTTCTCGTTCCCGTGATATAACATTCTAGTGATCACGTCACTTGCTTGCAAGCTATTTCAATGTGATATCACCGAGAGGGCCCAAAGTATATCTATCCGTCATCGGGATGGACAAATCCCACTCTTGATCCATGAGCCTCAACATAACACCTTCGTAGCACTGAACCCACCTTTATAGTCACCCTGTTACGGTGTGACGTTTGATGTTATCAAGATACTCTTCCGATGTTAGCAATTAACATGATCTCATGGTCTAAGGATAAAGATTACTTCGTATGATGTTATAGCAATATAAACATAATGACCTGATCGTAATGCTATACTTCGGATGAATGTTCATCACATCATTCCACCAATGGTGTGACCTTGTTATTAACAACATCCAGTGTCCATGATCAGGAAACATTGATCATCTTGTTAATCAACAAGCTAGTCTATAAGAGAGGCATAACTAGGAACCCTTTTTGTTTATTAAACACACATGTATTGATGTTTCCGAATCAATACAATTCTAGCATGTAAAATAAACATTGATCATAAACATGGAATAAGATAATAACCACTTTATTATTGCCTCTCGGGCATATTCCCTTCAGTCTCCCACTTGCACTAGAGTCAATAATCTAGTTTGAAAAACTTTGCGTATTGAACACCTATGGCATTCTGGTGTTGCATATATGCTATTGCTAGTGGTTAACATAATCTCTGGATCTGACAGTTTCAGGCCCGTGTGTATTTGCATGTCTCTGCGTCTCTACGCATCACTCATTCTCAAATGAGATGGCATTGTATAGATTTGGTCCTTTGGTGAGACCTTTAGTTCGTTCGGCTCAAAATATGTTGATATTATTGTCACACAATATATCTTCATAGTATTAGCGCACTTTGAACCACACCTAGTTTGATAACAAACTACTTGACACAAATGCCCTCCTATGCTGCTAGTATAGCAGTCATATACTTAGCCTTTTGTTGTAGTATCCGTCACAATATCTCAACTTTGGAACTCATCCAAATCCATCATGGAAGATCCTTTCCATTACATTGTGCCACCCATAGTCTAAATTGAGATAAATTTAATTTGTATCTTGTGACAAAACGAGTATCAATGTAACACTTTACAATGAACAACCTTTAACTATTTGTCACTTATACATTATATATTCTTAGTTCTTCCAAAGCTCATAAGAATATCTTTACTATTGTCCAATGATCATCTTATGAATCATTCTGGTATATGCTCATAACATTTAGAGCATAGGACATTCTGGATATATACATATCATGGTATAATCGATCAGAATCTTCATGTGATTTTACTCACCAAGTGTTGAAACACTTGAATCTGAATACAATTCTTTCCATGCAGCAAGAACCTTTCTTGTTGTTTCCATATTGAACACTTTCAGTATCTCATATTGAACCCTTTCTATATCTTATATATGTATGTCTGGCACAACCATATTAGCGCCTTAATCTATCCATATAGATATTGATGCCAAATATTCCTGTTTTGCCCAAGTCTTTCATCGAAATCTTATTTTAACGAAATTCTTAACTTGTGTCAATACAAGATACATCATTTCCAATCAACAATATGTCCTCTAGATAATGTATTAGAAATATGTCTCAGCGCTCCCACTTAATTTCTTGCAAATGCAAGCATCTTCATCATCTCCGATGAATTTTAAACTCTTTTAATAGTTTCATCATGGTGAAGATTCCAACTCCGCTATGCTTACTTCAACTATTGAAGTTAACATGCCTTTTTAGCACCCTTTGAATTAACAAAACCCTTCGGACCATGTCATGTACATGTCCTAGGTTACCGTTCTATTAGAAGAACCTTGTTTTGTTTATTCAACTACCATATACCAAATTATATGTAGTGGTTGCTATATTAATCCATCAAGACTATATATCGCTATGAAAGATCAAATCTTGTCATAGTCAACTCCTTGAACATTGGCGTAAACTTCTTTCCGACATGTCGACTATTTCATAGATGTTAAACATCCATGTCTTATTTCTTTATACATCCAAACATGACCCATAGGCTTCACGCCTTTCCGGAGGGTCTTCCCAGTTCAGAACTTGTTTTCTCGTGTATGGATACTATCACGGATTCTATGACTTCTAGTCATTTTATGGAGTCAGGGCCCATCATCGCTTCTTTGCATGTAGTCAGTTCATCATTGTCAAAACAATAACGACTTGCTTATCAAATCTTACTATTTGATTCTTACCGACCCACACGGTTCTATAGAAACTCTAATCTCTGAGATCACACCTTTTGTAATCACGAGAGCCATGAGCATTGTGGCCGCCACCGGGACACTTTCTCGGCCTGCCTACTTAGCACATATAGCTAAGGTTCAACAACCTTATCAAAGTTCTATTGTCCTCCCACTTAACTTTTCACGAAAAGTTCCTTCTCAAGAAACTTGACGTTCCAAGCGACAAACTCTTTTGTCCTCGGTGTTATGGAGAAATTCCCAACAAATTTTTTGGGATAACCTACAAAGACATGCTTATCCGACTTTGGTTGTAAACATTTTACTTATGCATAGCATACCAAAATTTAAGAAAAGACAATTCGGGTTTTATCCCAAACCATAACTCATATGGTGTCATTTCAACGGATCACGATGGTGCTCATTTTAGTGTAAAAGCGGTAGTCTCTAAAGCTTGAATCCTTAAAACATAATGGCAGTTTTATAAATGACACCCTTGATCTTACCATGTCAAACATGGTTTGATTTTATCTCTCGAATATGCCATACACCTATGGTTTATCGGGAAACACAAACATGGAACAATTCCTCAAGTCTTAGGTGTTTTTGCTAAATATGTAACTCAAATATCTTCCTTTATGATCGAATCATAAACTCTTTATTTTCTTGTTACAATGATTTTTCACTTCATCTTGAAAGTCTTTGAACAACTTTCAAATGTTTCATACTTCTTCCTTATTAAGTAAATATACAGATATATTCACTCAAATTTTCGGAGAAAGCATATGAAGCAAAAAGATCCATTGCATATGGCTACACATAATGGACTATGCACATCAGCATGCACAATTTCCAATAAGCTAGTCATCCGTTCCTCTCTGGCCTATGGATGGAGTTTCAATTATCTCGAGGAAAGTCTCACATGCATCAATTGATCAAAATCAAAGACTCCAAAAATCCATCAACATGGAGTTTCTTCATGTTTTCTTTCCAATATAATTTAAACAGCGATGTCACTTCATAAGTGATCTTTCAATCATTTGTCTTGCGACATTTTAGCAATAGTGTTTATGGATGTGATTTCTCCAACTAGACTTGTAAATGTTCATCCATCCTTTATGGAATACGGTAATTATTTGAACAGCCATTGTTCTCATAATACTAGAACAAAATAACAATTATTTAAACAAATCTTGAAGGCTTGGTTTGATGACAACGAAAAACACAACAACACTTTATTTGTTTTTGATGAACATCATCACTCATTCTCTTGCTGGTAACATAGGCCATTGTAGTTCATGAATTGCGTTGTCCTGTATGACACTTCATACCAACCAATTCGGTATCCAATACCTAAGAACCACATTGTTTAACAAGCAAGGAATATAGCCATAACATGTATATCTTCTATATACCTAAGTTGGACATCTCCAACCTTTTATTTTCTGCCAAATATTTTACAGATTCTCTTTCAGCAATTCCTTTTCTTTTAAAAGAATCTATCAACATCAATAGTGGTGTCATCAACATGACACATGGTACAAAGCGTATATAGTCAAATACTAATACCTTTGGACCTGCACTTTGAAGTGGATCACCATCATCAAATGTTTGGTGTTCTTTCAAAAATCCATTCTTTAGTAATCTATTAGTGTAGTAAACATTTTACTTACATCTTCTGTTCATCCTTATCATGACAACTTTCATGATCAAGCTACTATAGCCTATAAGGAAGAATCGCGAGTATAATATCAGTTCCCAAAACATTTTTGGTAGATTCGGATGCCTAGCATCTCCATCCTTCACAAATTCTCATACAATATGAGAACATGTATTTTGCTAAATTATACTCTATCATAATGCAATCAAAAAACATTGTTTCAGATATCACAATATCTTTCACACATGATGGTTTCTGAAACAATTTCCAGCTCCAATATAATCTTGATATTAAAACAGCTTTTTGAATATCAATAATCATGGAGGCAAACATGATACTTTAGATACTAACATTGGAATTCTTACTCTTGATTTAATACTACTTATTAAACTTCATGGAGTAAATAGAGTTTGCTAAAAGTTTGCAATAGGACTTATAAACTTTAAATTGACATTCAAAACAATACGATACCAGTTCGTAAAGTAAATATCCAGAATTCTGTAGTTCTATTATCTCAAATAAAAACTAAGCATAAGGTAGTGAACAGATGCCAATGACTACTACAAATTATGCAAATTCACTTCGATTTAGTTTATGACAAATTGAGTTTGACTAATCCAAATTAGAAATGAACTCCCACTCAAAAACGACATCCCTCGTGCCTTTTTGGTGATTACATGAACCAAATCCACTACACCAAGTCCGATCATCACGTGGGTCGGTGTAGCTTCAAAGGCGAGCATCAATATGGTCATCACATCAACTATGTGACTCATGCTTAACCTTTCGGTCCATGTTCCGAGGCCATGTCTGTACATGCTAGGCTCGCCAAGTAAGAACCTTAGTATTCGCGTATGTAAAACTGTCTTACACCCGTTGCATGAAAGCGTAGAGTTGAGAACACCCGATCATCACATGATGTCTCAAAAACACGATCCATAGAACGGTGCATACTTAAGGAAGAACACATTTTATCTTGATATTTAAATGAGGGATCATCTTACAATGCTACAGAAAGCGCCAAACTAGCAGTATAAGATGCTAACATCTAATGTGTAAAGTGGGATGATATGGTCCATTCATTTGATCTCTATCATATGCATCATGGTATGATCTCTATCATTCCTTTGTGTGTAAGGCCAAGGTCTATGGAACTTACACGTTGAGTGTGTTGTAAGAGTATCTATCATACATCTACTTACAACAATACCATATCAATACACTAGCCCAGCAACGATCTAAACTAGACGCCTCTAATTTATCAATTGCAAGTTTTACGTGGCATAGGGCTTTCGGTGATAGAACCGTTCTTACCTACGAACATGAACCACAACGAGGATAACCAAGTTATTAGCAACTCGTTGTAAATCAGATATTGACTATAGTAGGAGTGACAGACACCCGCCAGCCACTTATGCAAAACAAGTTGCATGTCAGTCGTGGAACCGGTCTCATGTACGATGACATGTAAGGTTGGTCCGAGTCGCTTCATCCCACTATGCCACCAATATCCAAAATACATAGAAGATGCAATAAAATGATCATCATCGCCCACATATAAACATATGTGTACTACCCGTGCAAAGCACCTACGCATAGATCAGGCTCTGGTACCACTGTTGGGTCCGCAGCATATAAAACAAAAAATTTCCTACGTTGAGAACTATACGCCAAGATCTATCTACTAGATACAGAGCAACGGGTGGACATACATCCATGGAGAACTTACCCTTGAAGACAACGATCTTTGTTAACGAGTAGGAACTCGTGGTTGATGTAGTCGTACACTTGCCGATCTCAAGGTCGTGATGAAGTCCACCAGGTCCGGCTCCAGCACGTCCATCAGATCCAGCTCCAGCACCACCGAGTCCAGCATCGCAAAGCAACGGTGCATACGTGATCACACACATGTCCAGTACCCCGACAACCTCCATCCCTCGCTCCAGCAAAGCAGCAGAAGCAGCAACTCCTTTCCAGATAAAGCCACCGGGAACATGTATCTCGCTAATCCGAGAGCATGGGGGAATAATACTAGAGGGGGAGAGAGATCCTTCACAAGGAGGTGTGAGTATGAAGGTGTGAGAGGGGGCCTTTTATAGGAGGAGGGGAGGGTACCCCTCCCCATGGCCGGCACCCCAAGAGGTGACCCCTCACCTTCTCATTCATGTGGTGGTAACTCCCTCCACATAAATTTGCCCCTTCACATTCTCTTTTAAAGTCCCCAATTTAAATGCATTAAATTTCTCCAAATTTAATGCTCTCTCATTTAATAAAACTCTATTATTAATTTTATTCAGAATTTTGTTAATTACTTTAATTAACAAACATTCACATAAAACCCCCTACAACATTTCAATATTACATGCAGAACCAATTTCAGCAATTTCACCCGAAACAGTTTCGGTGTTTATTGAAATAATTCCAGTGCTTTCTTAAATCTTTATCTAAAACATATTTGCTACAAATGGTGTCAGTATCCCTGAAGTGTGTCACCCTATGGTTCACGAATAATGCAGACATGATCGAGACCCCTCTCAGATCAATAATCGGAAGCGGGATATGGAGATCCATACTGACACCTACACATTCAACGATGACTTCTGTGATCGTGAGAACCTTTAACGCTAGTAACTAAATCCCTTTGTCCCGCGATATATTACATGTCCGAGATTCGATCATCGGTATCTCCATACCTAGTTTGATCTCGTTACCGACATGCACTCTTTTCTCGTTCTCGTGATATAACATTCTAGTGATCACATCACTTGCTTGTAAGCTATTTCAATGTGATATCACCGTGAGGGCCTAGAGTATATCTATCCGTCATCGGGATGGACAAATCCCACTCTTGATCCATGAGCCTCAACATAACACCTTCATAGCACTAAACCCACCTTTATAGTCACCCTGTTACGGTGTGACGTTTGATGTTATCAAGATACTCTTTTGGTGTTAGCAATTAACATGATCTCATGGTCTAAGGATAAAGATTACTTCGTATGACGTTATAGCAATATAAACATAATGACTTGATCGTAATGCTATACTTCGGATGAATGTTCATCCCATCATTCCACCAATGGTGTGACCTTGTTATTAACAACATCCAATGTCCATGATTAGGAAACCTTGATCATCTTGTTAATCAACAAGCTAGTCTATAAGAGATGCATAACTAGGAACCCTTTTTGTTTATTAAACACACATGTATTGATGTTTCTGAATCAATACAATTCTAGCATGTAAAATAAACATTTATCATAAACATGGAATAAGATAATAACCACTTTATTATTGCCTCTCGGGCATATTCCCTTCAAATTGGGAGTGCTGATGTTGTGGATTCTTCGGCCCCATCAACTGCGATCTACAACTCCGTAACAGCGGAGATTCGCCAACTCTTCGGCGCCTTCGACTTCACCGTCCACACGCCGGCCACCCGTCCGGCCTTCGAGACTGTGGGCGACGGAATCAGCCTGGTGATTGGAAGCTTCCGCTTCCAAGTCGGTCAGATGGGCACGCTTCGCATGTCTGATCAGCCGACAGCACCGGTGATTGCCCCAGCATCATGGTTCCCTCCATCGATCGACACCTCAAGCTCAGTTCAACACCCCGGCGATCGAGAATACGACCAGGCGATCGCGATTCCGATCTGAGCGATCTAGCCACTGAAGATGGAACCTACGGTTCCGGATCTGAAAGTTGTGGAAGAAACAACTTCCCCAATCACTTCATGTGCGCCGTCATCAACGCAAGAGACACCTCCGCCAATCGCGACAATGGTGGTAACACCGGTAACGGCACCGATCCACCCAACACCGGCAACGGTGGCAATGGTGGCAACGGCGGTAATGGCGGCAATCGTGCTCCCGTCAACAACGGAGGAGCAGTCGAACCTCCCAGCATAATCAATGAGCAAACCGGCGAACGCGTTGTAATCAAGCTCAACAAGCAAGAGTGGGATCGCTGCCGCGAAGCCCTACGAGGCACACCTCTACCCTTTGGGTCCCCGCAGGAACTGCTGATGGGCTATCACTGGCTCCTGAAGGAAGAATTCAAGCGCCAACTGCAAACAATCGCACAACTTGAGGCGCGTAAAAAGGCAGCGGACGAATCGAGCCTTCGTCGTGTTGGGCTCTCCTCCTACGGAGGATCCTCCTCAAGAGGCAACGAATACCTCGCCAAGAAGAGACAGTCGCGGATGGCCCACCTCATCAACCAAGAGCGCATAGAGGCCGTGAAAGTCCTCTACTTCGGCTCTATGACAGTCGACAGGAGAGGCAACGTGGTTTCCCCGGACACCACAGGCTGCGGTGACGGCAGCCACCATGTACCTCCTCAATAACCAGCCACGAGCTGGAGATCCCCGAACTGCCATGCACCAATCTATGATCACGGGTTTGGGGTTAATCGAGGCCGCCCTCGACAAGGAGCCAGTACCAGACCCAAAAAAGGGCAAAGCGCTAGCAAAGCGCCAATCCTCGCCCTCGTCCAGCGATGACAGTCACGACCTGTCTCGACGCCGCCGCTCACGGTGACACGACCGCGACTACGATGCGCGCGACGACCTCACGCAGCGCAAGATCGACAAGTCAAGGGCACGACGTGCTCGGTCGACTCACACGGAAGAAGAAGACGGGGAACTCTGCGGCGCCTGATACTTCAGCAGATCCATTAGGCAGAAGCAAATGGCTAAAGGGTTTAAACTCCCCTCGGAGAACCCGAAATTTGACGGTCTGCAGGACCCCAAGATCTGGCTGGAGGACCATATCTCCTCCGTCAGACTCCATGGAGGCAGTCGAAGCACTGCCATGCAATGCCTGCAGCTACAGCTGCAGGGCGCCGCCCGAGCATGGCTCAATAACCTCCCACGCGGATCCATTCACAGTTGGGACGAGCTGGTTTATAGCTTCATGCGCAACTTTAAGGGCACGTACAAGCGGCCCGCATCAATCAAAGAGCTAAGATGCTGCTAGCAAAGATTTGGCGAATCGCTATGCTCTTACATCCAAAGGTGGTCCATCATCAAGAACTCCGCGGAGAACATGGATCTCAGGGAGGAGCTAGGCCGCTCAAAGCCCCATACCATCGACCACCTGACGGAGATCGCAAATCGGTGGGCCGATGTAGAAGATTCGGTGAAGAATCGCGCTCACTCTGATGAGGAGGCAGAACTCGAACGCAGACGCGACCGCTGAGGCAAATGCCGCATGCGCATCTACAATGACCGTGACGACGTCAACATGGTCGCGGCCGGCTACGCTGATAGACGCGACGATAACGGCAATAGCGGATACCGTAGCGGCGGATACCGCGACTCCGGGAAAACCACGCAAGTGTGGCAATGCCGCACTCGCGATGAGGCACCCGTGACCTCCATCGAGGATAAACTGTCCGGACCATGCACGGTACACTTCTACATCGACAAGCATGATGGCAAGAGAAAGTCCATCACCTCCTCAAGGACTGCTGCGAGTTCCTGAAGCTACACGAGGGATTGGTTCAGATGAACCGCAATGAAGTCGAAAGAGGCTACGGAGCCACTCTAGGTGCTGTGGCACATGGCGCACCACCACCACCACCTGGGCCACCCCTGAACGGAGCCGCACCAGACCAGCACCACAGGGGCGAACCATATCCACGGGCCATGGGGACCATGATGATCCAAAAGGGGCGCCCCTCCAACATAGTGCAGAAGGCCATCACTCGCCAAGTCAACTTGGCCACACACTCGCCACCATGCACCACTGAGTACCTCAGCGACAGCAAGTCGTGCATCACCTTCGACAAACACGACCACCCGCCTCAGATACCTTGCCCAGGTCATTGCCCCCTTATACTCGAGGTGCAAATTGGAGGCTTCGACATGAGTCGCGTCTTCATGGATGGCGGAAGCGGCATCAACCTCATATTCGCGAGTACCATGCGAGCAATGAGGATCCCTCTAACCTGTCTGGAGGCATTGGACACAATGTTCCACGGCATCATCCCAGGGAAAGGGGTATACCCCCTGGGAAAAATCAACCTCGACGTCATCTTCGATACGCCGAAGAACTTCCGACGCGAGCGCATCGACTTTGAGGTCGTCAACTGGCCCTCACAATACCATTGCATCCTTGGGCGCGTCGCATTCGCTAGGTTCATGGCAGTGCCCCACTACGCCTACCTGCAGATGAAAATCCCAGGACCCAACGGCGTCATAACGATCAACAGGAGCTTTGAACGATCTGACAGTTGCGACAGGGAATTCAACAGAATCTCCTAGTCCTTTGGCATGCAGGAGGAACTCGCAAGCCTGAAAGAAACGATAGACAACGGCCTGCCTGCTCTGAGTAGGCCAAGCTCACCTGACCTCTCCTTCGACTCATTTGTGCACACAAAGAAGGTGCAGGTCCATCCATCAGATCCCGCCAAGACGGCCCTCATCGCCAACAACTTGAGTCCCGCATAGGAAATCGCGCTCGTCGAATTCCTCCGTGAGCATTGGGAAATTTTTGCCTGGTGTCTTGCGGACATGCCAGGAGTTCCCAGGGAATTTGCCGAGCATGCACTCAACATCAACCCTGACGCAAGGCCAGTCAAGCAAACAATCAGGCGGCTGTCTGAGCCACGAGCGCATGCAGTCGGAATGGAGATCAACAGACTCCTCCAGGCCAAGTTCATACGCGAGATCAAGGAAAGCACTTGGCTCGCCAATACGGTGCTGGTACCAAAAAAGCACACGAATATCCTACGGATGTGCGTGGACTTCACTTCTTTAAACAAGCACTGCCCAAAAGATCACTTCCCGCTGCCACGGATCGATCAGATCATCGACTCCACCGCTGGATGCGAGCGCCTCTGCTTCCTCGACGCCTACTCATGCTATAATCAAATTTGAATGAAGGAGGAAGATCAGGAGAAAACATCGCTATAACGCCTTTGGTGTGTTCTCACATAACACAATGCCTTCGGCTAAAACGCGGGAGCCACCTACCAGCGGTGCATGTAGGCTTGCCTCAAGGAACAACTGGGTCGCAACATCCAAGTCTATGTCAACGACATAGTAATCAAAACCAAGGAGGAAGCCTCTCTAATCGACGATTTGCGCGAAACCTTCGCCAACCTCGATTGCTACCGGATCAAACTCAATCCGAACAAATGCGCCTTCGGCGTACCATCTAGGTAGCTACTCGGATATCTCATCTCCGCGAGGGGAATCGAGGCAAACCCGAAGAAGATAAAAGTCATACTGGTCATGGAGAAGCCAAAGAACATAAGAGGTGTCCAGCAACTGGCCGGACGAATCACGGCCCTCAGTCGATTTATCAGTCGGATGGGTGAAAAGGCATTGCCCTTCTACCAGATCCTCCGCAAAGATGAAAAATTCGAGTGGACCAATGAAGCGCAAGAAGCATTCGAAGATCTCAAGGGTCTGCTATCCACTTCGCCAGTACTAGTGACTCCACGAGAATGGGAACCACTGTTGTTGTATATCTCCGCCACCAACCAGGTGGTCAGCACAGTGCTCGTCGTCGAACGAGCTGAGGAAAACAAGGTCCACGGCGTACAATGCCCGGTATACTACCTCAGCGAGGTCCTCACGCCAATAAAACAGCGGTACCCACACTACCAAAAGCTGGCATACGGCGTCTTTATGACCGCCCGGCGACTGCACCACTACTTCCAGGAACACCCAATCGTGGTAGTCAACAACGCCCCGTTGGGACATATCCTCAATAACCCCGACGCCACGGGGCGAGTAGCGCTTTGGGGAATAGAGATATCTCCACGAGACATCACATACGAAAAATGCGACGCCATCATGTCGCAAGTGCTCCCTGACTTTCTCGTGCACTGGATGGAGAACCAGCTCCCGGACAATCCAGATATGTGCTACCTTTGCACAATGCACTTCGATGGGTCCAAGCGGAAAGACGGAGTAGGCGCAGGTGTCATACTGACATCACCTCAAGGGGACAAGCTGAAGTATATCCTGTGAATGCAGTTCATAGCCTCAAACAACGAGGCTGAATACGAGGCCCTGTTGCACGGGATGAGGATGGCAAAAGCCTGCGGCGCCAAGAGGCTCATCATATATGGCGAATCCAAATTGGTTGTCAACCAAACAATGCACGAGTGCGACGCACTGAACGACAACATGATCGCTTACCGCAACCTCTACGATACACTCGAAGGAGACTTTGATGGTTGCGAGTTGCGACACATAGGTCGCGAAAGCAACGAGGAGGCGGACACACTCGCTAACATAGGCTCTACCTGCGCCCCCATACCACCTAGGGTATTTCTTGAGCGCATATGCGAACGCTCCATCAAGCCAAAGGCCGTAGAGAAGAAAACAAGCACAACAACGGACTCGGGGGCTACGCCACCCAATGATCCAATGGCACTCGATGACTCGGAGCTGGACACAAGACTCGAGGGACCAATGAGCATCATGATGATCGAGCAATCTTGGACGCAGCCATACATTACGTACCTCCTCAGCAAGAGACTACCGGACGACTCGACAGATGCACGGCACATCGCGCGCCGCTCCAAGGCATTCACCGTTATCAACGGCGAACTGTATAAATGCAGCATCATAGGAGTGCTACAATGATGCGTCTCCATGGACGATGGAAGAGCAGTTCTCCTCGACATACATGAAGGGACCTGCGGGCACCACGCCGACAGTCGCGTCCTCGTTGCCAAAGCTCTACGAGCTGGATTTTACTGGCCCACAGCCATGCGTGACGCCAAGGACATAGTCCAAAAATGCAATGCTTGCCAGCGATTCGCGGACAAGCCACACGCACTAGGCGCAGAGCTACGGCCTATTCCATTGGCTTGGCCCTTCGCAAAGTGGGGGCTCGACATGGTTGGCAAGCTTCCAAGGTCCTTGCGTGGAGGCTACGTCTACCTCTTGGTTGCAGTCGACAAATTCACCAAGTGGATTGAGGCCATGACGGTGACCAACCAATCAGGGCATAGCACAGTCAAGTTCTTCGAGTCCATCGTCTACCGCTTCGGCGTGCCGCACAGCATCATCACCGACAACGGGACGAACTTCACATCCAAGGAGTTCCAAGAATTCTGCGAGAACCTGGGGATCAACATCAGCTACACCTCGATAGCGCATCCACAGACCAACGGTCAGGTGGAAAAAGCAAACTGGCTCGTCTACAGCGGCATCAAGAAGCGACTCCTCCGACCACTCAAACAAGCTGCAGGTTGCTGGCCAGACGAGCTACAATCCGTACTCTGGAGCCTACCTACAACTCCAAACAGCGCCACAGGCTACACGCCATTCTTTATGGTGCACGGAGCAGAATTAGTACTACCCGCCAAAGTACGGTACAAGGCGCCGCACGTGGTTGCTTACAGTGAACAAGAGTCATCCCTTGCACTCGAAGACTCCTTCGACCTCCTTGACGAAGCAAGAGAAATTGCCGCAGAAAGATCCACGATCTACCAGCAGAACCTACGCAACTACCACAGTAGAAGGCTTCGCCCCAGATCCTTCGTCGAAGGTGACCTGGTCCTGCGACTAAAGCAGCAGGGGCATCTCAAGATCGAGTCCCCCTGGGAAGGATCGTACGTGATTACAGCAGTAATCCCAGGTGGCGCCTATCGCCTCCAAGAGTTAGAGACAGGAGTCGCATACTCCAACCCTTGGAACGCCGCATAACTGCGACGCTTCTACCCCTAGTCGTTTTTTACTTTTACATCGCAAATAAGGCTACTCAGCCAAGGCTACTTAGCCGCACATTGTACCTGGCACTGTTCTTCAAATAAATAAAAGCTAAGTGCCCCAAAACTCCGTGTTCTCCGTCACTTTGTCAATTTTCATACTCGGGGGCTGCGCCACCCTGCATACATCTGTTCTTCGAACAAAAAACGCGATATCCTGAGTAGCTGGCACATCAATCGAACCCCTTAACACAAACTCAACCCAGCTGCAACACACCTGACAGGTTGACAAGGGACCGAGATAAAAGATGGCCAGGCTAACGAAAAGGACTCGCATAGTGCAACGCACCTCACGCTCACAAAGCTCTTTATACACATTCGACAATAAATTATCTACAACATCTATACGAACTTTACAACACAAGTACACTTATGTGCATGATACAAATTTGGCTACCCTTGCAACAGGAGAACGTTGGTTTGTTCCTCGAAAAAGTCGACGATCTCCTCTGTTGGACGGTCCACCGCCTGATAGTGCGGTACCATATTCCAGGTAGATCCTGTCGGCGGCGCTGGAGGACAAGAGGTGATGGTGGCAATTGCACCATTGAGAGGGCAGCCTTGGCACCAGCCACCAACTGCTGCCTCACGCACTCGCGAACCGCGGACAGATCTTGAAATTTGGCAAGGAGAGCCAGTAGGCTTGATGGAGCGTCATCCAGCGGGAACATGGCCCGATAAATGTTCTTCAAGCACGACTGCGACTTCTTCAGGAAGAGCAGCACTCGTAATGCGCGATCCTGCAGGGTCGCCAACACAGTCGCACGATCATGATCTACCCAGAAGTATCCACTCTCTTGAAGTTGCTCCTAAGTGAGATCATGAAGGCGAATGGCAATTCTATCCTTCTCCTCCTGCAGATGGCGCGTGCTAACAACTACACGAAGCAGCATCAATAACATGAGTACAACGTACCGCTGCGAGTAACTACAAAGGAAAAGGTGAGAATAAGAAAACTAACACTTCAAGTGGTTGCGCTTTCCATCACCGCCCACCAACCCGATACATCGCCGGGGCGGCGGCTTTTTCTGCCTTCGACTTCCACACGTCTGTGCTAACGCGGATCACGGGCAACTCACGCTCCAGCTGCTTCACGCGATCACGAAGTAGCGAAAGCAAGGATAGCTCCTCTACCCTGGAGCACGGTGGTGCCACTTTATCATCAAGAGATGGCGAGTCCTGGGTTCCCCCCACAGGGAGAACTTGATGTACCCTACCACAAGTCAAGACAGAGGCAAATAAGGCGACCAAAATAACACAAAGGCGAAGGGAACATATGCATTCAGGATAAGCATAAGTATTCACAGACACACACGCCAGCAGGCATGTTCTTAAACCAAAAGAACAATCAATCAACTATTACAAAAGATAACTACGGAGCAGCTGGCTTCTTCGACTTCGACGGCTTCGGGGGCTTCATCAAGTCCGTGGCAGTATCAGACGCCACTGACTTTCCGCTGGCCCCTGAGGCCGAGGCTTTCGCCGCCTTCTTAGCATATTAGAGCTCCTCTGAGTACTTCGAAACAGTATTTATCAAGTGATGGCCATATTTAGCACAGGCAGTCGCAAAAGGAGCAAAGACTACCTGCTGACCATCCGCGCCAACAGGCATCGCCTTCGACACCGCGGAGGGATCGATATCAGCTCCGTGGGCTTGCACCATCGCGAGTGTCATGGACTCACCAGCCGCGCGGAGGGAGTTCTTGTAGGCGGAAGGCACACCACTAGCGAATGACTCCACCAGCTCGTCCATGTTATCGATCAGCTCAGCCTTCGGCATCAACTCTTCCTGGAGGCGACCTTGGCCTTGGAAAGTGTATCTTGGACAGCGGCGCTAAGGTCCTCGACTGCAGACACCGCGCATGCTAGAGCATCGTCGCGCCGAAGGGCCTGCGGGTCAAAGCTTAGATCGCCAGCATATGCACATAAACCCAGGCATGGATCAAAAACTTCAGCGCTACCAACAAAAAACACTAAGGGTAGAGAAGGACATCAATATCCACAAGTAAAAGGTACCTGAGAGAGCCTTGGCGACCGAGAACAGTTGTTCTTCGAACAACTTTTCCCTAGCCGCAAAGGAGACACGCAGATCCTCTTCACGCTTCTATGCCTCGTCACGAGCTGCGAGTGCCTCGTCGTGACCCTTCATAGCCACATCAAGCGTTTTCTCCAAAGTGGCGACGTTGCGCAGTAAAGCGTTATGTTCAGCTATACGGCCATCAAAAAGTTGACTATCAGTCGACTATACCAAAAAAGGAGAAGACGAAAAAGAATAAGTGTAGAACACTCACTTTCGACTACACGGTGACGCGTCTCCAGCATTGCATGCTGGCGACCCATCGCCATCACCTGCTCTGCCACTTGCGCGGCTTCCTTTACAAGAAGCTTCCGCACAAACAAGGAATCAGTGAAAGCAACGGAAAACGTCGACTGCCACACTAAATAGAAGGAAAGATATACTTACATGATCATCCAATGACTCCGAAGAGGTTTGTTGTACCGTCATCCGAGCAACCATTCGGTGCTCCCCTACGTGAGGAGAGCTCGAAGAATTATGCCCGGAGTAGGCCGCCACCGGAGGGGAAGGATCGCGCTCGACCTTTTCCTTGGCCCTTGAGGTCGTGACTCCTGATTCCTTCAAAAACTCGACGTCGCCAAAAGATGACGACGCCTCTTGACAACAAGACAAAATCCACATTGCGAAAGGGCAAACTCCAGGGAAATACCAACAAGAAGAAAAAAGAACAA